>JAJJWX010001847.1:0-515021 GCA_023529315.1 Papaver bracteatum
AATATTGTTGTGACAATATTCTGTTCCTACAAACCTCGTAATGGTTTCTTCAACTGTTTCCTAATAGTTTTGGCTCTTCTACAACGCTTACAGAATAGAAGATGTTTTTAAACTTTACTGCAACACTTTTCATTATTCTTTGTTTCCGAGTATCATTTCTTGCTTTTCGCAGTTTATACAACTGTTTGCAACTTTTTTCCTGTTCGCAACACTTTCACATAACCCTTTTTTTGTGAACAATAACTTTCTATGAACAGTATCCTTCCGTGAACAGTAACCTTTCATGTGAAAAGTACCCTTCAGTGAACATTAACCTCCCGTGAACAGTACCCTTCCATGAACAATACCTTCGTGAAAAGTGGTTTTGAAACCTTAGTTTCGAAAATACTCGAAGAACACGATCCCTTTCTCGTATTCCTCTTAGTCGGCGCCAAAAGATGTTGGTGCAAAATTAATCACCACAACAATCTTCGAGATGTGCATATGATGATCAAATCACCGCCGTTGATGAAGGATCTCCAAACAATTGATCAAAAAAGGTGGGGGTTACCTGCAAAAACACTCTGATGCTAAAATCAGCGGATGTTCTATGCAAGTAGGTTGTTAGGAAAAGGAAAGAAGTTGTGTACCTTTTGTGCTGAGATTTAGCCTCTATATATAGGAAGAACTAGATGTATCTTTAGGGTTTTGATAGTTATCCCAATAAATATCCTCATCTGTATAAATCCCAAAACACGTCCAGATTCATGATAAACCCTGATATTTATCATAATCCTTATTTATCTTGAATAATTATTAATATTTAAGATAATTATCCCTTTAATTTAGGATCTCGTATTTATCTCAAACAATATTAATAATTATAAATAAATATTCAAGACTCATGGGCTTCAATAATAAGCCTAGTGGGTTTCCACAATAAACCCACTGGTTTCCCTAACAACCTAAATCTAGGCTTCCACAATAAGCCATGTGGGTTTCCACAATAAACCCACCGGTTTCCACAATAAACCGTACTAGGCTTCCACAATAAGCCATGTGGGTCTCCACAATAGACCCGCCGGTTTCCACAATAAACCGTACTAGGCTTCCACAATAATCCATATGGGTCTCCACAATAGACCCACCGATTTCCACAATAAACCGTATTATTCCCATTCCGAATAGCTTGTGCGGCACGCACGTACACTATTTATATAGGGTACAAACATAGCCCCCTCTTAATTCTCAACTTGTTGATGGATTAAGAAAATCAAAAGAAGAACTAACCTTCGTGGCTCGCTCCAATTCGCCATATGCTTCTTATCCGATAAACTTTCTTGTCCTTGGCCAGCTTGTTGTTTGGATTTTCCCCAAAATCGACCATATGCCAAATAGATCGGCATGTTATGTCCTCTTGCTCTCCATTTATCTAACAATTGACCGACGTGTTGGTGTGATATCGACGATACGCTTCGCACCCAGCCAAAGAGACCATACCGACATGTTAGGCTTCCATAATAAGCCATGTGGGTTTCTACAATAAACCCAACGGTTTCCACAATAAACCGTACTAGGCTTCCACAATAAGCCATGTGGGTTTCCACAATAAACCCACCGGTTTCCACAATAAACCGTGCTAGGCTTCCACAATAATCCATGTGGGTTTCCACACTAAACCCACCTGTTTCCACAATAAACCGTACTAGGCTTCCACAATAATACATGTGGGTCTCCACAATAGACCCACCAGTTTCCAAAATAAACCGGAATAGGCTTCCACAATAAACCATTGAGTTCTTTCATATTTCTCCTTTTCTCCTTTCGCTCCATTTTAGCTTCAGCTTAATGATGTTAAAACACCTTGTTCTTGCCTTTCTCTTTACTTAAAAGACATCACAAAAATTTCCTTTATAAAATGCTTCGGCATTGTCTTTTTCTTTTAAAGAAAAGTTACTGCAAGTATTTCCTTCATCTTAGTCGCCCCAATACGTCCAATGATATTGAGATGCGTCCAGGCTTGCATCAACATTTTAAAGTACTCAGATGTACTCCAAAAATTCCTTGTACAAAATACTCACGTACTAGCTTACAAAGCAGGGCAATGATAACCCATTTTCTAGCAAAAAGGCCCACGCGATACTCCTGCATAGATTTTTGCCATGTTGATCCGATTATTCCTTTGTGAATGTCACAATAGCTCTATGCCTTGGTGCGGTCTTCTTAATGGTGCCACATGTCATAGGGTTCAGGTAGCTGATACTAGTTGACACGTCACTGTTATTGACGCGTCAATATTATGTTGGAGGGAGGAACTATAAAAATTATCACCTCGAACTCCTCCACAATTTTATCTTTTACAACAGTAAATATTTCCCTAAAAAAGTGGTGCTCCATTCACCATATTCTTCATAAACGGCGATCATCATCTTTATTCTTCTTGTCAAGTAAATACTCTGTCGTAACTTTGGTACAAGGTGCTTTTATTAATGCCAAATATCTCTTTTGCAGTATGTCACGCCTCCAATTACAACGACATTACGAAGAAACAAATTGATAGATAAAGACTGGGGGTTACCTATATGGTACAGGTCGCCAGTTTGCTTTGCGCAGCTTCCCGTCTTCCTTTCCTATATGGTACAGGTTGCCAGTTTGCTTTGCGCAGCTTCCCATCTTCCTTTCCTAGACGTGAGGGTGTTCACACGCAGGTGTCACTCTTCTTTGATTGCATGCTTGGCGACACTTTAGCCTCCCCCGATATCTATAGAGATATTCCCAAGTAAAAAAGACTCCCCCATGTGAAGCAGGAACTAGGTCTATTATATCCGTTCCTCACTTGCTATACGGCTCTGGGATTATGATCACATATTTTTCCGTTGTCTTCTTATTTCTGGTTCCATCATGATTTTTCCTTTTGGAATCACTCAAGCGGGAGATTATAAAGACGCCCCTAACTGTAATAACAAGGCTAGCGACTGCTGCTCGGGGAGACTGGTTGTTGCTTGTGTTGAGTACGAGTCTTTGGACTAATATCGGGCATTGGGCTTGTTTTTCGAAGAGACTGTATGCTTGCCAAGGTTCAAGTCTTTCATACTCGCATGCAAGACGAGATTTCATGCTTGCGATAAGAGCAAGACTTATGTGCTCACGTTCAAGGTGAGGCTTCAAGTGCTTTCGAAGTGATGTAAGGCTAAATATTGAAGGGTCAAAGCAATCCTCATCTTGAGCTTGATCATGTCGATATCCACGAACCTCAAACTCGATCATGTCGCTATCCACGAACCTCGAACTCGATCATGTTGCTGACCCAAGTGCATATTAGGGTTTCTCAAACACTGGATTTTTTGCTTTCATTTTGTAGGAAATTCAAAGAGGATTCTAACGAGCCAAAAATCACTCAATTCGGACTTAAAACGAATAAGTTATTGACGAAACAAGATTTGAAGAAGCACGCGTTTCTATTGCATACGTGGCACCGATGACTTGCAGAATTGCTGACGTGTCACTGCTGACTGGATAACATAACTGACGTGGCAACACCATATGCTGACGTGGTGTAACCGAGTTATCGCTGAATGGAATCAACTGACGTGGCACTATTTGTTGACGTGGCGTTGATGACTGGACGATTATTGCTGATGTGGCGTCTGTTGATTCGTTCACTATTGCTGACTGGATGCTGACGTGGACCCGCATGGCCCTGTGAATCACTGGATCACTGGTGTACCCGAGGCTAGATGAAACGAAACCTTGGCAATGGTTACTGCAATCTTTATCGCCACGCTTTCTTCAACTGTTCGCAACAGTTTCTTGATCTTCGTAACAGTCGCCTCAACAGTTTGCAACAGTTTCTTCAACCTCATAACAGTTGCTTCAACAGTTTGCAACAGTTTCTTCAACCTTTGTAACGGTTTCTTCAACCTTCGTAACAGTTTCTTTAACCCTTTAGCAACGGTTTCTTCAACCTCGTAATGGTTTCTTCAACTGTTTCGTAATAGTTTTGGTTCTTCTGCAACGCTTACATAATAGAAGATGTTTTTAAACTTTACTGCAACACTTTTCGCTGTTACTGTTTCCTGAGTATCGGCTGCTGCTTTCGCAACAGTTTATACAACTGTTTGCGACTTTTTTCCTGTTCGCAACACTTTCACATAACCATTTTTTGTGAACAATAACTTTCTATGAACAGTATCCTTCCGTGAACAGTAGACTTTCATGTGAACAGTACCCTTCAGTGAACAGTAATCTTCCGTGAAAAGTGATTTTGAAACCTTAGTTTCGATAATACTCGAAGAACACGGTCCCTTTCTTGTATTCCCCTTAGTCGGCGCCAAAAGATGTTGGTGCAAAATTAATCACCCCAACAATCTTCGAGATGTGCATATGATGATCAAATCGCCGCCGTTGATGAAGGATCTCCAAACAATTGATCAAAAAAGGTGGGGGGTTACCTGCAAAAACACTCCGATGCTAAAATCAGCGGATGTTCTATGCAAGTAGGTTGTTAGGAAAAGGAAAGAAGTTGTGTACCTTTTGTGCTGAGATTTAGCCTCTATATATAGGAAGAACTAGATGTATCTTTAGGGTTTTGATAGTTATCCCAATAACTATCCTCATCTGTATAAATCCCAAAACACGTCCAGATTCATGATAAACCCTGATATTTATCATAATCCTTATTTATCTTGAATAATTATTAATATTTAAGATAATTATCCCTTTAATTTAGGATCCTGTATTTATCTCAAAAAATATTAATAATTATATATAAATATTCAAGACTCATGGGCTTCAATAATAAGCCTAGTGGGTTTCCACAATAAACCCACCGGTTTCCACAATAAACCGTACTAGGCTTCCACAATTAGCCATATGGGTATCCACAATAGACCCACCGGTTTCCATAATAAACCGTACTAGGCTTCCATAATAATCCATGTGGGTCTCCACAATAGACCCACCGGTTTCCACAGTAGACCCACCGGTTTCCACAATAAACCGTATTATGCCCATTTCGAATAGCTTGTGCGGCACGCACGTACACTATTTATATAGGGTACAAACAGGTAGAAAAAATATCTCCGTTGAAGGATTGGGAAAAGCAGAAAATTACGTTCACAGCAGCAGAGATACCAAAAGAAAATTTGAGCCACACATCTCTTTTGGTAATCACAGTAACAGTTGCGCAAAAAGAAAAAGAAGAATCAGCGAAATCTATGGAATAATGGGCGGTGAATAAAACTCTAGTGGATACATGGAGTTCAGTGGATATAATATTTTATCATGCGTACAAAGGAATGGGTTACAAATATGATGAAATATCTCATTAAACATATGATATTCATGGTTTCGGAAAATCTACAACTAAACCAAAATGGGAAATAGTAGTAAGAATTTCGCTGGGGGAAATTGAAACACAAATAACACTCTGTGTGGTGGATATGGAATCGCCATATAACATGATGTTGGGAAGACCGTGGATACACGCAATTAAAGCGTAACATCAACGTTACATCAGTGCATCAAATTTCCAATGCCAAGCGGAATTGGACAAATAAGGGGAGATATTGATAGTGCAAAATCATGTTATCAAATTGAAGTAAATCATCATGAATAACGTCCAAGAAAGCGAAAGCTTCGCAGAAAATTGGCGAAAGAAGCAAAGAAAGAAGAAGAGTTTAAGATTTACATGATTAGAGCAAAAGAAGGGAAAGGAATACCCAGCGAGATTTCAGAAGAAGGAAACGATCTTGCGAAAATGATAAAAGAACCAACACCAATGGAAGAACCTAAGGCTAGCTACACTGCAGTAGAACCAACAAAGGAAGTGAATATTGGAACTAATGAAGAACCCAAAATACTAAGAATTGGGACTAAGATGGAGGCAGATGAAGAAGAAAGAACTATTAATCTCTTGTGAGAATATAGAGATATTTTCGCATGGAACATGGATGAAATGCCGGGAATAGATCCATCTGTGGCGTGTCATAAAATGGAAATTCACAAAAGTGCAAGACCATTTAAACAAAGGATAATAAAAATCGTAACAACATATCATTTCCAAATAAAAGAAGAGTTGCAGAAAATGCTTAATGCATGAATTATAAGACAAGCCAAGTAACCGGAGTGGATAGCAAACATGGTTGTAGTCCCAAAGAAGAACAAGGGGATAAGGATTTGTATATACTTTACTGATCTAAATAAAGCTTATCCGAAATATTGTTTTCCATTACCAGATATCCCACAATTGGTTGAATCAGTAGCGGGGAATGATAGGATGTCTTCCTTAGATGGATACAAAGGTTATAATCAGATTCCTCTCGCTGAGGAAGATCAAGAACATACTGCCTTTTTCACACCAAGGGGATTATATTGTTATACAAAAATGCCATTTGGTCTGCGAAATGCTGGAGCAACATATCAAAGAATGGTGGAGAAAGTGTTCGTAAAATGGATACATAAAACATTAGAGATGTATTTAGATGATATATTAATAAAAATTAAAGAAGCAAAGAATCATGTACAAGATTTGAAGGAAATATTTGAACAAATGCGACAATTTAATATTAAGGTGAATCCTGAAAAATGCGTTTTTGGAGTTGCGTTAGGGAAATTTTTAGGTTACATTGTATCCAAGGAAGGAATACAAGTTGATCCAAAGAAAGTGCAATCAATTCGCGACATGCCAACACCATCGACGGTAAAGGATGTACATAAATTAAATGGACTCTTAGCCTCGCTGGGGAGGTTCATCTCGCGATCATCTGATAAATGTAAACATTTCTTCAGCATACTAAAAAAGGGAACGAAATTTAGATGGACGGATGGATGTGAGAAAGCTTTCCAAGGCATAAAAGAGCAACTAATGAATATATATATATATTTTACAAAAGGCAGAACCAGGATAAGAGTTGTTGATTTACCTTGCGACAACTTCGCATGCATTAAGCGTTGTATTATTGCGAGTGGACGCGGGAGTGGAAAAACTAATTTATTACATCAGCAAAACATTCAATGCTGCAGAAAGAAATTATTCAAAGATTGAAAAGCTAATTCTAGCTTTGGTATATGCAACATTTAAGCTTCACATATATTTTCAAGCACACAAAGTCAAAGTATTAACAAAAGTACCAATTGAATCGGTAATGAAGCACTCAAAGAGGTCAGGCAGAGTTGAGAGGTGGAATGCACAAGTAGGGAATTTTGAAGTTAAATATGAAGTGTTATCTTCGCCAAAGTCACAAGTTGTCGTAGACTTTTTAGCATAATTTCCTTTAGAAGACGATGAATCTGTGGAGGAGATGATGGATATAGAAGAAGAGCATGGAGATCCAAAAGACTTGCTAACATAACCAAATAAATAGGAAATATTGGTAGATAGATCCTCTAATGGAGAAGGTAATGGAATTGGAATTGTCTTAATCTCGCCAGAGGGAATGGAGATGGCTTTTTCATTTAGAATGGAGTTTGCATCCACTAATAATGAAACGGAATATGAAGCTGTGATACATGCCTTAAAATTCGCAGTGAAATGAATTAGAAAATGCAAGAATTACCAGCAACTCTTAGCTAGTAATTCGCCAAATAAAAGGAGAATACACAACAAATGAACCATCTTTGAAGAAATACAAAAAGCTTGTTGAAGAATTGTCAGCGAAGATCCCAAAAATAAAATGGAGGCATATATCAAGGAAATATAATAGGTTCGCAGATGCTTATGCTTTCATTTCAAGTATGATGACAGGTCCAACAACGAGATGCATAAAAATCCAAACACTCATATCTCCATCAGTCAATAAAGAAGAGGAAGAGGAGGTGGATGTAATGATAATAGAAGGTGTAGAAGAAGACCCAAAAGACAATATCGCAGATAGGAGAACAGAACTTCATGCATATTTAGCAAAAGGGGAAACACCAAGAAATATATTGGAGGCACACAAATTAAAGATCTGTGCAACAAATTATGAACTAAGAGATGGAATATTGTATCGAAAATTATTTAATGGGCCATCACTTAGGTGTCTAACACGAGAAGAAGGAGAAAATGTGTTAAAAATGCTACACAGTGGAGATGTTGGTAATCACAGTGGGGGAAGATATTTGGCATACAGAACAAAAATGAAAGGCTATTACTGGCCGTACATGCATGAAGATGCGAAGCAACTATCAAGACGTTGCGAAGATTGTCAGCGACATGGAAAGAGAATACATGCACCAGGAGCACCATTGTCATCC
Source organism: Papaver bracteatum (assembly GCA_023529315.1). Lineage (NCBI taxonomy): Eukaryota > Viridiplantae > Streptophyta > Magnoliopsida > Ranunculales > Papaveraceae > Papaver > Papaver bracteatum. The sequence continues at coordinate 8,215 of JAJJWX010001847.1, forward strand.
TCAACTAGTGTATGGCCTTTTGGAAAATGGGGGTTGGATATTGTGGGACCATTTGTACCTGGTTCTGGACAAAGAAGATATTTGATTGTCGCAACATATTATTTCACAAAGTGGGGAGAAGTAAAGGCCGTACATCATATTCGTGATAAAGATATTTTTACATTTATATTTGAAAATATAAATTTGCATATTTGGAATTCCTGCACAGTTGGTATCTGATAATGGAAAGCAATTTGACAGAATATAGAAATATTACTTAATGCATTTAAGATCAAATGTGAAAAATCAACACCTCTTTATCCACATGCCAATGGGCAGGCAGAAGCAACCAATAAAACATTCGCAGATATACTGAAGAAGAAATTATAGGGACACCACAAGGCATGGTGTGAACAAGTGTATAATGCAATATGGGCCTACAATACACCTAGGCGGGAAGCTACTGGAATGTCATCTTTCTGTTTGACATATGGAGTTGAAGCTGTGCTACCAACAGAAGTTGTTATTCCAACAACAAAAAGAGAAGCTTGGGAGAAAAACCTCAGTGCAGGAATGATATTGACCAAACTAGATGAATTAGAAGAAAAGAGAGAAAAAGCACTACAACATATGAAGAATTATCAGCGAAGATTAGCCCGAGAATACAATAAGCGTGTTAAAAAACGTGAATTTCAACCAGGTGATCTAGTGCTGCGAGAAACACCAATATACCAGCAAGAGAATGGGGGAAAGTTAGCGAGAAAATGGGATGGGCCTTATATTATTAAAGAGATAATTGGAAATGAGGCGTATAAATTGATGGATCTTGAAGGTAGAGATATGGGTCAGAGGCTTGGTAGACCATGGAACAAATTATACCTAAAAAGATATTACCCATAAGAGATTTTGCGAAGAAGTGAATTGCGAAATAATGTATGATTAAAATGGAATGAATGAATACAAAGTTTTATGAAAAATAAGCTGCGAGATTACAAATTATCAAAAGCAGAATGAAAATATGCGAAAATTTCGCAAGAAATGATCATTTAAGATCCACAATGGGACGAACCTTTATGGTGTACACCCTAGTTCGCGAATAAAATTTTGCAAGAGGCAAATGTATGACCTAAAGTACGTCATAGAAGGTGGTATCTTTAAGATCACTCAGCGATAAGGTTACACCACTGCTGGAACCTGAGTCATGGAGATTTGGGGTCAATGAAAGCCTATCCAGGAGAGACACCTTGGATTCTCAACTTGAGCGTATGACTTGAGTTGGGCGACTAAGGTAATAAGAGCTCTCCTAAGGGGTGCAGAGTATGACCAAGGCGCCGAGGTGCACGGTTGAGCCAAGAGTGCCTAAGGCGTATGAAACTACCCTGGACATTGTTGGTAAGTCTTACCTATAATGCACTCGGCCCGAAGAAAACCCCACTTAGGGTGCAGTCTCGTAACCATAAACCATATAGGAAAAAGGGATAAGAGGCTGCGAACACAACTGGTTGTTATTAAGACTGGATGGGAGGAGCTAGTCTTGTATGTCCGATATACGTCTCCTTGATAGGGCAACCAGGTGGGAAGATAAGGGCGACACCCTCCATTAGGGAGATGATAAGTTACTTAAGATGCAAATGTCATGAGACTTTTTACTCACGGGAGTATTAAGACTTGTCATATTTGTGCAACATTGTTGAAGAGGAAATAATACAAAAGAGAAGATAAGACGAGATCAATGGTTCATTGCATACAAGTGTAAAGACGTCCTGCGATTTCTTCGCAAGACGGCAATATCATGGGGCTTTAGTTTCACAAGAAAATTTAGGCCTGTCATATTGTCGCAACAAAACTACAAAAGAACAAAAAGTTAAGGCAAGATCAATGTGTTTCTACATGAAAGTGTAGAGGCGTCCTTCGATTTTGTCGCAAAATAGAAAAGATGGAAAAATAAGACCTTTAACTAGGAAGGCATAATAAGACCACAAAAGATTTATAAATACTAACTATACTTTATGCAGATAATTCATTGCTAGAAAGATAATGAGAGGCAAGTATGGGAATTAATAAACAAAATGACATTATCTTCCTCGCAAAAGCAAAATTGATTCCAAAAGAGGTTCGAAGTACATTGTTTGCAAGAGAAGGAGTAATTCAAGAAAATAAAATCAGAACTCAGGCTTCAATATCCTCTTCGCCAGCTTTATTATTAGTGTCCTCGCCAGCCTTATCATCTCCACCAGCTTTATCATCTTTGTCAATGTTCTCCTCATTCTGATCGATTCTGGTTTCTTCCACATTTGGCTTATTACCAGCAGTTATTTCATCACCAGCATCTCCTTCTTTATTAGGGACTTCTTCTTCTTCTTGGGAAATATTATCTTCATCATTTCCATAATCAAGATCACTATCAATAGCCCAAGAAATTTCATCTTCATCTACTTACAAAGGTTTGAGTGATACATGAGAAAGATATTTGGACTACATAACCTCATTCACAAGAACTTCAACACTGAGATGAGCCTGGCGAAGGAAAGCTCTATCACGGTTTCTAATCTCCATATCTTTGAAATATTCAAGATAGTCATATTTTCTTTCTGCTTGATCACGAGACCGGGAAAGGTGAGCAGTAAGAAATCCATTTTCTTTGCGAAGCTTCGCAAGTTTAGAGTCCAAGGAAGTAACAGAAGATTGAAGATTTCTTTCAGCTTCTGAAAAAAACAAAAATTATTCAGGCGAGTACTTCGCAAGGAAAATATTGCAAAAAAGTTTAACAAAAGAAAGATATTTGAGGTAGTCAAAATGACTACCTTCCTTTTGAGATATTAGATTTTGAATTAATGCCAAGCAAGCGTTCTCCCAATGATTCATGGCATCATCAAATTTATTTCCAACTAGACCTTTTAGACGAGATTTTAGTTTCTTTTCTTTAGAAATGAGATAAGTGTTTTCCTTCGCAAGTGAAGAGTGAGATTCTTCTAATTTGGAATATTGTTTTTTAAGCTGATTGGCCTTTACACTTAAATTTATTCTACCTTGAATAAGTGTATTTTTCTCAGCAATGGATGATTCTGTTACTTCTTCAAGTTCATTTTTCAGCGAATGAAGAGATTGTTCTTGACTATCACACACTTTTTTAAGAACACTCAATTTTTGCGAGGAGATCGCCACCATATTATAAGAGTTCACTTCTCCTGAGATAGAGTTCTGTTTTCATTTGATAAAGTTTCCATCTCAAGGTCAGCCTTAGTCAAAGAATAAGAGAGGCGAGATATTTCGCTACTTAATGAGTTTTGCTTCTGAACTAATTGAGTATTTTCTTTGGTAAGATTATCTATTTGATCAACATAATATGTGTGAAGATTATCTAATCGTTTATATTGATCCAACCAACTATCTCTATCGACGCAAATTTCTTCAGCGGCAGATTCAGACTGAAATCTCTCCATTATTCGTTTCTGGTTTAAAGATTAATAAGCGAAAAAAGAATTTAAGAATGAACAACATGGAAAGAACAAATTTGTTAAGAGGAAAGCTAAAAACCGGGGATACGAAATTCATACCTTTTAATTCATTATTTTTCCTGCGAAGAAGTTCGCAGTCCAAAGAAGCATTCTGAAACTTCTGTTGTTCAAGACGAAGATTCTCCTTCAAAACTTCAACTTCTTTCTTTAAGAATGTTTGCGAAGCTTTCCTATCAGAACTAAGATATCTACCTAAAATTTCACAGACACCAGATTCAACAGGGTCTACCGTTGACTTTTTGGCACCAATTAAGAGATTAGATAAAACCTTGAAGGCAAGATCCTCTCTATCCGCAGTTTCCTTAGAAAAGGGAGAGACTCAGATGGAGTAGTAGTAGTAGTGATAACAGAAAGTTGATGGTCATCATTTTTTGTTAAAGAGATGTCATCTAAAGGTGAGATTTGAGGAAGATCAGTGGGTGATATTATGGTAGGAGTAATTTGAGGAGTGTTAGTCACATGAGAAGAAAAAGTTTCATTTGCAACAGGTTGTGCAATGGGAATTTCATCCATAGAAGGATTTGAGCTTATTGCGAGATTTGAGCTTGCTGCAACATTTTTGCAAATATATAGGAAGTGGAGGATCATCTTGCGAAGAAGAATCTGAAAGGCTAAGTTTGGGAAAGGAAACAGAAAAGTCAACAACTTTAGGTGGGAGAAACTTCTTGCTAGGTTTAGTGGCATCTCCATCACCCTGCGAATCACAACTCAGATAAGAAACAGAGGCAACAATATTGTTATTAATAAGATCCATGTTTCTTACTACCTTATCATTCACAGACTTTCTTCTTCTCGTAAGAACCTTGGGATGCGATCCTTTGGGAGAATTAGGGTTTTAAACTGTAAATTTAGTACTGGAAGTGCTTTTACTGAAACATAAACAGTATGGGAATTATATAAAGAACAAACAATATGAATTCAGTAAAACAAAATCAGCTTTAGCAAAAGAAGGAAAACTAACTGTAGAAATCGAAGGATCGCCTAGCACGGGTCGAGTGCCGGTCTATTTCCTTTGTCCATAATTGTTATGGGGCGAGGTCCATGTTCTCATCCGTTCGTGGATGTTTAATATTCACAGGGGTCTGGCAGAGATAATTTCTTACTAGTTCATTAGTAAGAGGGCCAACTCTACAAAGAAGAAAGAGATGTTTTGAAGTCGCCACCTGACTAAAGGGAGTCAGGACCCTTTTAACTAGTTTGAATTCTTTTGAGGAAAACAAAACCTAGTTATGACTTGCATATTTATGGTCTGCTATCAGAGAGTCTGGATAAGGAGATTCTAGTACGGGATGGGAAGGTGTTAGGCACCCATCAGCCGCCCAATCGTAAGATTGGCCTCTACTTCATGATTAAAGGGGGAAATTTTTATGGTTTATTGAGAATAGATTTTTATGCATGAGCTATTTAGAAAAGAAACATAGTTAGAAGTTGGGTGGAACTTCTACTATGGAGATGTGGTTTCTTTCTTTTATGATGGTTTTTCTTTTGTGGTGGTTTGGGTGGAAACCTTGGTTTTTTTTTATCCCTTTGTTGTGGTTTGGGTTTTTGATGGTGTTGTTTTGGTGGTTTGGGTGGAAACCTTGTTTTGTGGTGGTTTTGGGTGGAAAACCTTGTTTTGTGGTGGTTTTGGGTGGAAAACCTTGTTTTTGTTGTGGTTTGGGTGGAAACCTTCTTTTCTGGTGGTTTTGGGTGGAAAACCTTGTTTGGTGGTTTAGGTGGAAACCTTGGTTTTATTGAGAAGAAATTTGAATGAAATTTCAAAATTAAACAATTAACCTGCAAATTAGCTCAATAAAAATAGGATTAATGCCAACCTTATTTTTTGACAATGGGGTCTAATGTGGGAGGGAATTCCGCTTTATACCCACACTTTGATTTATCCCACTTAGAAAATTAATAATAAAACATAATTTTTTATGTAACGCAAACGAGTAGTCGCGGTGTTACTACGAAATGGAATACCATTCCGTTCCCGTATGACTACATAATTTACCGAAGAGATATGTAATTAATATACTTGAAATATAATATTTAAATTTGAAGGATTCTTAGGATGATTTGTTGCTTTCGTCAAGTATGCAGAAAGTAATTAAAGTACCAGCAATTTAATGCTAATCTTTTAAGAACTTAAAGACAATTAACTTGAAATATGATGTAAGAAAACTTGAAAATATTCTAATAACGATTTATTGCTTTTGTCAAGTATGCAGAAAATAATTAAAGTACCAGCAATTTAATGCTAATCCTTTAAAAACTTAAAGACAATACTTGATTTGATTACTAAGCGAAGGAAAAATAAAGGAGAAGGTGTTTGAATGCGAGAAATTATTATTGAGTCTCTGCTTGAAGTGTTTTCCAGTCTAAAATGAAGTCTCTGGAGTGTTTTTCGTTGTTTTTGAATGAGAAATTCGATCTCTATTTATAGGGAAAAAAATCTCAATTCTCCGTCAATTTCGGGCTGCTTTGTTGAAAAAAAAGGCCGTAAATCGTCCTTTTTTTCTTTCTTCTTTTCTTCGCAAATTTTCCTTCGTTGCTTTTCAATTGTATGCGACAATTAAAAATCTGATTATGACATGTAGGTCCGCTGGGTACTGTTCACGGTACTGTTACTGTTCAAAATCCCTAAGAACATGATTGATGTGAAATTAGTCTCCTACCCAAGCTCCATATCATCCCTAAGAACCTAGTGATGAATTCAAAATCCAAAATTATTGTCGATCAAAATCCATCATCATCGTGATCATCATGATGACCACCATTAAGAACCCCCATGTTCTTCATGAGGAAGAAAGAGAGGTTCCCTTAGTAAACAATCGGGTGCCTTTAGTATTTCTCTGGAACTTGACTGCTTTGACTTTTAGTCTAATGAGATTTTGTTTTGCTCATAACTTCTTCATACAAACTCGGAATGATTCCATTCTTTCGCCATTTGATTCGTATTTTCTTCCTCTCTATCATGATAGCGAGAATTCCCAGGTTTGGAAGGATAATGAAATGGGTAGGAGCTGTGCTTGTGGGCTTGATTGGTAGAGCTTGTGGGCTTGATTGGTTGAGCTTATGGGCTTGATTGGTAGAGCTTGTGGGCTTGATTGGTTGAACTTATGGGCTTGATTTAAAGGATATGAAAATCCTTAATGGCTCCACAAAGAAATTTCTCTTGTATCCGGCTTCGAAGTATAAGAATGATATTTTCTATGGAAGGTGCGGAAATGGGGTGTCAACACTAACCTTGGAGATTCCATGAAAGCAGAGAAGAACAGTAGGAGGAAGATGAATTTGATAAAGAAAAAGAAAATTGCAGAGGCTATGAAGATGAAGAAGACGAATACGAAACAAAAGAAAGAAATTATCTTTTCTCCAGATCTCTCCTTAAATAGACAAAAGAAGATAACCGGTTAATACCAAACGTGCCGGTGATTATGAGAATATTCACAACGTGTAAACAGTTATGCTTAATTCACGGGCCTTTGTCGGTAGGAAAAGATGAAGAAGGAGAAGATGAACATCTGCGGAATTTTGAAGAATATTTTCTCATGGCATTATCTCCTTCGCAGAGAAGACATGAGAAGATGCAAGATATAGGATCAGAATATCGCAGGAAATATGCATTTGCGAAGTTTGATCAACAACACTTTGCAAGCGTCGCATAATTATTTGAAGAATGACGTAATAGATGACGATGGCAGAAACATGAGAAAATTGTGATGATTCTGCGATGATTGGAATGTTTGCGAAGATTAACAATGTAACTCTTGCGAGAATATCGCAAGTCAGATCCGAAAATAAAGGATAGATTAGCTATCATCCACTATGTAAATCCCTATATAAAGAGTCGAACATGCATAAGGGAGGGAGAGATCATTTTGAGAGTGCTAAGAAAGTTTTGAGGAGAGAGAAAAGTTTAAAGAGCGGCTGTATTCTTGTTTTCTCCCATTTCTTGTAGCATTTCTGTGAATCAATTAATAAAAGTATTGTTCTTAATTTTTAAAAGATGTGTTGATTATTATGAATTCTTGTGAGGGGTGTAGTGTAGGATTTCCTGCTATTACAAGAAAAGTGTAAACAACAATGGATACACAGAATACCCATTTTTTTTTACGTGGCTAATTTGGGGCCTATGACTAAAAAACAAAAAGGGTCATTAAGAAGCAATCTCTAGAAACCCCTTATCCTCCTATTTATGTTAATGCCTAATATACCCTTATTCACTAGTGATGATTAATTAAGTTAGTATTAGTTAAACTAATTAGTGTTTGAGTTTGATTATAGTGTTAGGTAGTGTTAGGATTAGAGTAGAAATTCATTTCCTCTTTTAAGGTTTGGAAGGAAAGAAGAAGTAGAGGGAAAAAAACAATTAGGGTTTGTGATTTTCTTTGAAAAAATGAAACTTTATAGTGATGATGAAGACTCTAGTAGTGATGAAGAAGTGTGTGCATAAGATAATCTTGATTTCGATCCTACCGAATTGGATAATTTGTTGAATGGAGAAGAGAATGTCAACCAAAGAATGTATGAGGATATTATTCAAGCATAAGAACAATATCGTCGGGAAGAGAAGAAGGTGATAATGCTTCAAATAAACATGTATGAGTTGTAATGATATACAAACATGTATTTGCATGTCTCGATCACCCAAAAAGGGAAAAAATTTCAAAAAAAAATCCCAGAATCGCTTTATTTGATATCACCACATAAACCGATTCTGGGTAAAATCCCCAAATTGGGTACAATAATCGGTTGTTGTTCATCACCATATAGTCTGATTGGAGTAAATTTTTGGCGCGATGGGTACGCGACCAAAATTGGTTTTTGTTGGTGATGTACATATGTCGATTCCTTTACTTGGATATTCCAGTAAAATACACGAAGTTCACAATCAGTTCGTTTACGTATACATGTAATCCGATTGTGAAGACGAAATGTCTCAGAAAAAATAGGACAAAAATCGGATTACATGTTATGCAACGTGAACTGATTGTGAAATATGGAAATTTTGATCTGAAATCATCAAGTCCTTAATCAGACTTTATATTTGCTCATATTATCGATTCCTAACAATCGGTTGTCTCGACTGTGATACATAACCCGATTCTAAATTCTCAACTTGTTGATATATTTTGTAGATTGTTGAGGCGTTTGACAAAGATCATCCCAAACCCGTATCTTTGCTAGGTCCAGATACCTCTACCTACTATTTCACCGATTTGGAATGGAAAGAAATAAACGATGCAAAGCAATGGTTTATAGAAAAAGGCATATAGATAAAATGCACATTAGTTTTAGGTCGTCGTTCAATTTGTGATCTTTTGGAACTTTTTTGTGAGAGAGGTGGAACGCAAGAAAGTCACTGGGCAAAGAACAAACCGTACATGAAGAAGACGACAAGGGAATACATTACTAAATCAAAGAAGTTTGATTGCCCGTTTAAGATTACAGTTAATATACCCAATGAACCCAGTGGTAAGGTATACAAGCTTCATAAAGTGATGAATGGTTGTCATAATCATGAAGATCTGGAATCTCTTATTGGACACGCGACCATTTGTGGGTTGAAACCACATCAATTGGAAATGGTAAGGTCGATGAAAGCGTGTAAAACAAGTGACATACTTAGGAAGATTAAGGAGGATAATAAGAATAACTTGTCCACTTTGAGGAAAATTTACGCGGCAAGATCATATTTAGAAAGAGGGAATGGAATGGTAGAGCGGTTATGGAACAATCTCAGTGGTTATATGATCAACACGGATACACAATAAGGAAGCAGGTATTGGAAGGAAAAGTGACTCGTATTTTCTTGGCGCATCCGGAGATGATCAAGTTGGCCCAATGTTTCTATCAAGTTTTGTTAATAGATTGTACGTACAAGACCAACAAGTACAACATGCCATTGTTAAACATTGCTTGCCATACTTCCGAAAAGCAAACTTTCACGGTAGCATGGAGGTTTATGGATCAGGAGAATGATGTGAGTTTTACTTGGATGCTAGATACCTTGAAGGAAATATACCGTGGCGATCAAACTCCGAGGGTCATAGTAACGGATAAGGACCAAGCACTAATGAATGCTATATGAGTGGTTTTTACGGACGCTAAGCATTTTCTTGCACATGGCACATACAAAGAAATATTAGAAGTGATTGTAGGGGTCATATCCAAAAGCCAAAGGAACAAAAAGGTACCGCTCGTGAAAACGCCGAAGATGAGCGACTTCAAAAACTAACTCCGAAACAACGAGAGGAGGATAAGAAGAAAAGAAAAATAGAGTATGAAGCGAATGGGTTACTATGGAAGGCATTTCAACATCATTGGGATTTGATGGTACACTCAATGTCCGTGGCCGAGTTCGAATCTTATTTGGAGAGTGTTATTGGGCTATGGAAGAAGGATTACGAGAAATGTGCGGTTGTTTATGGGTAAAAACTATTTCTACTGGTTTTGGTAATTTTGGGTGCGTGGATGAGAAATGAATCTAAACCCTAAACAAATGCACTGCACATGAGTGCTTTTGATTCGAGAGATCAATCTATATAATTCTGGACTAAACCAAGAAATGGCCGTTACAGACTTGCTTCGGTCACAAAGTGAAGGAGATGGGGTTGATCTTAGGGAGGGAAACAAAGAAGGTGTTGAGATTGTGAAGGTGTTGGATGTTTATGACTTGTACCAGAATATCGAACTGGCTTGTAATAATATAAACAATCATCTTTGGTGTTTTCTATATACGAATGACAACACTTGGTTTTCTGTGCTTGTTTGTCTTGTGTTTTGAAAATAGGAAAATGCCCTATTTATACAAGTCATAGCGCAAACCCTCATCTCGTAGGAAGTGGAGGAAGTTGAGTAATGGAGTAGTGGAGTCGTTTGGGTGATTGCACGTCTCAACCCACTTCTCCCATCATCGCTAACCGTCCATGCCTTCCTGACATGTTCTTGTGATGGCGCATTGCACGCTGCACGCTGTAAACCGCCATACCAATACTCCAGTAAGTATCCCCCAGTTTGTGACATGTTTGATATCTCGAGTGTGGATCGTGGGACCCACGGTAAGTAGCATACGGTGCTAGGTTAAATAACCTTGCATCTTTAGGGGCAACTCTGAAAGGATTAGGGGCGACACAAAACGACAAAAACAGCTATAATCGGGAGGTTAATCCATAATCGGTAGGTTACTTTAAATCCCATTTTTTAATGGCCAAACTACCATTTACAATCGGTAGATAAACTATACAATCGGTAGTTAGTCAACAATCGAGAGTAAATTTAGTTTGTATAACTTCCGAATATAAAGTATCTCCAAAATAAAATCCTTTATCTTTTAAATTTTGATTATCCTATAATCGGTAGTAAATAAATTTAACTTGACTCCCGGTTAAAGTATACCTTTGGTAAAAAATGCTACCATAATTGGTAGGGAATTTAGGTTATTTAACTCCCGAATATAGAGTAGCCCCAAAATGAAAAGTTGCAAAAATCTTTTTTTTTTTTGGAATTTTAGTTGAACCTATAATCGGTAAGAAAGTAAGAGTTATCATGACTTCCGATTATACAATGGCTCTCTTTGCGAATATCCTACCATAATCGGTAGTCAATATAGTTCATATAACTACCGAATATAGAGTAGCCCCAAAATGAGATTTTGCAAAAATCTTATTTTTTTTGAATTTTGGTTGAGCTTATAATCGGTAAGAAAGGAAGAGTTATCATGACTTCCGATTATACAGTGGATCTCTTGGCAAATATCCTACCATAATCGGTAGTCAAGATAGTTCATATAACTACCGAATATAAAGTAGCCCCAAAATCAGATTTTGCAAAAAAAAATTTTTTTTGGAATTTTGGTTGAGCCTATAATCGGTAAGAAAGGAAGAGTTATCATGACTTCCGATTATACAGTAGACCTCTTTGCCGAAATCTTACCATATTCGGTAGTCAAGATAGTTCATATAACTACCGAATATAGAGTAGCCCCAAAATCAGATTTTGAAAAAAAAATTTTTTTTTGGAATTTTGGTTGAGCCTATAATCGGTAAGAAAGGAAGAGTTATCATGACTTACGATTATACAGTAGACCACTTTGTCGAAATATTACCATATTCGGTAGTCAAGATAGTTCATATAACTACCGAATATCGAGTAGCCCCAAAATCAGATTTTGTAAAAATCATTTTTTTTGAATTTTGGTTGAGCCTATAATCGGTAAGAAAGAAAGAGTTATCATGACTTCCGATTATCCTGGCTCTTTTTGCAAATATCCAACCAATGGTGTCTCTTGAAGAAACCCTATGGGAACATACACGTTTTGTGAAAATTTCTGGAAAACCGAATAGGTTTTCAAAATCATTAACCGAAAAAATTTCCACGAGACGCAAACAATCTTGAAAATATCCAACACATATAACTACCGAATATAGAGTTGCCCCAAAATGAGATTTTGCAAAATTCCTCTATTTTTCTAATTTGGTTGAGCCTATAATTGGTAGTAAAAATAGTTCATATAACTACCGAATATATAGTTTCCCCAAAAATGAGATTTTGCAATCGGTAGCTAAAAAAAACCTAAACTACCGATTATGGAGGGACATATAAGTATTTTCAACCTATTTTTTCTTTTGTGTTTCCCCTAATTCCGTTGGGGTCACCCCTAAAGGTTAAATAACTAAGTTATTTTGGAAATCGATATTCATGAAATATCGTGTGTATTCTATGCATGTAATGCATCGAATATACTCAGCATGGATGAAGCATCGCTGTTTTAAATCTTAACGGAGTAGGTCGCGGATTAAGCATCTTAAAACAGGTGCATGCCTATCCATCTTCGAATGACCGTTTGGAGGCGGCGCAAGCAAGCTCTCCCTTAACCGATCATTCCATGTGGTGGAGTGACGGATGGTAATACCACGACACCTTATTGGCCATTTAACTCCTAGCATGGGCTGCCCAACCAAGCCGGTAGATTTGGACGGATGAGATGATCAACGACGCATCTGTGACCGTTGATTAGGGTTTTGAAGAGGTGCGCAAGCATCACTCTTCAGCTTGGTCAAAACCAAGCATGAGAAGTATTTTAGGCAGGACCGACCAGGCATGCGTGTAGACGGCATGCTGGTGTACACATCCGTGCCTCACTGTCTTCATGAAGGTGCGATCTAAGACACTCAATTTGACCGGCAAAGAGGAGAGGTTGAGATCGATTTACAACAGAAATCCCATGCCGCAAAGGAATTGGAAACCGCGCGTCATGCCTACTTCGGGCGCGCGTTTCGAGAAGTACGTCCATGGTTGGCCTTGGCCGATCGGTCATACATGTAGACTGGCCCACGATGATCATGTTGACATCTACATCTTTCATCCAAGCTTGCGAAGATGGACGCTCATGATCAATTAGCGACACATGTAACATGTCGCAAACCCTAATTAGGGTTTTATACGTTTCACACCCATGCAACTTCAACCGATCGGTTTTGCATGTTATGCTCCTCCCTTGGGGAGGCCGATCATGTGAGGCCCACTTTGGGCAGGCGGTGAACATGCTGATACCTATTCCACGGTCATAGGTTTGATCTAAGCCATCCAAACATACCGGTGAAGTTGGATGGTTATGATCAAACATCGACACATATGAAATTCCATAACCCTTAAAGCATCACGTCAACCTTGTTTTGAGCAAACGTTTATTGCTCCATGGCTTGCCCGTGAGAATGTCAGTCAGGTAGGTAGGAAGGGGCCCCGCCGATGTGCAATACAAGCTTGTTTGATCGGTCATGGGATAATCCACGCCGTCCAATCATATTGGCGAAGTTGGACGGCCATGGCTGATTCTTGAGACTATCATTGGAAGTCTTGCTCGTATGAGCTTCCTCCAAGCCGTTCCATACCAATTCGACCACCCTTTTCTAGGATGGCGTTTGGTGGCTGTTTTAGAGGCGTGATACACGTTCGACCAGTCAGGGCATAGACGGGCCCGCTGGTGGTCATTGTGGTGATAGCTTGCTCCTGTTGAAGATCGCCTAGGCCAGATAAATCATGTGGCCAACTTGCATGGTCGTGATTGTTTCTGAGACTGATATGGACAATCCAGATTGAAATATGCTCAATCGGGCTAGTATAACACACCGAGAGATATATACTCAATCGGGCTAGTATAACACACCGATAGATGTAGCCTGTACGGGTACTTCGTGCATGCCTCACTATTGACACTTGGAGATTCGTGTTACTCTGTTGAGAGCAATACTCAGTCATCATGCCGCACCAATAATGAGAGTCCTGTTGAGAACATCACAGGAAATACAAGGCTAGGTATGCATTAATTAATAATGCCGTGAATTCACAGAATATTGGGATTGTTGCTACATGCACCATTCTGGATGAGATTTATGTATTTATCGAATTGCTTCAAATAAATAAAATGAGAGGATTTCTGCGCTCATCGTTTGTAAAATGGCCTTACCCTTTGTAGGATGTTGGCACAAAAATTGGTTTTACACTTTTAGCCCTGAACTAAAATCCACCATCAACATTAAGTCCCCTGCCTATCATGCAATGGTTACACTATTATGGGGTAGGCATTAGATGGTGACAAATAAAGATAAAACTTTTGAGACAAATTTTAAATGTTACCAGGAGAGACGGGTCGTACTGTCCTTGGAGTATGTCATGTTCAAGAGGCGCCCAGACGAGCGTTCCCTTAGCATGATATCAGTCTTGCCTGATTCGATCGACCTTGCTATGCTTGCTTCGGTCGAGAGCCTGCTTCGTGCTTGCTCCGCTCGAATGTCGGTGTTGTCGGCTTTGATCGACCTTGCTATGCCTGCTTCGGTCGAGCGTGGGACCTGATGTGAGCATGCTTGCTTCGAACATGGGCAGATGTGCATGCTTCGATCAAACACGGGTCCACCGTGTACATGTTTCAGACGTCGGCCCTGTCCTGTGCCTGCTTTTCCCATACGGTTGATGTGCTTGCTCGAGCGTCATCCTTGCTACTTAGACCAAAAATCGAGCCTGCTATCTTGAACAAACACCGGCCTTGCTTCCTTGACCTTGCTGCCTGCTTTGCTCAAGTGTGGGACCCACTACGTGCTTGCTTGCTCAAAAATGAACCTTGTGTGCTCAAATGTGGATGTGGGTCCTGCGGAGAGCGTTGAGGTAGCTTCTGGAGCGAGCAGGTATCAGAGAGTGTTGAAGCATCTGCTGGAGCGAACAGGTCCCGGGGAGTGTTGAATTATTGAAGCGACTTCTTCTTCTAGGGAGAGCTGAAACACATTCTTCTGGAAAGAGAACATTGAAGCGACTTAGAAGGAGCGTTTGAAGCGGCTTCTGCTGGAGGGAGCGTTGAAGCGGCCTCTTCTTCAATTTGGTATCCCCTTGCAAATTACATCCTTCTTGATTGACCATCTCTTTTATGTTGAAGAAGTCTTTGACTGACGGCGAAGGAATTTCATGTTGAGCCTCAGTCCCCAAGCGCGATTTATATGGTTCTACCTTGTATGGTCGGTGAGTTTACCATAATAAAGATATCGTCATCTCCCATTCGTGACTCTATTACTTCTCCGTGGGAAAAATAAAATATGTAGAAGTTCGGATTACCTCCGTTCGTAGTGGTTATTGCTATGGTGAAGCTCGGGCACTGGTATCAACAAATGAACAAAGGTTCTTAGATGCAGCTGTGATCAGAAGAGACTGGCAGGAAGAGGCATGATAGCAACTTGCACGAACTTGGCACTCTTCATACAATGGTAGAGATCGTATCGTTATTAGAGGGATAAGCTGGAACTGATGGTTTTCTTGATGTTTCTTCATGGAATAGAGAAGAGGGAGATAGTCTCCTTCCCGCGAGTATCCAGAGCTCTCAACTTGATAGAAGTTGTCACGCTAGGTTCACGAGGCCGTCTTTATATCTTCTCTCTTGAGTATATCATTGTATTTAGCCATCTTGGAATCATAATGATAGCGTGCTTGCATCTCTCTAAATTCACCATCTTTGAGATGGGCAGTGGTAAGAAGTCCCTAGTCATATTCCTTTGGTAACACAACTACTTCTTCTATGAGAGACAGATTCTGAAAGCGTCTTTCATTGACGTAGTTACCGTCGATCCAGATATGGAATATTTTGGATATTGTTTCACCATTGTGGCAGTCGTGCATATGGTACTGGAGTTTGGAGTTGGTGATTTTAGACGTGCAGGATGTTGTATCTCGGTGGTCTTCCTCTTGGTACTTCAGCAAAACTGCTTACAGAAGGCTGAAGCTTTCATTACCTATTGGTAAGATGTATGTTTCCACGAACACCATGAGGCTCTTTATGATGGGAAAGCTTGTTCTTTCTAGCAGGGCAGGTGCTATTGCAACCTGAGTGTTTAGAATCTTCACAGAGTTCAGAGGGTGTATGAAAGCACATGATCTTCGACAAAGCACGATTGACAGGTACCATCCTATTGATGCATAAGTATACCACTTGTTATTCAGTCACATTTGGATTGTGACCCTTTAGTGCCTGAATTCGGGACCTCTTGACATAATAATTTGGATGTTCGCTGTTTCGCTGAAGCATTCCTCTTAAGCCTGACAGAGTGATTCACCCAAGCTGCAGATTCTTTCTCGACATGAAGATACGGACATCACTATCTTCTTGAGGCTCCTCCCTTGAGGTGTTGGATCCAGTAGATTTGAAGATATATCGGGCTCTCTCTTCGTCCGGACTTACATAATAGGCGAAACCTTTACGATTATTTGGAGATGACAATGTTCGTTGAATCTTCCGAAGCGCTTCCCATTGTAGTGCGGTCCAGACAAAACTTGCTTCTTTCTTGCCCATGAAGCTTTGGAGTTTCTTCATAGTTCATGGAGGAGGCATCGTGAGGATAGCTTGGGTCTTGGATAGGTCTACTTAGATTCCCTCAGCAGTCACTTGGAATCCTAGAAACTTGCCTGAAGAAACGCCGAAAGCACATTTCAAAGGATTCATCTTCAATTTGTACTCACGACATCTTTTGAACACTTGCTGCATAACTCCTGTGTGATCCACCCGAGATTTCGGTTTGACTACTATATCATCCACGTAGTCTTCAACTTGCTTGACATAATTATTTGGATGTTTGTTATTTCACTGTAGCATTCCTCTTAATCCTGACAGAGTGATTCACCCAAGCTGCGGATTCTTTCTCGACATGATGATGCGGATATCGCTATCTTCTTGAGGCTGCTCCCTTGAGGTGTTGGCTCCAGTATATCTGAAGATGTCTTAGGCTCACTCTTCGTACGGACTGACATAATAGGCGAACCCTTTATGATGATTTGGAGATGACAATGTTCGTTGAATCTTCCGAAACGCTTCCCGTTGTAGTGCGGTCCAGACAAAACTTGCTTCCTTCTTTCCCATGAAGCTTTGGAGTTTCTTCATAGTTCGCGGAGGCAGCATCATGAGGATAGCTTGGGTCTTGGATGGGTCCACTTTGATTCCCTCAGCAGTCACATGGAATCCTATAAACTTTCCTGAAGAAACGCCAAAAACGCATTTCAAAGAATTCATCTTCAATTTGTACTCACGGCATCTTTTGAACACTTGCTGCATGACTCCTGTGTGATCCACCCGAGCTTTCAATTTGAATACTATATCATCTATGTAGTCTTCAAATAACTTATGCATCATGTAGTGGAAGATTTCCGTCATAGCGCGTTGATAGGTCGCACCGACATTCTTCAAACCAAATGACATTACAGTATAATATGAATTTCCGAGAGGAGTTCGAAAAGCTGTCTTACTTGTGTCATGCTCATACATTTTTATCTGATTGTACCCGCTATATTCGTCCATGAAGGAGAACATGTCGTGCCCGCTGGTTGCATATACTAACATGTAGATGTTAGGTAAAAGAAAATCGTCCTTGGGGCAACATCTATTCAAGTCTCTGAAATCCACACAACACCTGATCTGTCCGTTTTTATTTTTTACCAGAACCACATTAGCCAACCAGGTTGGATGATAAATGGTTTTAATAAAACCTGCAACTAGCAACTTATGTATCTCAGTCTTGATTTGCTCTTTCACTTTGTGCCTGAATTTCCTCGGGGATTTCTTGATCGTCTTGGATCCAAGTATGACATGTAAATGATGGGTGACCAATTTTTCGTCTAGACCGGACATTTCTTTATTCGTCCAAGAAAATATGTCCTAGTATTCTTTGAGAAGTTGCACGAGCTCCGTGTGTTCATCAGTGGACAAGGTTGAGCTGATGGAGATAGGCACGAGAGATTCTTCATTCCCGATATTAGCGATTTTGAATTCACCGGTGGTGGAGCTGGTGTCGTCATGCAGATGTCGTGGAGCATCCAATACCTATTCATGTGGCTCGTCGTTGTTGTATCATTCCATTGGGCGGAGATACTGGGTAACATTCTCCCCTGCTAATTGCTAATAGCGGCTTTCCCTTTCTGATCACGACTTGACACAAAGGTTTGCTTCCTCTTAGTGTGAACATGGGTCACGGCTTTACCGGATGAAGAATAACGCCTTGTCTGCCAAGATGTATCATGAGTCTTAGCCTTCAATGATGCGAGTTGGTTCTCCTCTTGAATTGACGCCCACGTGGGGAGTAGGATGCAATGAAATCTGTCTGATTCTTCTTGCGAAGATTCTCTTGGTTCAAAAAATTCCACTCCACATATTAGTGCATAAGGAGACAATGATGTAGGGATACGAATGACTTCCATATTCAACATAGTCTTCAGTCATTGGTGATATTTCGAAGGGACAATCCTATTATCACGAAGCCATGGTCTCCCCAGTATCATATGGTAGTCTGTCTCCGTTTTTATGACTTCAAATTTCACCTTTGATTAGACGGGCCCTACAGATAAATTCAGATTGACATATCCATACGTGTTGGTATGGTTTCCTTCAAAGTTTGTCATCATGGTAGGCTTCCGTACGATCTTGCCTGGGCGAACCTTGGATATCCTAAGTCTCTTGAGAGTAATCACATTCGCAGATGCTCCTGTGTCGATGAGCGCCCTCTTGAACTCTGAATCCTTGATGCGTGTAGTAACGTTCAGGGCCCGGTTGTGACCTTCTTCTGCCATCGTATCTTCTTTTATAAATATGACGTTATTCACAGACATCTCTGATGTTTTTGAGGCTTTTGGACGCAAATGAGTTAAGTGCACATCAAGGGTTGTCTGGTTGATTGCAGCAAATGTCTCCGCCCGTTGATTCTTCGAGAGGTGCAAAAGTTCGCATAAACTTTCCACTAGAGAAGACGTTTCCTGATCCACCGGCCTCTGGTTCGTAGTGAAGATACAAACTTGAGGAGGATCATTGTGAGGATCAGTCCCAGTGTAGAAATCTCGGTCACAGTAAAAACGCTCATATCCGACGTCATCTTGATGTGGAGATCGAGTATGCCATTTATTGCTTCTTTGATCCATGTTCTTCATGTGAATCTCCTGTACTCATGCTAACTCGATCAACGTTAGGATTCTTTCGGTTATGCCATCAGACACACCGTTGGGAAGAGGGGTATCTTTATTGGAGGAACTTCGACCGGAATTTGAAATTGTTGGGGGAGTCCTAAGACCAACCATTTTGAAATCAGCCAAATAGGATTGGGTATTGAAGAAATTTACTTCACAACCGAGAGATTAATCTCCCACTGTGGTCGCCAATTGTTTATGGGTAAAAACTATTTCTGCTGGTTTTGGTAATTTTAGGTGTGTGGATGAGAAATGAATCTAAACCCTAAACAAATGCACTGCACGGGAGTGCTGTTGATTCAAGAGATCAATCTATACAGTTCTGTCCTAAACCAAGAAATGGCCATTCCAGACTTGCTTCAGTCACAAAGTGAAGGAGATGGGGTTGATCTTAGGGAGGGAAGCGAAGAAGGTGTTGATATTGTGAAGGTGTTGGCTGTTTATGACTTGTATCAGAATATCGAACTGGCTTGCAATAATTTGAGCAATCATCTCTGGTGATTTCTGGATACAAATGACAACACTTGGTTTTCTGTGCTTGTCTGTCTTGTGTTTTGAAAATAGGCAAAAGACCTATTTATACAAGTCATAGCGCAAACCATCATCTCGTAGGAAGTTGAGTGGTGGAGTAATGGAGTCGTGTGGGTAATTGCACGTCTCAACCCACTTCTCGCATCATCGCTAACCGTCCATGCATTCCTGACACGTTCTTGTGATGATGCATTGCACGCTGCACGTTGTAAACCGCCTGACCAATACCCCAGTAAGTATCCCCCAGTTTGTGACATGTTTGATGTCTCGAGTGTGGATCGTGGGACCCACAAAAAGTAGCATACGGTACTAGGTTAAATAACTAAGTTATTTGGGAAATCGATATTCATGAAATATCATGTGTATTCTATGCATCTAATGCATCGAATATACTCAGTATGGATGAAGCATCGATGTTTTAAAGCTTAATGGAGTAGGTTGCGGATTAAGCATCTTAAAACAGGTGCATGCCTAGCCATCTTCAAATTACCGTTTGGAGGCGGCGCAAGCAAGCTCTCCCTTAACCGATCATTCCATATGGTGGAGTGACGGATGGTAATACCACGACACCTTATTGGCCGTTTAACTCTTAGCCTGGGCTTCCCAACCAAGCTGGTAGAGTTGGACGGACGAGATGATCAATGACGCATCTGCGGCCGTTGATTAGGGTTTTGCAGAGGTGCGCAAGCATCACTCTTTATATTGGTCAAAACCAAGGATGGGAAGTGTTTTAGGCAGGACCGACCAGGCATGCGTGTAGACAGCATGATGGTGTACACGTCCGTGCCTCACCATCTTCATAAAGGTGCGATTTAAGCCACTCAATTTGACCGGCACAGAGGAGTGGTTGAAATCGATTTACAACAGAAATCCCATGCCGCAAAGGAATTGGAAACCGCGCGTCATGCCTACTTCGGGCATGCGTTTCGAGAAGTTTGGCCATGGTTGGCCTTGGCCGATCGGTCATATATGTAGACGGGCCCACGATGATCATGTTGACGTGCTCGAGACCCTTTAAGGCTACATCCATGTAACATGCCTCAAACCCTAATTAGGGTTTTGTACGGTTCACACCCATGCAACTTCAAACGATCAGTTTTGCATGTTATGCTCCTCCCTTAGGGAGGCCGATCATGTGGGGCCAACTTTGGGCAAGCGGTGAACATGATGATACCTGTTCCACGGTCATAGATTTGATCTAAGCCATCCAAACATACCGGTGAAGTTGGATGGTTATGATCAAACTGTGACACATATAAAATTCTGTGACCCTTAAAGCATCACGCCAACCTTGTTTTGAGCAAATGTTTATTGCTCCAAGGCTTGATCGTGAGAAGGTCGGTTAGGTAGGTAGAAAGGGGGACCATTGGTGTGCAAGACAATCTTGTCCGACCGGTCATGGGATAATCCATGCCGTCCAATCATGCCGGCGATGTTAGACGGCCGTGGCTGATTCTTGAGATTTCCGTTGGCAGTCTTGCTCGTATGAGCTTCCTCCAAGCAGTTCCCTACCAATTCGACCACCCTTTTGTAGGCTGGCATTTGGTGGCTGTTTTGGAGGCGTGATACATGTTCGACTGGTCAGGGCATAAACGGGCCCGCTGGTGGTCATTGTGGTGATAACCTGCTCCTGTTGAGGATCGTCTAGGTCGGTTAAATCATGCGGCCAACTTGCGTGGTCGTGATTGTTTCTAAGACTGATATGGAAAGTCCAGATTCAAATATGCTCAATCGGGCTAGTATAACACACCGAGATATGTAGCCTGTACGGGTACTTCATGCATGCCTCACTATTGACACTTGGAGATTCGTGTTACTCTGTTGAGAGCAACACTCAGTCATCATGCCGCACCAATAACGAGAGTCCTGTTAAGAACAACATATGAAATACAAGGCTAGGTATGCATTAATTAATAATGTTGTAAATTCACAGAATATTGGGATTGTTGCTACATGCACCATTCTGGATAAGTTTTGTGTATTTATCGAATTGCTTCAAATAAATAAAACGATAGGATTTCTGCGCTCATCGATTGTCAAATGGACTTACCCTTTGTAGGATGTTGGCACAAAAAATTGGTTTTACACTTTTATCCCCGAACTAAAATCCACCATCAACAGTGGTTTATTGCTTGAAGGAATTATTGTATCCTTCCTAGGAAATTTTTGTCTATGCTTACACCTACCAACATATGCATTAAAAGAATGAGGCGACAAGTATCGCGGAAGGATCTCATGGACGTTTGAAGAGCTTTCTCCGAGGGAGCCAAAACAGTGTGGTTACGGTACAACAATCCATCCATGAATACACCAAGGGTGATATCATCAAGATAACAGCGCAAATGGAAGAGAGTAGGATGAAAATTATCACAAGCTACAAGGATTACCATTGGTTGATTAGAGGTTTAAACTATAAGGTGTCTCACTGGGCAATCATTTCTATGATGAAGGATTACAAATATTATGTGGATAACGAGATGGGGAGAAGGAAAATTATATGTTCATGTATGACGATAATGGCCTTGGGATTACCGTGTCGTCACATGATTACGAGGTATCAACAAGGAATTCCGTTTGAAATCACTGATCCGTTTTGGAAGCAACTAACTTTCAAACCACCCCCAACTGAACAACCACTCGAATCCTTTGTGGACACGGATATTGGAAGATAAATCATCGAGAAATTGGCAAAAAGTGATGGCTTGGCACGACAAGTTTTGATGTACGACTTAAAACTACCCGCTAACCCCCATATGGTACCGGTTGAAGAACCAACGGTGCTACCGCCAACGGGTAGAACACCTACCAACATGGATAGAAATGAGAAAGTAAAGAGTTTAAGGTTGCAATGAGTACGCATAAAAACCCTTTATTGAGTCATAAAAGAGACCTTTCTCAAAATGAGTATCAAGACGCTAAATATGAAAAGACGTCGGTTCAAAGAAAATGAGTCAACTAAAAAAGGGGGAAAGTGGGACAAGTAGCACATAAGCCAAGACAAATGATCTAATAGCTCATTCCTAAAATGAGCATGAAGAGGCACCGGCCAAGAGGAAAAGGGATCTACCAAAGAAGGGAGAATACGGGACAAGTAGCGCACATATAGTCCTTTCAAATGATGCAATCGCCCCTTCGCAACATGAGGATCTAATCGATCCTTCTCAAGAAAGTCAAGCGCCTACAATACATGAGGATCCAAACAATCTCATCGTTCCTTATAAAAAAAAGTCAAGCGAGTACAACACAAGTATCAAGTATACGTGCATGGAAGGGACAAGCAACACAAATAGGTTATATGGTGACTCTAAGGGCTACTCTTGGTGATGGAAGCACGCCTAGGGATGAACGAGGTAGACCCCATCAAATATGTTACACCATATTCAAGGAGTATTATTCAAAACTTCCTGAATTCATTAAGCTCTACGTTTTATCTACCGACGATGTGGATGCAGATGGGAATTGTGGTTATCACGTTATGTCGAATCAAATATGTCATATAAGTTTGGCAGATGATGAGAACCTAACCCAATGTCAATATTTTAGAAAGACGATAGCCTTACGTCTACAAAAGGACAAAGAATTTTACATTTCGATGATGAAGGAAGGATCAAGAAAGGATAAAGAAGTGAGATTTAATGAAATGGTTGCTAGTGTACAAGGTCCAAAAGGGAATGGACCAATTACCCCAGAGTATTTAATGAGCATGCCTCTTTGTGGTCATCTCCTAGTAGAAATGTGGAGTTGTATTGTTCATTTATTTGGTCAAGGAACATATTTTACATATGCCCCCAAGTACACCATTTGGGATGAATCTCTTAAGGATCGAAGAATTATTTTATTCAACCCTAACAACATACATTATATCGGTCTCATGCTACGTGAAGATTGTCCATTACCACTATTATGTAGGTTTCATTATGAATCAGATCTCACTAACAAATGGCTTAAAAAATATGAGCTCAACATGAAGCATTGGGAAGAGTTAGTTTAGCCGGATCAAGTGAAGGGTCTCCAAGTGTTGGAATGAGTATTTTCCTTTAGTTAAGAACTTGCACTATCAGATTCTTATATTTTGTCACTTTCATATATTGTATGTTACAAACTGAACCAAGCTTAATGAATGCAAGTGATTTGTCTTTTTTGGGTACGTTGGAATCATAAAATTTGCAACATAATTGGTCTTCTAATACATTTTTAAAGTTCAATTTTCTGCTTTAATATGCTGCAGCTTTTTCAGAATTGGTTTACGCTGGAAATGTTATAAACCGATTATAAATTCAAACAAGAATCAATATATGCTGGAATAATTATAAACCGATTATGAACAAAACTTGTCTGGGATTCATTCAGAATCGGTCTTTTTGGAAGACAATGTAAACCGATTTTGGTAAAAAAAAGTTACAGAAGAACTGAGGATTACATATGGTCTAACATGATCCGGTTGTGGACCATTTCCACTTTTCATAAACTCTTAAAATTGAAACTAGCACGGTTCTATTTCTTAGTGTGAGATTCAACTATTAATGCCGCTTCGAAAGGATAAAACCGCTCTCCTCTCCAAGCGATATATTCATCATGTGCCGCGAACCTGTCTCCTCTGTGTCTAACGAGAAACTCGTTGTACTTGAGGCATAATTTCCTAACATGATTCGTCTTTGAATAAATGTGGGATGGTTCACAATTATAGCGTGGTTTCTTGCTCGTCTGTTTAACGAAAGGACCCCAACAAACTTGAAGCCAAAATATACTCTCATCTTGATGTTCTTTGGAAAGATCCTTGACTATGTAATATTTTTAACCAATTCGGTCTCTTCCTCAACAACCTTCATTATTTCCTTTAGTTGGAATTTCTCTTGACCTCATTTCTTTGTCTTGAGTTTCTCTTCATATTTTGTCGCAGCCGATGACGATGATATGGTTTATTTTGTAGTTATTTGTTTTCTTAACACTTCATCCATTACATTAATATATTTGTTAGGTGATGAAGAGTAAGTTGCGTTTGTAGTTGTTTGTTCGCTTCTTTTGCGTATCTCTTCTTCCATTACCGCAATTGATTTGGTTGTTCACTTGCATATTCTAAGTATGTGTTCGATTGAATTGGTAGTTGATGATGATGGACTTGACATCTTCAAATGAAAAAAATTAACAACGGAGAAACATTTCTTCGAATTAGGTAGTTGTTTACAGTGGTTTTTAGACAAAGGGTAAAATTGTAAAACCCCGAATAACCTAATGTCACCGGTGACACATTTATTAGAACATTTAATGCATGTAGCCAGTAATTAATAGGGGGTATTTTTTCAAATTACGGTCACAACGAGCAAAACCTTAATTCCCCTTCATGCCAATGGCAAGTCATGCCAGCCACACCTAGCCCGAGCTAGCTGCGCCATGCCAAACGCGCTCTGCCTTGGCCATAGCTATGCTAGTCACACCAACCGTGCCAAAGCATGCCAACCATGCTAGCCACACCCCTGTGCCAACGGAAAATCATACCAGCTACACAAAACGCGCCAAAGCATGCCAACCATGCTAGCCGCACCTCTGTGCTAATGGAAAATCATGCCAGCCACACCAACCGCGCAAAGGCATGCCAGCCATGCTAGTCGCACCCCTGTGCCAATGGAAAATCATGCCAGCCACACCAAACGCGCCAAAGCATGCCAACCATGCTAGCCGCACCTCTGTGCCAATGGAAAATCATGCCATCCACACCAACCACGCCAAAGCATGCCAACCATGCTAGCCGAACCTCTGTGCCAATGGAAAATCATGCCAACCACACCTAGCCCAAGCTATCCAAGCCATGCCAAACGCACTCTGCCTTGGCCCTAGCTATGTTAGTCACACCAACCGCGCCAAAGCATGCCAACCAAGCTAGCCTCACCTTTGTGCCAATGACAAATCATGTCAGCCACACTAAACGCGCCAAATCATGCCAACCATGCTAGCCGCACCTTTGTGCCAATGGCAAATCATGCCAGCCGCAACAAACACGCCGAAGCATGCCAACCATGCTAGCCGCACCTCTGTGCCAATGGAAAATCATGCCAGCCACATCTAGCCCAAGCTAGCCGCGCCATGCCAAACACGGTCTGCCTTGGCCCTGGCTATGCTAGTCACACCAAACGCGCCAAAGCATGCCAACCATGCTAGCCTCACCTTTGTTCCAATGGAAAATTATGCCAGCCACACCAAACGCGCCAAAGCATGACAACCATGCTAGCCGCACCTCTGTGCCAATGGCAAATCATGCCAGCCACACTTAGACCAAGCTAGCCGCGCCATGCCAAAAACACTTTTCCTTGGACCTAGCTATGCTAGTCACACCACGCCAAGCCAAACACCCTTACTTGGCCCTAGCCGCGCCATGCCAAAAGCGCCCTCTTACCAGCTTGCCAAACCGTGCAACCAAGGGACCAAGCCACCACGTGCCATTGGCACATGCCAACATGCTCGCTGCAAGGCTAGCTTGCAAACCGTGCAACCTAGGCCAAATTGGTCAGCATTCCATTATCACATGCCAACATGCTCGCTGGTAGCCTAGCTTGAAAACCGTGCAACCTAGGCAAAATTGGCCACGCATGCCATTGGCACATGCCAAATCCGTTCGCTGGTAGCCTATCTTGCAAACCGTGCAACCTAGGTCAACTTGGCCGTGCGTGCCATTGGCACATGCCAAATCCACTCGCTGGTAGCCTAGACTTACAAACAGTGCAGCCTAGGTCAACTTGGCCGTGCATGCCATTGGCACATGCCAAATCCGCTTGCTGGTAGCCTAGCTTACAAACCGTGCAACCTAGGCCAACTTGGCAGTGCGTGCCATTGGCACATGCCAAATATGCTCGCTGGTAGCCTAGGCTTGAAAACCGTGCAACCTAGGTCAACTTGGTCGTGCGTGCCATTGGAACATGCTAGCATGATCGCTGGTAGCCTAGGCTTACAAACCGTACAGCCTGCAACCAAGGCATTCCGCACATTCCACACACGTCACTTGCAGCCTGGCATTGCCACTTGCACTCAAGGTGAAACCCGCAACAAATTCATTCCGCACATGCCACACGCGCCACTTGAAGCCTGGCATTCCCACTTGCACTCAAGGTGCAACCTGCAACAAAGGAATTCCGTACATGCCATTGTCACATGTCACACGCGCCACTTGCACTCAAGGTGCAACCAACACTCGAGACATCAACACAAACTGTGGGATGCTTTCCAGGGTCTTGGTTTGGCGGTCACAGAATGCAGCGTACACTACGCTCACATTAAGAAAGCGTGAATAGGAATAAAGCGGTCAAATAAATGGGGAAATAATGGTGAAAACGTTTTCACCCATAAATACCATGCTGTTACCACCTCCTCCCATTATTTCACCCTTTACTCTCTTCCTTCATGAGGCCAGGGTCCGTTTCAATCTCGACTTGTATAAATAGGTCTTACCTATTTCCACCAGACAACAAGTCTCGGTTAGGAGAAAAACACAACACTCTCAGAAAAGGCTACTTTGAAAGATCTCCAAAAAGCTTTCATCTCTTGCAAGAATCTGAAGCTTTCAATTTCTGATACAAGTCGAGACACTACTCTTCCAGAATTTTTCTGGTCTCAACACCTTTCTTCGCTTCCCTCCCCAAATCAACCCTTCTCCTCCACTTTGTGACCGAAGCAAGTTTGGAACGGCCATTTCTTGGTTTAGGCCGGACTTGTACAGATTGATCTCTCAAATCTAGAAAGTGTTCACGTGAAACACATTTGTTTAGGGTTTAAACCAGTTTATCACTCACCTACCGAATTTACCAAAATCGGGAGAAACGATTTTTACCCATAAACAATTGGCGACCACAGTGGGAGGATTGATTTATCGGCTACAATGTCAATTTTAGACTGTCTATCTCGTTCTTCGACCCAGATGTCAAGATGGTAGGGGAAGGCGACTCAATCCGACTCAACTACCAGACAACCCGGTTACCAGTCGTAAAGACTACACGAGAAAACTGGGGACTCGCTGAAGATGCTAATAGCGATTGGGGACTTGCTGGCGATGATAACAGCAAAGCCGCCTTTTACATGGAAAGGGGTGTGTTCGCAGCAAAAAAAAAACCTATAAAGTGAGTAAGTTTAGACTGGGCAAGATATACGATCTGTTTTTGGGTTCTTAATAAAATTGTCATACTATTGCGTCTTGTGCCGATTGCTAGCACACACTTTCATAAAAGTAATATTCCTTTCATAAAACATAATCAGAGTTATATTATCAAAACCATTCATCCCAGAAATAATCTAATATCCTCAAAAGCTACCAGCTGTCTATCAAAACCGGTCGAACTTTGAACCAGACATCCAGTATGTTTTTCAAAAAAGAAGAAGGGGAGAACCTAAATGAAAGTTTAACAGATAAACATTCAAGGAAAATCATCCAACAGAGGTCTGATCTTCTTGGAGAAATTAACTTTACATCTTCAAGAGCCGCTCTCTTCATAGTCAACATCTTGGAAAGCTTTTCGAGTTCCACCTCCTGTCGTGCAATCTCCTCTGCAGAAAGGCTTTCGACTGCTGCATCTTTCAACTTCTGGATCTCAGCAAGGCCTTCGAAAAACCATGAAGCGTTGAATTCCTTTTCTATAAACACGTCGCGATAGTGCTCCCAGTCGGCAATGACGTCTTCAGAAATGGTGTGGCCAGTCACCTCACGCATGTCCTCGATGGAAAATAAAGCCTCTTCCACATGCTTAACCAGCACAAATCGACTAGTGATCTTCTTGGTTGTGGCCATATGTCCATACTTCTCCAAGATTCTGGTGTACAACGCCTCATACTTATCCATCACATTGAAACCGCCAACCAGCACGCTGAAACCGCCAACCAGCACATGACCTGGGTAAGGAACCAAGTACGGGTGATCGAAAATGGCGCCTGCAACTGGACCCACAACTTGCAAAGGGTATTTTTCTATGTCTACGGCAGCAACCATCAGGGAATCATCCGCCGTTTGAACCACATCTGTGCCCAGCGATTGGCCAACTTCCATCTCCAAGTCACCGGCAGCGGTCGCTGTCACTAAAGGCAAGTTTACGTGTGGATCCGTCCCAGAATCGTCTTCCGATCCGGATTCCTCCTGCAAACTTGAGTTAGACATTTTTCAAAAAAGTGGAGGAAGAAAGAAAAAGAAGTGTGAAACTCACCGAACCACTTCTCGAAAAAGAACCAGTGCTGCTGTCAAAAGAATCACCCTCACTTGTCGAACTTTCTTATTTCTCTGGCTTATCACCGTTATGAGAAGGATCGGTGCTGCCGGAATTCTTCGAAGGAATTGCCATCTCCTGGCAACGTGCAAGAGCAACGAAAGCATTAACACTACCGAAGCCCTGGTAGAAACAAGACACATGTTTTCAGCATAAATTCACATGTTTTGAGATAAACCAATAAGGAGGCGACACATACCTGGTTATTGGAAGAACTGAAAGACACGAGAGCTGCAGGAGGA
Organism: Papaver bracteatum; assembly: GCA_023529315.1. Classification (NCBI taxonomy): domain Eukaryota; kingdom Viridiplantae; phylum Streptophyta; class Magnoliopsida; order Ranunculales; family Papaveraceae; genus Papaver; species Papaver bracteatum. The sequence continues at coordinate 37,195 of JAJJWX010001847.1, forward strand.
TCTTTTAAAACCGTCCGGAACCCGCCATCACGATTCTTCGTTCTTTGTTCCTTTACATGGGGACTTTCCGAGTTGTCAAGAAACTTTCGCTTGAGATCTCTCAACATTGGATGCTTCCTCAAAACTGCTGGGGAAGGTTTACAATGAACATTCTCCACCAGTTATTCACAAAATCGTGAATCGCAAGACGGTCACGGCACCAGAACTCATTATAACCAAAAGTCGTCGAAGTTAATCTTTCCGTTTGAAAGAAAAGAAGGTGGATACCTGGCCCAAGGGCACTGGCATTGAGGGAGGCACGCAATGAATCCTTAAGAACCACCAGCTGGTAAGCAAGAGGCACCTCTTGGTCGAAACCCATGTGATGAGCAACAAGGTCAATATTGTAAGCAACTATTTGGAAAGACCCCATAAAAAAGACGGCATATAACCGGGCATGCAGCTTTGAATAAACAAGTTTTCACCAACACTCAAGCTGCCGTCAGAAGACAAAGTCATGTTCGGAGTAGAAGCAAAGGTGTCAATTTGAGTCACAGACCTATGGACCGGCTCCCATGGGCGAAAACTGATTTCATGCGACTTATCGAGAAGACTAACCAAGCACATACCAACTCTTGGACGCATGTTCACCCATCAAAGAATTTAGGAGCCGCCCCAACTCACGGGAATCGAAGGCAACGGTTTCGGAGCATACTTCTCGAAGTGATCCCATAATCAGGCTTGTAGAAAAGCAAGAATCCACTTTCATGAAACTATTCGAAACTCGCATGTTTACAACTAGGTGATCCAGATACACATACAGGGAACCAAGGAATAACTTGCCAATGGGAAGAACTTCACCTTTTTCCAACTTCACAGCAATCACTAGCAACTCTGGTCTTATTTCCTTCTTTCCAGAACCGTCATCAAAAATGTCTCTAGACAACCAGAGAGCCAAAAATGCTATAACGTGAAGATCACTGCTTTTCTGTTTACGTTCCAGCTCGTCCGGAAACCATTGAGATATCCACCAGTTGTAAAAGCACATTTTATCCTCTTTCCAGAAAGAATCCTTCGACTTCGCAGTGGAGTCTTTTCAGGCTAAATCTCCCAACTTAGCGGCAAGGTCATCCCGTATCTTTTCCTCATCTTCAGACAATTGGATGTTAAGATTCCCGGTTACCGGAAGATTCTTCAAGAGAGCCACACTCTCCAAGGAGAAAGTTATTTCACCCCATATACATATGATCGTATGAGTGTCCGAACACCATCTAGAGATGAAAGCAACCAAGCCCGGGATATCCTTCCTAATCTGGAGAATTACTGAAGCTCTGACAACATTAATAATCTGCGCTCGAGTCAAGTTGGTATTTATGTGCTCCTTAATCACCATGAACTCAACCCATCTATCAAAAGAACACAATGGGCTTTGACACATCCTGAAATCAATGTTAGAAGAAGAATATACCCCTTTATGAAGACAAAACTGTATGGTGTTCTCTGGGCGAACTGAACGTGTCTTGTTTTCATCTTCACCACCGATTAACAAAATTAGCACGAAATCTGGATGATTCTTCTGAGCAGGGGCGAAGGGTTTGGCAAAGAATTCATCATCCGTGTTTGGTTTGGAATTATCAACATCCTTCGATGAAGCGAAACTTTGTTCAGGTAACATCTTGTCGAATTTCTTCATAACAATTTGGTAACAAGATATCTGCACAAAACAAAACGGAGAAAGACGAAATTATCTTTCTGAAACATAACCGCACCCAACAAAAGGAAAGCCTGGAAAAAAAAAAAATCTCCACGGGTTCAAAACTGCACGCGCAGTATTTTCTTCAGGTCCGAAATTCATATATGCAATATTTCCTATGGGTTCGAAATCATATGAAGCACATATACGGTATTCTTCTTCGGGATTCATATACATTATTCTTCTTCGGGATTCATATACATTATTCTTCTTCGGGTTCAAAATTATATACGCAATATTTTATATGGGCTCAAATGCGTCTGCAGTATCCTTCTTCGGGTTTAAAATTATATACGCAGTATTTTCTACGGGCTCGAATGCGTCTATAGTATCCTTCTTCGGGTTCAAAATTATATATGCAGCATTTTTATACGGGTTCAAATCATATATGCAGTATTTTCCTTGGGTGCATATGTACAATATTTTCTTCAAGAACCACGCCAAGAAATCATATGCGCAATATCATTGCAAGGATTATAAAATAAAAACGCCTACTTTTAGGGTTTGCACCTACATAAAAAGGGAAACAAGAGAAGTATTGAAAGACATACCTGGAAGCCGGTTTTTCTTTGTGACTCTGCCGCTAGCGTGAAAGGATGAAAGAACAAAGTGCAATATGAGAGAAAGGGATTTTATATATGGGCGTGAAGATTCCAAATAGGGAAGGATTTCCATTTACCAAAAATCGTGCGTATAAGGAACGGACCCCCAACTCCCCAATGTCGCCCAAGTTGCACTGGTCCCACCAGTTACGCCAACTCCCAAGTACCACCCAAGCCACACCGGTCCCACCAATTGCGCCAACTTACCAATGACCTCCAAAGTCGCGCCAGCTAGCACGCTCAGCCTCCCCGCCTTGAGACGGTCCCACCATCTAGCACGCTCAGTTTCCCAACTCGCGTCAACTTCTCAATGCCGCCAATCTTCCTGTCTCTCAATGATGCTGACTTCCTAATTGTGCCAGCCTCCCGATTTGTGCAAAACTGCCAGAGGCAAGGATTCCAAATCCTATCTATATAAAAAAAAAGGTCAGACAAGCCTCCTCAATTCTCTTTACGATTAACTAGTTTGTCACCATCTTATGCTTACCTCGCAACAAATCTCCTGTTCCGAGCTAAGCAGGGGACTTAATGATGATGGTGGTTTTTAGACATCCAAACACACTTTGCCTTGGCCCTAGTTATGCTTGTCACACCATACCAAGACAAACACCCTTACCTTGGCCCTAGCCGCGCCATGCTAAAAGCGCCCTCTTCCCAGCATGCCACACCGTGCAACCAAGGGACCAAGCCGCCACGTGCCATTGGCACATGCCAACATGCTCGCTGGTATCATAGCTTGCAAGCCGTGCAACCTAGGCCAAATTGGCCACGCATGGCATTGGCACATGCCAACATGCTCGCTGGTATCCTAGATTGCAAACCGTGCAACCTAGGACAAATTGGACACGCATGTCATTGGCACATGCCAAATCTGCTCGCTGGTAGCCTAGCTTGCAAACCGTGCAACCTAGGTCGAATTGGCCATGCGTGCCATTGGCACATGCCAAATCCACTCGATGGTAGCCTAGGCTAACAAACCTTGCAACCTAGGTCAAATTGGCCGTGTGTGCCATTGGCACATGCCAAATCCGCTCGCTGGTAGCCTAGCTTGCAAACCGTGCAACCTAGGTCAACTTGGACGTGCATGCCATTGGCACATGCCAAATCCACTCGCTGGTGGCGTAGGCTTACAAACCGTGTAACCTAGGTCAACTTGGCCGTGCGTGCCATTGGCACATGCCAAATCCGCTCGCTAGTAGCCTAGGCTTGCAAACCATGAAACCTAGGTCAACTTGGCCGTGCGTGCCATTGGAACATGCCAGCATGCTCGCTGGTAGCCTAGGCTTACAAACCGTATAACCTGCAACCAAGGCATTCCACACATGCCATTGGCACATGCCACACGCGCCACTTGAACTCAAGGTGCAACCCGCAACAAAGGAATTCTGCACATGCCATATGCGCCACTTGAAGCCTGTCATTTCCACTTCCACTCAAGGTGCAACCCACAACAAAGGCATTCCGCACATGCCACACGCGCCATTTGTAGCCTGGCATTGCCACTTGCACTCAAGGTGCAACCAACACTTGAGACATCAACACAAACTGGGGGATGCTTTCCAGGGTATTGGTTTGGCGGTCACATCATACAGCGTACACTACACTCACATTAAGAAAGCGTGAATAGGAATAAAGTGGTCAAATAAATGAGGAAATAATGGTGAAAACGTTTTCACCCATAAACACCATGCGGTTACCACCTCCTCCCATTATTTCACCCTTTACTCTCTTCCTTCATGAGTCCAGGGTACGTTTCAATCTCGACTTGTATAAATAGGTATTACCTATTTCCACCAGACAACAAGTCTCGGTCAGGAGAAAAATACAACACTCTCAGAAAAGGCAACTTTGCAAGCTCTCCAAAAAGCTTTCATCTCTTGAAAGCTTTCGAAGCTTTCACTTTCTGATACAAGTCGAGACACTACTCTTCCAGAATTATTCTGGTCTCAACACCTTTGTTCGCTTCCCTCCCCAAATCAACCCTTCTCCTCCACTTTGTGACCGAAGCAAGTCTGGAACGGCCATTTCTTGGTTTAGGTCGGACTTGTACAGATTGATCTCTCGAATATAAAAAGTGCTCACGTGCAGCACATTTGTTTAGGGTTTAAACCAGTTTCTCACTCACCTACCGAATTTACCAAAATCGGCAGAATCGATTTTTACCCATAAACAGTAGTGTATGATAGAGAATATGATATCCTCTTTATATACACAAAGGACCAACGGCTATAATTTCAAAAAATAATAGCCGTTAACAGTTATAATTGGATTATATAGATGCACGAATAATCCGACTATTTATTTCTCTACAAATCCGAACTTGAACCCAGAATCAGTTTATGTGTGCATTTGCGTAAAACGATTGTGGTTAATGTTCATCACGTCAACCCAGAATCGATCTATGTAGGTGTATAATAAAAACTGATTGCTTGTAACATCAACTACAATCGTACTAATATAGTGCACATATAAACCGATTCTGGGTGGATTTTCATAAAATTTGATGAGTGAATTTCAAAGATTTAAAGGTAAATCATTGTTGAGTTCTTCTTAGAAGGAATGGATTAAACGGATTTAACCTAATCACTTGAATTGTTTGTTTTTGACTTTTTTTTCAAAACCCAAAAAGAAATTAGATTCGAATTGTTGTTTGTGATTAATTAGGTTTTAGTTTTGATTTTGATGGAAATTGAAAAAAAATTGAGTTTTTTTTTTTTTGCAGTGGATTATGGAGAAGAAGATAAAGAGACGGAGAAGGAGAAAGATTTCTTATTGATATGTGTAACCCTATTACATAGCTATCTATAGTATCTTTTATATACATACACAGGGAAACCCTATGTATCAACTTGGGCCGCACATCTATGGGCTGTAGGCCTACAATACTCCCCCTTATGCGGTCCAATAGAACTTTCTATACAATGCTTCACATATAGTTCTTCGAATGTAGTTTTTCAAATATCGTCCTCTCCTTGATGACTTGTGCCAAAATCAGTTGCCTCATTAAAACTTTGACAAGGACAACCCATTGGAAAATACCTTGGTACATCTCTTCACATGTAGTACTTCACATGTTGTCTCTTATTTTACATGTAGTTCATAACATGCAATACGATCTTCAAAGACCGACGACTCTAAGTTAATTACCTCGTTAAGACTTTTTCAGGAAAAACCTAGAGGGATAAAACATGAACTAAAGAAAATGAGTATAATATTAATTAAACTTAGAACATAGTTGGGTGCGTATACATTTCCTCATTAAAACCTTGACAAGGAAAACCCAGTGGGATAAAACCTTGATGAAGGGAAAAGAGTACAACATGACAGATGCAAGTAAAGGTAATCTGTTGCAAATGATAACTTTGCTCCGTTGAAGTTGACTAGTTGCTTCATAACTCCTAAGGAATAAAATCTTCGTGGGAAAGACAATATCCTTAGCTGGGAAACTACATTCCCGATGTTTGTTTCTGTCTCATTAAAAACCTTAACGAGTAAAAAAATCCTTTGGGAATAACTATTCTCGATCGAAGGGAAAAAAAGTACAACATAGCTTCAGTTTTGAAGTAAAATATGTCGACATCATATCCTTGGATCCTCCCCCTGATGTCGGAATCTCCCCTGATTACTTTCATAGTTGTTCCAGACAATTCCTTTAGTCATATACTTTTTGAAAACTGAAAACCTATAATGACTTAGAAAATAGATATCTCCCCCTGATTGCTTTCGTTGGAGAAGATATTATTGTTCCTTCATAATCAACAACTTTTAGATTCCACTTTAATTAGCATTCCTTTTTATGTCTTTGCATGGATAAAACAAATTTATGTCAATGGTTACTTTTAAGTACATTATTACATTCATTATATCATTCCAATGACTTTGCGTTGGCACTGAGCTATATCTAACTAATAAGTTCACTGAGGATGTAACATTTGGTCGAGTACGTTATGCTAAGTACAATAATGCATCTATTGTACTTAGATAAGGGAAATTCATCTCCCGACACATCTTCGTCATCTTCCTTTAGACGAATTGGTCATTTATTGAACCTCGACTAATCATGGGAGTGCTATCTAGATGCATGTATTTGTTTAATTGCCTAACAACTTTAGACATATACAAATTGATGGAATAATATACCACAAGCTCAAGATTCGGTCGAGCTTTCCCCAGATTTTTCATCTCAAATTCAGATTTCAAATAACTTTTAAGGTGTCTTATTACATCAAGAGTACCCATCATGTCTGTACCATCGACATAGATAACTACAATTCCAAATCATAAACTTTCTTGTGAATACGCAAGTAAAAATAACTTACTTGTTTATCCCTTCCAAATCAAATAGCCACTTAGACGGGTATACCACATCCGCCTGATTGCTTCAATATATAAGTGAGAATTCTATCTAACTGTGAACGCACTCTGTGGTTTATAGTCACTTGATTTGGGCAACAAAATGCTATCAATTACTTTTGTAAATATGTGTTATCTCTTGATTCTTTTATAGATACGTAACAACCACATACATATACTGCATTTCAAGTTTTTTTGGAATTACCAAGCTAACTAAGTAGCGGAACGCTATAACGTTCATTACAAGAGAACAATTCCAGGGCTTTGTGAGAAACCTCGTGCCACAAGGTGAGTCTTTATACTTTAAGGCTGCTTTCTTCTCATTATGCTTTGTGACAAATTAATCATGTATGTCTAGTAGGCTTTACACTTGGTTGGTTAACACTGTCACACCAAATACCTTTATATTTGTCAAAAAAATAAGTTCTACCTGGATTATATAGGCCAAATATGCTCTTCGTTGACATTAAGCAACAAGGAGCTTGGTTCGATCTTATCTTGCTCTATTTCCTTAAGAAAGTGTATACGAAATTAGTCATCAATATGCTCGCATGATCTTTTCATTGACTCGTGTGCATTCTCATAATCCACTTGGGATGTCATTATTCTATGGAATCATTAAACCTCGGAGCGTCCTCCATTTTGATTCATGGACATATTCAGAGATAATATTATGAAATGATTTATGATGATATAAATAAGTTGTGCCTTACTCACCTATTTCATTTCTAGGTGAGGATTCATCGAACCAAGTGGTCTGTCCAACTTCCTTTATGGATCCATGGCTTCAACAACACTTCCACTAAGTGTAGTTACAACACCTTAATTAGTCTATGGTGTATATCCCCTATTTGAGGATTCGTAACCTTGTAGGTAGGTTTGCAGCTGTTATGTGTGATCCCATTACTTTAGCGACATCAATGTACATTCTATAAATCGACTATTCTTTGTCACTTCACATTTACATTTGTGGAGTACAAGAATCAATATGAGACATAGTGGGAACACACCACGAAAATTCACGTCATTCCCTTAGAAAACATTTTTTCTCACCTCCCCCTAACGACGGGAAGACTGTCTCATTAAAGTGATAACCCACAAATCTAGCGGTAAGAGATCTCCTGCCAAAAGTTTTAAAATGCGGATAATTGTTGGGAACTCATTTCCAACATAACTACTTAACAGTTTTGAAAACCCATCATAGTAAGATGTTGAGTCGTAATGGCACATATATAGTGCAACCAAAAATGCGTAAGAACACGAATGTCAGGCTTATATCCAGTTACCAACTGGTACGCATAAAAGGTTGCCTAATATTGGGTTCTAAAACGAATTAAGTAAAGATACGTTAATATTGCATATTCCCTAAGCAGTTAAAGGTAGGTTTGTATGCATAACCATGCCTTAGACATCATATGTAACCTTTGATGATAGCCTTTGCGAGACCATGAGGTATAGGATGCTCTACTGATCCTATTAAACATTCAATAAAAATGAAGTCATTTTTATGTACACTAGCTAGCATTCATACATGTATAATATGTGATAGTATTTTTCCAAATGTAAAATTTCTTGGGACTATAACTAGTTCAAAATGTCAAAAAATCCGCTAGAGTCATAAGTCATTATAATGGTCCGCATTCTGCGTGGATATTTTTCTAAATATCACCTTGTTTTCTTTGTAATTGTTGATGGTGGTTTTTAACTTAGGGGTAAAATCATAAAACCCTAGTCAGACAGTGATGTCACAGGACTTAAACGCATTTATTGAACCCTTTAATATGTCTGCGAGAAAATTACCAGGGTACCTTTTTTTAGTTAATTACTAATTAGGGTTTCGATGGGCCGAAACCCTAATTCCCATGCCACATGTGTCAATGACAAACCATGCCAGCCACACCTACCGCGCCAAGGCATGCCAACCATGCTAGCCGCACCCCTGTGCCAATGGCAAGACATGTCATCCACGCCTACCGCACCTAGGCATGCCAACCATGCTAGCCGCACCCTTGTTCCAATGGAAAACCGTGCCATCCACGCCTACCGCGCCAAGGCATGCCAACTATGCTAGTCGCACACCTTTGCCAATGGCAAACCGTGCCAGCCATGCTTACCGCGCCAAGGCATGCCAACCATGCTAACCTATCCGCGCCACCATGCTGGCCTTCCCTATACGGCTATAAAAACGAAGGCGTGCGATAATCAACGGTTGACCTTCAATCACAGGAGCAAATCCGAGCCGTCCAAGGTTACCAGACAACACATGGTAACCTTTGACCCAAAAACCTAGCTTTGTCATGATCCTAGCTTGTTCATGCCAAACCCTTGGCCCCACCATGCCAAGCAAAACCGCACCTTTCCTTGGACCTAGCCATGTTAGCTGCACCATGTGCCAACGGCATTCCAAACCCTTTTCCCCACCTTGCCAAGCTAAACCGCACCATGTGCCAACGACATGCCATGCCAAGCCAAACCGCACCTTGCCTTAACCCTAGCCATACTAGCCGCGCCACCATGTTGGCCTTCCCTACGTGGCCACCAAAATGAAGGCGTGCGACAATCAATAGTCCCCCTTCAATCCCAGGAAAAAATCCTAGATATCCAAGGTCACCAGACAACGCATGGTAACCTTTGGCCCGAATACCTAAGTTTGGCCACGCCAAACCATGGCATGCCAACCTAGCCGCGCCACCATGCTGGCCTTCCCTACGTGGCTACCAAAAACGAAGGCGTGCGATAATCAACGGTCACCCTTCAATTCTAGGAGAAAATCCTAGCCGTCCAAGGTTACCAGAGAACACATGGTAACCTTTGACCCAAAACCCTAGTTTGGTCACGCCATACTGCTCCAAGGCGTGCCATGCCAACCTAGCCGCGCCACCATGCTGGCCTTCCCTATGCAGCCACCAACAAACGAAAGCGTGCGATGATCAATGGCTACCTTTCCTCTTAAGATGCAAAATCTCGGTCGTCGAAGGTCACCAAGCTACCAAGTCTCCCAAGCTCGACTTTCCAGGAAACAACAATATGCTACATGTTTTCCACAAAAACATTTGAGACATCAACACATATCATAAACTGGGGGATCCTCTTTGGATATATATTTTTTTTTTCCCGGAATAGAGAAATTTTATTAAACCAAGAAAAAAAGAAGGAGGGGAACTATGCCTTACCTCCACAAAGAACGAAGAAGGAAAAAACCAAAACAAAGAAAATTCGAAAACCCAAAAATTACATATTACAAAATCTGTATAGTGGAAGACAGGAGTTATCAATTGAAAGCTTCCATCTTGCGAAGATTGGAGGACTTGTCCACCAGCGAGATTATACCGCTGCTCCATGCTTAGCCAATAAATCAGCCACCAAGTTCCTTTCAAGAAAAGCATGAGTACAATTGATCCGAATGGAAGATGTGAACTTCAGACAGTTATTCCAGTGTGTCACAAGATTCCACGACACTAATTCCGTCTTTTGAATAGCTTGAATAACAAAAATGGAGTCGGTATCCATACAAAGTCTTCTAATTCTCATCGAACGTGCTAAACGAAAGGCATAAATTGCCCCCCCCCATAGCTTAGCAAACAATGAGTTATTGATCCCCAGATTTTGCGATAAACAGCCTTTCACCAAGCCCTTTGAGTCACGGAAGACCACACCACAGCCTGACGTACCTAGGTTACCTAAGGAACAACCATCAATGTTAGCTTTAATCCAACCCTGCGTCGGTAGCTGCCATTTGACCACAATAGCTCTCGGCATTTTAGGAAGCAATCTCTTGATGCCCAGGATATCCAAAATTCTTTTATCTGCAGAAGTATAAAATAAGAACCCTCCGATGTGCGTACTTGACTCCACAATTAGATTATCCAGCTGGTTGGTTGCCTGCTGATAGGTGGTGGCCTGATGATCGAATCTTAACTTGTTGCGACAAAACCAAATGATCCAAATACAGATAGTCACTGCAATCCAAAGCAGGTTCCTTGTTTGAGAGCAACCCAGGAAACCTCTGACTGATGCGAAAATCGCATGCACACTCGAGCAGTCTAGCCGAGTGCTGAATACCTGCATAATCCAGTTCCATAGATAATTAGAAAATACACATTCCAAAAAGAGATGAATTTGAGTTTCCCCATATCATGGAGTAAGACAAAGATTACAGCAGTTAACCGTATCCCTCCCGTAGTACTTTACATTATCATCCGAAGCAATTCTATGATGCATTACTTTCCACACCGTGCATGCACGACGAGGAGGAATTTTTATGGACCATAAATCTTTGAAATCCAGCATTTCCACCTCCCTAGGTCTATGAAAATTATAAGCATCTTTCATCATAATATCACCAGAGTTACTTACCTTCCACACTTGCTTATCCCCGATATGAAGAGCAAAAGGAGTTTGATTAATAAGCTGCTGAATCTGACCTGTTAACTCCGGCATGTAGGAAGGGAACTTACATTTTGCATCTACTATTAAGTCTGCTACCAAGTTATGAAGATTTGAATTGTCCAGCTCCAAATAATCCGCGACAGAACTATTCATATTACCATTCCAGTGATCCTCTTTGGATATTGGTTTGGCGGTTTACAGCGTGTGGTGTACACTACGCCCGTCATAGGGAAATTTCATAAGGATGATGTGGTTAGTAAATACATGGAGTTAATGGTGAAACGCTCTTTTATGGGACATTAATTCCATGCGTTAACGGTTTTATGGAACATCAATTCCATGCCTTAACGTTACCACCTCCTCCCATTTACTCACCCATTTTTCCATTCCTTAATGAGACCAAAGTACGTTTCACTTCGACTTGTATAAATAGGTCTTACCTATTTCCACCGAACAACAAGTTCAGTTAGGAACATACACCACTCAGAAAACGTTTGCTAGCTTTCCATCTATTAGCTTCCCACTTTCTGATACAAGTCGTAACACAACTACTCTTCAAGAATCAACTATTCTGTTCTCATCACTTTCCTTGCTTCCCTCCCCAAAACCAACCCATTCTCCTCCACTTTGTGACCGAAGCAAGTATGGAATGGCCATTTCTTGGTTTAGGCTAGACTTGTACAGATTGATCTCTCGAATCTAAAGTACTCCCGGCATGCCATGCTAGCCTAGCCGTGCCACTATGTTTGCCTTCCCCACGCGGCGTCCAAAGAAAAGGCATGCAACAATCAATGGTTGCCCTTCAATCCCAGGAGCAAATCCTATCCATCCAAGGTTACCAGACAACGCATGGTAACCTTTGGCCCAAAAACCTAAGTTTGGCCACTCCAAACCATGCCATGCCAACCCATCCGCGCCACCATGCTGGCCTTCCCTGTGCGGCCACCAACAAGCGAAAGCGTGCAATGATCAACGGCTAAATTTTCTCTTAAGATGCAAAATATCGACCGTCGAAGGTCACCGAGCTACCAAGTTTCCCAAACTCGACTTGCCAGGCAACAACGACATGCCACATGTTTTTCACAAAACATTTGAGATATCAAGCACATATCACAAACTGGGGGATCCTCTTTGGGTATTGGTTTGGCGGTTTACAGCGTGCGGCGTACACTACGCCCGTCATAAGGAAATGTCATAAGGGTGAGGCGGTTAGTAAATACAGGGAGTTAAAGGTGAAACGTTCACGTTACATCAATTCCATGCGTTAACAATTTTATGGAAAATCAATTCCATGCATACGGTTACCACCTCCTCCCATTTACTTCCTCATTCCTTAATGATACCAGAGTACGTTTCACTCCGACTTGTATAAATAGGTCTTACCTATTTCCACAAAACAACAAGTTCATTCGGGAAGATACAACACTCAGAAAATACTTTCTTGCTAGCTTACTTTGTTAGCCTTCCCACTTTTCTGATACAAGTCGTAGTAACACAAATACTCTTCCAGAATCAATTATTCTAGTCTCATCACCTTCCTTGCTTCCCTCCCCAAAACCAACCCATTCTCCTCCGCTTTGTGACCGAAGCAAGTCTGGAACGACCATTTCTTGGTTTAGGCCAGACTTGTATAGATTGATCTCTCGAATCTAAAGTACTCCCATGCATTACATTGTTTAGGGTTCAAATTATTTCTCACCTTCACACCCGAAATTACCGAAATCAGCAGAAACCATTTTCACCTACAAACACCAGCGCAAATCGGCTAGTAATTTTTTTGGTTGTGGAAATATGACCGTAGCTTTCCCATATCTTGGTGTATAATGCCACATGTTTAGCTGGCACGCTAAATACCCCGATCAACACATGACTCAGATAAGGAAAGAGGTATGGAGGGTCGAAAGTGGCGCCTGCAACCGAACCAACAACCGTCAAGAGATACCTAACTACGATTGTACCAGCAGTCTTTGTAGAACTATCCACCACATGAGCTGTGGCAATACCTTCATCATGATAAACTTCAATGTCCAACTCCCCAGCCGGCACAGTTTCCGCAATTGGAGTTATGGCTAAACTTTCACTCGGGCGGGTTTCTACTTCAGAGCCATCCTAAGGAACCGTTTCCTCCTAGAATATCAAGATTTAGGTTTTACTTCAAAAAAAAAAGGGGGGGAAGGAAAAAGAAGAAGAACATGGATAAGACTCACTGATTCTCTTTCAGACGAACAAGAGGAAGATTCGGCACTGTTATCATAAGAACTACTCTCGCCATCCCCGGACTCTGAACTTTCATCCTTTTCGGATTCCCCATCACCATGGATAGGCTCGGCACCGCCACCCTCCGTATCGAAAAACGATGTTTTCTGACTACTTGCTAATTTGGCAAAGGCGTTCGTGCTGCTGAAACCATGGACGAGACATAAGGATGCATGCTCAGAAAATAAATAAGGATATAAACGATATAGCTAAAGTCATACGTACCCGCATGTTGGATGAACTAAAAGTCGGTAGAATTGTGGAATCTGACTGGAAACCGCGTGCACGGTCTTTAGATCTTTACTCCTTCATGGGGACTATCTGCATTTGGACTAACGTATTTTCTCTTGGGATCCCTCGGCAGTGGATGTTTCGCTAAAACTACAAGATAAGGCTTATCGCGACGTTTTTCTACCACATCACGAATCCATGGATAACGAGAAACGCATCCTGCCAAAATATGTTGTATTTGGAGGTTGTTGATGGATTTTGTTCCGCGAGCAGAAAAGGCAGACTTTTTCCCGACACAAGAGTGCTAGCAATGAGAACAGTTGACAACGGGATTTCTGGAACAACCGGCTAACGAACGAGTGGGACCCCTTGGTCAAAACCCATATGCCGAACCGCTCTATCAATATTATAAGAGATTGCTTTGCAAGATCCTCGAAAGAAAGACGACACATGACCGGGCGTGCAGCTACGCATGAACACCATTTCTCCAACGCTCATACCCTCTTTATCAGAAAACAAAGACATATTCGAAGCAGGAGCAAAGGTACTGATATGAGTTATAGACGCGTGCACCGGAGCCCATGGACGAAAATTAACTGCGTACGAGTTTTCAAGAAGTCTAACCAGGTTCGAACCAGTCTTTGGGTGCCAGTTAGACCATCACAGTGTTCTAGAGCCACCCCAAGACTCGGGAAATATAGCCAACGGTTTTGGGGCAAACCTCTTGAAATGCTTCCACAACCATGCCTGGAGAAAGGCGGCATGAATATACGAATCCACTTTCATATAGCCGTTTGAGGGACGCATGTCCGAAACCAGCTGATCCAATTGTGCAAACAAAGAACCAAGAAATAAACCACCGCTAGGGAGAATGACGCCTTTTGCCATTTCTATGGCAAACTTGATTAGTTCTTATCTTATCTCTTTCTTGCCCGAGCCGTCGTCAAAAATATCTCTGGATAGCCAAAGAGCCAAGAACGTCGCGACATGAAGTATGCTATTCTTTTAGTTTGACTCCAACTCGTCAGGAAACCACTGAGACACCCACCAGTCATAGAAGCACTTCGTCTCGTTTTCTTTCCGAATGAATCCATTTGACTTCACAACCAGGGTGGCGCACATTTATTCTTCATCTGCAGACAACCTAACGTCGAGGTTTCCGATTACGAGAAGATTTAGCAACACAGCCACGCTCTCCAAGGAGATGGTCATTTCGCCCCACCTGCATACGGCCGTGTGGGTGTCTGGACACCATATGGAAACAAAAGCAACCAAGCCTGGAATATCTTTCCTAATCTGAAGAACTGCGAAAGCCGCAATAGCATCAACGATCTGCGCCCTGGTCAAATTGGTTTTTACATGCTCCTGGTTCATCATGAATTGCATCCATTTATCGAAGGAATGCAACAGACTTACAGGGATTTTGAAGTCAATAGAAGAGGCATGATATTCTTTCCTCTGAAGGTAAAACCTTATTACGCCTCCCGGCCGAAGTCATCAGTCCTCTCCCTCACTTTCCGAACCAGTCAGAAGAATCGACACGTATTTGGGATGGTTTCTCTTAACCGTGGACGATGTCGTGAAGAACTCATCATCTATGTTTGGCTTGGAATTACCCACATCCTTTGGTACGGAAGAAACTATTGGCATCCTAACGAAAATTGTCTCACGCTATTTTCACCGCCGAGATAACTACAATGGAACAATACGAAGAGAAATTATTACGGAAAGTGCACAAAAATTATTTTTTCACCCAAGACACAAGCCAGTTTGTTTCAAGGTCGTACTCTGTAGCATAAAATTCTTGTCCGACCGAGAAGGTGTTCCCCACCATGGGAACCATGCACACGGCCACACCAAAACAATGAGTAAACCCTAAAAACTAGGTTTTTCGTGGGGAAGGGATGACAATTACTATCGCGTGCTTACTTTGCACAGTGAGTTGAGGTGGTCAACATTACTATGGTATTCATGACTAAGTACTACTACAAGCTCGTGCAAAACATACCTACGGCTAGGATTCACACCAACATTTTCTACAAGGTCATGAATAGGTACGCCTAAAACTAGGGTTTACACCAATACAAAAGAAAAGAGAAAACAAGTTAAAGAAGAAGTATTGGAAGGCATACCTGGAATTTGCTTGTCCGCTTTGCTTTACTGCTACCACACGGCTGGGAAAAATAAAATAAGCGTGAAACAAAAGAGAAGTCGGCCCTCCTTTTATATATACATGGTACGTGGGAGTTTGAACAAGGAAAGGATTTCCTTTTTTTGAGCCAAGAAAGGAAAAGAGGAAACCGGTCCCGCAAAGACCAATTTCCACGCCCAAGACCGCTCACGCCATGACTTGGCCCCACACGCTAATCCATCCGCTCCATTTGCCGCGGCCCCACCATGCCTAGACGTCCGTGTACTCGTATCCTTTCCATGGCCGCACCATGCCAGGCCGCCCGCTCCATTATCGCGGCCCTATCATACCAAGTCATCCACACGCGCTTTGCCTCTCCAAGCTGTCCGCGCCGTGAACCTGCCAATACCAACAAACTTTCCAAGATCGCATCCGCTTTTCCTCGGTGATATACGATCAGACCAAGCCAGGAACTTTCGTCTCACCACTCCACGGTTTGCATCCCTAGTACAACTTATACAAGGCCGCCAACACGGGAAGCAAAAACTCTCTTCACCCCTCAAAAAGGTTAGTAGGATTTTCTTGACCATCTTTGCAATGATTTACGTCTTGATTTTGTCCTTGTTTGTCACCATCATATGCTTACCTCGTAACAAGGCACCTGTTCCGAGCTAAGCAGGAGACTTAATGTTGATGGTGGTTTTTAGCTTAGGGGTAAAATCGTAAAACCCTAGTCGGACAATGATGTCACAGAACTTGAGTAATAATGTCCAAACCAAGCACATTTATTGAACCCTTTAATTTTTCTACGAGAAAATTACCAGGGTACCTTTTTTTTTAATGCTAATTAGGGTTTCGACAGGCCAAAACCCTAATTCTCACACCATATGTGCCAATGGCTAACCATGCCAGCCACACCTACCGCGCCAAGGCATGCCAACCATGCTAGTCGCACCCCTGTGCCAATGGAAAACCATGCCATCCACACATACCGCGCCAAGGCATTCCAACCATGCTATTCGCACCCCTGTGCCAATGGAAAACCATGCCAGCCAACCTACCGCGCCAAGGCATGCCAACCATGCTAGACGCACCCCTGTTCCAATGGAAAACCATGACAGCCACACCTACCGTTCCAAGGCATGCCAACCATGATATTCGCACTATGTGCCAATGGAAAACCATGCCAGCCACACCTACCGCGCCAAGGCATGCCAACCATGCTAGCCGCACCCATGTGCCAATGGAAAACCATGCCAGCCACACCTACCGCGCCAAGGCATGCCAACCATGCTAGCCGCACCCCTGTGCCAATGGAAAACTATGCCAGCCACACCTACCGCGCCATGCCAACCTAGCCGCGCCACCTTGCTGGCCTTCCCTACGCGGCTACCAAAACGAAGGCGTGCGACAATCAACGGTCGCCCTTCAATACCAGAGGAAAATCCTAGCCGTCCGAGGTTACCAAACGACCTTTGGACCAAAACCCTAGCTTGGTTACGCCAAACCTTGGCCCCACATGCCAATCCAAACCGCACCTAGCCAAGGTAGCCACACCATGCTCCCATGGAAAACCCTTGGCCCCACATGCCAAGCCAAACCGCACCTAGCCAAGCTAGCCGCACCATGCACCCATGGAAAATCCTTGGCCCCACATGCCAAGCCAAACCGCACCTAGCCAAGCTAGCCACACCATACTCGGCAAACCCTTGGCCCTACATGCCAAGCCAAACCACACCTAGCCAAGCTAGCCGCACCATGCGCCCATGGAAAACCCTTGTCCCCATATGTCAAAACAAACTGTACCTAGCCATGATAGCCGCACCATGTGCCGACGGCTTGCCAAACCCTTGGCCCCACATGCCAAGCCAAATAGTACCTCGCCTTGGCCCTAGCCATGCTAGCCGCACCATGTGCCAACGACTTGCCAAACCCTTGGCCCCACATGCCAAGCCAAACCGCACTTCTCCTTGGCCCTAGCCATGCTAGCCGCACCATGTGCCAACGGCATGCCAAGCCCTTGGTCCCACCATGCCAAACTCACCTAGCCGCGCCACCATGTTGGCCTCCCCTACGCGGCTACCAAAACGAAGGCATGCGATGATCAACGGTCGCCCTTCAATCCCAGGAGAAAATCCTATCCATTCAAGGTTAATAGACAATGCATGGTAACCTTTGGCCCGAAAACCTAATTTTAGCCACGACCATGCAATGCCAATGGCATGCCAACCTAGACGCACCACCATGCTGGCCTTCCCTATGCGGCCACCAACAAACGAAAGCATGCGACGATCAACGGCTACCTTTCCTCTTAAGATGCAAAATCTCGACCGTCGAAGGTCACCAAGCTAGCAAGTCTCTAAAGCTCAACTTATCAAACACTAGCGAAACACTCGAGACATCAACACATGTCACAAACTGGGGGATACTCATCAGGGTATTGGTTTGGCGGTCTACAGCGTGCGGCATACACAAATGCCTGTTTCAAGATAGTATCATAGGAATAAAACGGTTAGTAAATGCAGGAGGTAATGGTGAAAATGCTCTTTCATTATGGAACATCAATTCTATCAAATTCCATCAATACCAGGCATTACCACCTCTTCCCATTTAACTCATTTGTTTCTTTTCTCACGGGGATAGAGTACGTTTCACTTAGACTTGTATAAATAGGTTTTACCTATTTCCACCAAAAGACAAGTTTTTGGTCAGGGAGAAATACAACACTCAGAAAGGAAAATCTTGCTAGTTTTCTCAAAGCTTTCACCTTCTGATACAAGTCAAGTACTACTCTTCCAGAACTGTTATGGTCTCAACACTCTCTTCGCTTCCCTCCCTAAACCAGCCTTTCTCCTCCTCTTTGTGACCGAAGCAAATCCGGAACGGACATTTCTTGGTTTAGGCCAGATTTGTATAGATTGATCTCTCAAATCTAAAGTACTCCCGTGCAATACATTTGTTTAGGGTTTAGATCTATTTCTCACTCACCCACTGAAATTACCAAAATCAGCAGAAACGATTTTCACCCATAAACACCAGGAAATTTCCAAGCTTTAACAAAGAAGCTTATAGAGTTTCGAGCATGTTTAGGGCCGAAATCGGCGAATCAGTAAACTTCCAGGAGACCTTCAGAAAATTTTCACCTGGCATGTAGTCCAATGTTTTGGATAGAGGACCCCAGGTAAAAAAATTGATGTAAAGACCTAGGTGGTCGAAGTTGGAGGTACCTTGATGAAGTACTTAGTGGAAAGACCTGGTGGACACCAATCGACTATGGAAGTTATGAATCCCGTCTAAGAATTGCTGCTTGCATGTTGTATGCTCTGGAAGCTGTAGGAACCTCATACGACGTCGGAATTCGATGATTGACCCCAAATTTTGAAGCTAAGAGACTAAGTTATCACATGAAAAAATAATCACTCAATTTGGAGTTCTATAGGTTATCTAACGAAGCGTGCACATTTGTAATTTGTAATCCCATATAAAAAATTTAGATTTCGTAGACTTGACGGTAAAGGCCGTATCTTTCAGCTCGTATGTCCGATTGATACGCTCTTTTGATATGTTGTATAAGAGACGTATACAAATATCTTTCATTGAGGAAGCATTGTCCCATTCCTCACCCATTGGTACGTTTTTGTAAAACCATGGCCTGAAGTGTCTTGTATCTCATTTGTGGAGGTGATGAGAACATCTTGTAGAAGACTTTGGATTGTGCCCACCAGTCGTGCAAGCTTTGGGAAGACTTTCATGTGAGCATGTTATCAGGTCTACACATATTGATATGAATCATTAGTTCTTGGAGAAGTCTGCTTCATGTGTAACACTTCAGAGAATGGTTGGTTGATGAAGCCCTGTCATGAAGATGTTGCTCCTGAGACCGTTGTTGATGCTGAGATCACGAATTGAATTTTCTCCATAAATTCTTGTTGATGCTGAGACCATGAAAGGATTTCCACCAGATATCCTTGTTGATGTTGATACTATGGTCGGGCTTGCTTCAGAGACTGAAAAGATTAGAACCATGATTTATCGACATAGCCTTTGCTCCTCCACCCAGTGAGCCTTTACATTCACGAACTAGTTGGTGGTTAGAGCATCTCTAATATGTAGGTGTACTGAGTGTACAACCCTAATTATCCTGGTAAGACTTTACTGTGAACTGGCTTCGTCTGTGAGTCGACGTTTTTAAGGAAGATTGCATCAGCAGTCTCCATTATGGGTATGATCGGTGAAGAGAGAAGTTATTTAGTTGTGCAAGGTTCATGATGTATAGAGATTCCATTGATAAAGTTTTCATGGAATCGCACCAGGTTGTAATGACTTGCTATGTCTTGAATCTTGTCGAATAAGATCAAGTCCCTAGAGCATGTTGAAGTAATTCGTGTCATCGATGGATGAATGATGTTGCATCTGCTTTATAAGTCTTGTCATGGGGATAGTGAAGACTCAACTATTGTAGTTCAGTTTTACTTTGATCGTGTCGGTGTTGAATTAGTGTGTCGAGATATTTGTGCTAAAGCCAGATGCACCATGCCATTATCTAATGTGTACTCTTTGATTGGGAGTACAATTTGAAGGATTCTTAGATGCTTGAGCGTTTAAGCGTCATATCCATTAAGCATCGAATGTCTTAGGTTTGATCGTCTTGGACTTGAGTATCTTCTGTTGATTCAGCATCCCTTTTGCTGCGGTAGTGGGATTCAACACTTGTGCAGACATCAGAGCTTCATGATTTTCTAAAACACATGGAAACTCCTGCAAGGCTATGGAGAAATGCCCAGAGTGTTCTTTACCATGCTTGGATATCCTCTCAGTAATAAATGTCTCAGTGCTCGATTTGGAGAAATTTCAGATTTAACCACTTGGTAAAATACTAATGTGGTGAAGCTACCATTCATAACGTCTTGCAGAGTTACTAGCAGAATTGAGTCCCCATGCTAGGATAGTATGTGAGGAAATAAATGACACAAACATGAAATAAATGATTCTTTCCTGAGTGTGGAACCTCTTGATGAATATATATACATGTTTTGCAGGTTATTTCTTCAACCTCATCAAAGTTCGAAATTCCTCCAAGTGCTCTGATGATGGAACGTCCGCCAAATCTTATGGATAAGAACTTTCTTCATTGGAGAGATGTACAACCAAAGACGCTTTGTCATTAGTCATCTTCTCGGCATGAATCCACATCCATATGAGGATCATGTCGTATCTGGGATCTTCCCTAATTATGTGAAACTTGGTTTCCGTCCAGGTTGAGACAACTTTCATTTTGAGAGTGATGAAACCGCATGCATCTATGAGCGTTCTTTAGTGGTCTCTGATTGAGATGAGAGCATGAGTAGCTTCTTGTCGAGTGATGCCTGCGACTCTGAGGTATTTCAGTGGAATGTTGTTGATGACGGTATTAGCATCGATCAACATTCTTCCAAATTTATTTCCTCTAAGATGGACTGTGGTAAGCAGTCCCCAGCCGTGTATCTCCTTGTTTGTGGATGAAGGTTCAAGGAGTATTTCCGGGATGGACAGACTTCTGACATAATGTAATTTGGTATTGTGAACATGTCTTTCCTTTGTGTCTTAGACAGATGGAGAAATTTCACAGATATGCTCAATCAACGATTGAACTGCTTCTTTGACTGGTTGTTCAGAGAGTGTAAAGGTTCTGAATGAGAGAGGATTCTTGTATACTCCTTCAGTCCCCAGTTGAAGATATTGTGGATCAACCTTCTCTTTGAAAATATGCTTCAAAATATTGCAGTTACTTGTTGGATGATTGATGAATCTATGAAGGTGACAATACATGGGATTCTCCATTTTTTCTTCGGCTCTCTCCTGATGAACAACAATTTGATTGCATTATCTTGAATCCAGATTTCCAGTAACTCAATCACTTCTTTAATAGGAAGAGGGAAGTTTGATTCCTCGTTTGATCATTTCCCGTACGTTGATGTCGGGTCGAGGTTTGTGCATTTCAAGATTGGTTATCTTTTCTTTAGGCCTTCAGATGAGCCTGGGATGTTGGAGAAGCGCTTTGATGTTGTGCCTCGGATTTCCTTTCATTCTTTTCAGAAAAAATGTTTGTTGAAGGCTGGAGATTGTACTGATTATTGACTAGGCATTGGCTGCTTCGAGGTTCCCCGACCTTGCAGACTTTACTCTTTCTAGTAAAGGAGGTGCAGTAGTCGATGATCATTTGGCTGCTTTATGAAGCTCTGAGAAAGTCTGGAACTGAAGATTTTCCAGTAAGGCTTTGTAGATCGGGATCATTATGTTGGTGCACAAGTCCACCAATTGTTGTTTAGTGACATTCGAGTCATTACAATCCAAATCTTGGACTCTGAACCTCTTCACATAATCGTTCGTATGTTCATTGCTCTTCTGAGACATTCTTCCTAAGTGGGAGAGAGTACGTAATATGCTCTGAGACGAAGAAGTATTTCCTGTAGAAGGCATTGACCATTTCTCCCCAACTAGCGATGCTCCCAGGTGCAATGTTGTTGTGCCAGGTGTATGCTCGGCCTGTCAGAGATTTCAATAATTCCTTCAGACGGACGACATGGTTGTCTTGGTGCTCTCCTAGTGCCTCCAAGAATCGAGAGATGTGTTTTTTAGCATTTCCTGTTTTGTTGTACATCGTAAAGATTGGAGAGGTGTATCCCTTCGGGAGAGGAATTCTTTGTGTAGCAGCAGGATATGGAGGTTGATGCCGATGAACAGATGATAATTTGTCTTTTCCTCGATCCTCCATGAAGCGTTACATATCCTCACGAGTGATGAAGCCTGCAGGTTCCTTTGTTGGTGGGTTATATGTAGCTTTGTGCACCTTATCATCATCTACTACATGGATCAAAGTGACTTCAGGATCAGCAGTCGAAGATATTTCTTTGGCTTTTCCTTTCTTTAGAGATTTCTATGACATCTTGTCAGTGAGAGTTTTGAGATAATTGCACTGCTCCTTCTAAGTGTTAACCATGTCAATCTGATTCTTGGCAAGAGTTTCTTGCACCTTCATGAGATCACCTATGGTAGGTGTGTTTTCTCTGATTTCTTCGGGAGACCGGACAAAGAGATGATTATCTCCAATGTTGGTTTGAGGAAGAGTGGCATCACTAGCGCCATTTTTGGAAGCAGAAATAGTTTCTGGAGCACCATCATTGTTGCTAGTGCTAGCGTTGTTTGGGTTGGGATTTGCAACCGAGAGATAAATCTCCCACTGTGGTTGCCAATCTGTAGATGGAGAAAAACGGTTCACTGGGTTTTAGGAAAGTGAAGACGAGCGTGTCGAGAATCCTCGAACCGAGCAAACTGCTCAACCTCACACAGATGCACTGCAAAGGAGTGCTTAGATTCGAGAGATCAATCTGTAATACTCCGGCCTAAACCAAGTCAATGGTCGTTCCAGAGCCATTTCGATCGCAAAGTGGGAGGTGAGTTGATCTGTAAGAGGGAAGCTGAGAATTGTGTGGGATCAATGATGATCAAGGATTGTGGATGTGTTGAAGGTTTCTGCAAATTGAAGAACTGCTGAATGTGAGTTCTGTGAATAAGTTTTTGTCGAGTTGTTGACGGATGATGATTATCCTCTGTTGTCCTAGATTTGGACTTATTTATATTGCTAGAATGATGAACCACTGATCCCCGTAAGTGTGACGGTTTCTTGAGTGAAAGAGTGGGAAAGTGGAAGAACGTGGTGAAACCAGTTCCAGGTCGTGTGGAGACTTGGTTAACCGTCCACCCACTACTTTGCTAACTCCTTCAACCGTTGCATGGCTTACTCACATTATCATCGTGGATGAATCCACGTGCTGTAGGCCGCAAGACCAAAACCCTAATTGATATCCCCCCATTTGTGACGTGATTGATGTCTCATGACAGTGGAGTCTGCAGGGCAGACGTATTTAATTTGTTGACTGATTAGACAATGAGTCTAGGTTTTGCTAAATTGAGCATTATTGGGAATGCTCAGTGATTCCTGGATTTGGACGTGTTAGTCCTTGTGTTGATATTGCTCGTATATAATTATTGTAAATTCGGACATATGAACAAGTTTTGCTCAATTCGACAAATTACTGATAGTTGGATGAGAAATTAGAAAGTATTGCTCAATTCGACGAATTACTGATATATTATTGAATATTGATAGTGGATCAATATTCGAGCAACTGAGCAAGTATTGCTCAATTCGACGAATTACTGATAAATTACTGAATATTGATAGTGAATCAATATACGATCAACTAAGCAAGTATTACTTAATTCTACGAATTACTGAATATTGATAGTTAGATCAATATTCGAGCAACTGAGCAAGTATTGCTCAATTCGACGAATTATTTATTTATTGGTGATGTAACCCAAAAAAATATTAAAAATATTGGTAAATTACCGAATATTATATAATTAATCTGCGTGTTGCTTGATGGATCAATATAAATTTATTTAGTGTTTGAACTTGCTCGGAATAATGATTTGTTGAGCGTTTTTTCAAAAACCCTAATTTTTGATTAATTGCTCATTAGTCGACGAAGTGCTGAAAATATGTCATGAGCGAAGGAGGGACCGATCACATGAGACTATGGACATCCATGTGATGCCCAATTGCTCGAGTGAGAGTGCACCAGGGTCCTGAGTTGGCCAGTTGGTGAAGGAATTACGATTAAATGTCGGTTTCATCATTTATTGAAATAGTGCTGGATTGAGCATTAGGTGATAAAAACTAATTTTAGAAAAGTGAGGGACCAACCAAGGTGTCATGAGACCGGCCCTTAGTGGTCGTGGGACTGCTGATGGGCGTTTGCACAAACTCTGAGTTAGTTGTGAAAAGTTTGGACCCAGTATGAGCGATTGCGCAAATTAGGTCAAAATTGTGAAAACGTGTGGGACCGGCTTTGTGCAAGCCCTAGGGATGACCCTGGTCGGTCAAGAAGGCATGCACGTGTTACCATGGTGTTTGTGTTTCTATACTGATAGTTTCAGTATTTTCTAATGTGTGTTTGAGCAACATTGTGAATTTTCAGAAGAGTTTCATCTTAACTGAAATTCTTCATTTTTGTTGGAATGAGCATGTATGCTCAATTGATCAATATTTCGTAAATATTAAAATAAGAATATTTTAACATTTAAAATTTCCATGAGAGGCCAGTCGGTCGTGTGACCATGTTGGCTTTTGGTTTTTCCTGATTTGAGCAAAATTTGAGAAATTATGACGAAATCATGATTTTTGCTCAAACCAAGGAGTTTCATGAATTGAGGAAAATAATAATTATAAAAGACTAGGGATTGCAAAGTGTGGGACCGGCCACAGATAGGGCATGTCCGGACGGCTATGTTGCCCGGTCCCACAACACTTTCCCTAATTTTACATTATTATTTTTCATGAAACCATGATGTCATGGAGAATCCATGAGTTTTTGTTGAAACGGAGGAATTCATGAAATTGGGGAATAATAATTATAAAAGGCTAAGGATTGTAAGGCGTGGGACTGGCCACGACTTGGGCATGGCTGGCCGGATAGGTTTCCCAGTCCCACATACCTTTCCTAATTTTTTATATTATTATCGTTCATGAATCCATCAAGTTATGGAGAATTCATGAGTTTTGCACAAACAAGGAAAGTTGTTAAATTGAAGGAGTTTTTCATGAGTTCATGAAAATGACAAAAATAAGGAAAAATAATGGGAGAGGCGGCCGGCCAGTGGGCCCGACCCCAAGGGCGCCTCTTCATTATTTTAATATTTGTTATTTTTCTCCTGTTTTGCGTAGAATTCCTCATCTGTGCATATTTATGAATGCTCGTTTGTGCATCCGGGTGCTCAATCGTGCATCATTATCGAGTACACTTGCACCATTTTATGGGGCTTACTCAGTGATAGTACAGATGCCCGATTGTTGAGTATTTATTACTAATTTATGAAATTCAGTGGAGAATGAGTCATGAAACTGAATAATAAAAATGAATAGTTGTTTATTATCAATCCATAGGATCAGTCGCGAATTCGACCATGGGTTCGGACCAATAAAGCGAGTATTACCATTCTATGGGATCGTGGATTCGACCATAGAATCGGAGTAACACAAGTAGCCATTACCATTTCATGAGATCATCCGTGGATTCGATCATGAAATCGGAGTAATGAGATTATCTATTACCATTCCATGAGATCAACCGTGGATTCGATCATGAAATCGGAGTAATCAGATAAAATATATTATCTCTAGGAATTCAGCGGTGAATGTCACGGTAGAATTAATTTATTGTAGAAGGGACATTAGCCATTTAAAGCGTCATACCCGTTCTGAAAGGTGCATAGTCAGGAGATGGATGGTATCCTGAAGGCGTTATTGCTCTCAATCTTACGGAGAACCGCCTGGATCTATACATGGTCTCTCTACATAGTCAGGGAACAGTGAGTGTCACCGACCTGAAGGCGTTATTGCTCTCAATCTTACGGAGAACTTCCCAATCATTCTTCTATGTAGAGGGGGGTCTCTCTCATGTAGTCATGGAACAGTGAGTATCACCGACGTCCTGAAGGCGTTATTGCTCTCAATCTTACGTAGAACCGCCCAATAACATTATTCTACATAGAGTGCACAATGAAATATCAGGGATCGAACGCTCAACTAGTGGAGGCTTTTCAAAAGACATATTCATCATGGATTCGTAAAATATGAATCATCACATGCCTGAAAGTCGTGTCAGAAGCATGCAGTATCGTGATTTTATGGTTTTCTCCTTCGTTGAAAATACACCATAGCTAGGTTGCCCGGTCCCGCACACCTTTCTCAATTTTATAATATTATTTTTTATGAATCCATGAAGTTATGGATAATTCTTGAAAATATGGAGAAACCATGAATTTTGCTCAAACAAGGAAAGTTGTTAGAATGGAGGAGTCTTCATGAGTTCATGAAAATGACAAAATAAGAAAATAATGGAGGAAGCATGGGACCAGCCCCGGCTAAGGTACATCTTGCCGGTCGGTGGGCCCGGCCCATGGGCGCTTCTCCATTATTTTAATGTTATTATTTTCTCTTTCTTATTTTATGCAGGATTCCTCATTTGTCCATATTTTCGAATGCTCGTTCGTGCATCATTGTCGAGTACACTTGCATCATTTTTTATGGGGCTTACTCAGTGATAGTTCAGATGCCCGATTATTGAGTATTTATTACTAATTTATGAAATTCAGTGGAGAATGATTCATGAAACTGAGTAATAAAAGTGAGTAGTTATTTATTATCAATCCATAGGACCAGCCGTTGATTCGACCATGGATTCGGAATAATAAAGCGAGTATAACCATTCCGTGAGATCGTGGATTCGACCACAGAACCAGAGTAATAAAGTTGTTTATTACCATTCCATGAGATCAGTCGTGGATTCGATAATAAAATTGGAGTAATGAGATTATCTATTACCATTACATAAGATCAGTCGTGGATTCGATCATGAAATTGGAGTAATTAGATAAAATAGATTATATTCTAGGAATTCAGCGGTGAATGTCACGGTAGAACTAATCTATTGCAGAAGGAATATTAGCTAGTTAAGGTGTAATATCCATTCTGCAAGGCGCATAGTTAAGAGACGGCTGATATCCTTAAGGCATTATTGCTCTCAATCTTACGGAAAACCGCCCAATCGTTCTTCTATGTAGAGGTGGGTCTCTCTCCTGTAGTTAGGGAATAGTGAGTATCACCGACATACTGAAGGCGTTATTGCTTTCAATCTTACGGAAAACCGCCCAATTACGTTATTCTACATAGAGGGCACAATGAAATTCCATGGATCGAACGCTTAGCTAGTGGAGGCTTTTCAAAAGACACATTCATCATGGCTTCGTAAAATATGAATCGTCACATGCCTGAAGCCGTATCAGAAACATGCAATATCATGATTTTATGATTTTGTCCTTTGTTGAAAATCCACCATCAACACACCTGAACAAGTAACGAATGGGAAAACCCATCTGAACCAATAAAGAATCACCTGGTTTTCTGAAATCAATCCCAGATATAGGAAAACATATTCAAAATGTTGGGTATCTTCTGAATTCCATGGAGAAATTACTAAACACGAGGAAGAAAATGGAGTTATTAGGCACACTCTGCTGTCGATCACTCGGTGTATAAAACTATATGTCTCCTCTTTTCTTTTCCCATTGGGAACTTTTCAAAAGAGAAAAGATACTTGATACGTGTAGCTCGTTCTGTCCTCTTGATACATCAGCCCTTCTTTGCCACATGCGTTTATGCCATATTCACTTGGTTTTATTCATTTGATTTATTTACAATAATTCGATCACAGCAAAACAAATCTATTGAAGCGCATACGGAATATACCAAAATTCATACAAAAGGTTTTTTGTTCTCACCAAATCATGCGTCAATATAATATATTTGGCTTTGAATGAATTCTGCGAAGGATACACTATGAAGTTTATCATCTATCAACACTGCAAATCATGGTGGATCCGAACAAAAACACTTACCAGAGCAATATGAAAGTTGTGTATGGGTGATTTCACATTTCCAGTAACTTTGTTAAAATAAACTTTGGGTGTTCCGTGGGATCTGATATTGTTTGAAGTTTTATGTGATAGATTGAGTACTTCATGAACGACTTTTTCAGCCTGATGTTAGACTAAAACGATGAGTAAAATAAAACTGCAAAACACGTCATAAGACAGATCAAACCTATGAAAGCAGAAAGGTCCATCCACGTAAGCACCACATCAGCGGTAGGTTTGAAGGTGGGATTGACCGGTGGGCTAAACAGAATTATTGTTTTACTAATCAATTTAGAGTGAAGCTAACCATTAATTCGGGTTTTAGTGACACCATGTACTTGTCAAGAGTAGAATCCTCAAGAGTAGAATCCTTCGTCTGGAACACCGAAAGTATATGTTCGGTCCGTGAACAAAGTTTTGAGTTGCTTAATTAACAACCTTATCAAAAGATATCCATACGGACAAGACTGTTGATGGGGGAAAATGATTTACTGTTTTTTAGGAAAGTGAAGAGACGACCATGCGGATAAGACTCCTCAACCGAGCAAATTGCTTAACCTCAAACATATGCACTGTACATGAGTGCTTTAAGTTCGAGAGATGATCAATCTGTAGGACTCAGGCCTAAACCAAGACAATGGTCGTTCCAGAGTCAATTCGGTCACAAAGAGAGAAGATGGTCGATTTGTAGTAGGAAAGCTTAGAATTGTGTGAGATCAATGGTGATCAAGAATTGTGAATATGTTGTAGGTTTCTGCAAATGAACTGCTGGGTTCGAATAAGTTCTGACTGATTGATTGAATTATGCTCTACTGAGAGTTGGTGAGAATTCTTGGTTAGACGAGCATTGTCTATTTTTCTTCAATCGTCGATTCTGAGACCTATTTATATTGTCGGAATGTAAACACATTGATCTGCAGTAAGTGTGACGGTCTCTCGAGTGAAATAGTGGAAAAGTGGTGTTGATGGTGGTTTTTAGTTTAGGGTTAATTTTGTAAAAGTATATCTACCTAACCCGGCAACAGATGTAGTAGACATTTATATGTCTATATTCCACAGGGAATTTGGAGAATATATCCAAATCTGATGAGTGCATATGTCTCTCTTCATATTATATTGAAACTCAAGCTCCTAGATGAATTTTCCACTAGTGTAGAGCCTAATGAATGTATAAGCTCCTAAATGCATTGCTCAAAAATGTCGGAGCCTGCTGAGTACTTTTCATGTGCTTATTCCCCGGCATGATCCTTAATATTGGTATGGCATGACGGATTTGTGTTCACTCGCAGCAGATTAGCACGGACCTCCAAGTACAAAGGTTAAGGACCTTGCGCAAAATACTCAGTCAGAAAGCAAAGAATAAACAGAGCCGCGGAGTAGGAGAAATAACGAGGGAAGCGTGGACATGTCATAGGCTATCCAGCGCCACTTGGCCACGCCCCATGCTACCCAACCGGCCCTTATTCCTTTGTCGACCAATCAGGTCGCTTTAAACCTGTCACACTCCCAATGAGTTGTGGCTGGGACCATACTTGTCGGCCCTATTACCCATCGACCAATCAGGTCACATTAAGCCTTCCACGCTCACCAAAAGGGTGGCCACGCCCGTGCTTGGCCGGTCCCCTACTTTTATTGACCAATCAGGTTGCTCCAAACCTGCCACAACTTTAAAAGAGGTGGAAATTGTGTCAAGAAGTCTACATACTAAGTTGGATTTCCAAAAACTGCGCCAACATACTAATGGCATGCTAAGATGCCAAAAAGAGCATGTTAGGCGCACATGCCAAACGGGCATGCAAAGTACACATGCCAAACGTATCACTTACCGCGGCAGCTTGCCAAAACGTACCAACCCACTATCTGTTCGTGACCAGCATCACAACATACTTCAATTTTGGATAACCTAACCGTAATCGCGGCCATGTTCTGGTGGCGGTGGATGAAATCTTAATTTCTAATCGTGGAACAAAATTATGCCATCTAAAAAAGGCGTCACGCCACATCCACAACCACTCGTGGAAATATTTGCTCATGTGACCGTTTTTACACGGTGGCCTACCTATGGCTTCTCTGGCATGACTTTGGCACCGTTTGTATAAAATGCCATACCACGGCCACCTACCGCGTGCCGCATGCCGCATGCCATATGCGCTAATTAGGGTTTCGGCATGCCAAACCCTAATTTAGGCAAAGTTGCTACGCCAACCAAGCCAGATAGTGTTCCACAGAGCATTGGGATTGATGTGTCCACTGAAAATAATGTTGCCACACCACATTGGAGTCTAACACTAATAAGCCAAAATCTAGTGACCATGGCTACGCCAAGCGCTACTTGCACCATCGTGTCGCTGGCATGCACATAATATGCCAGCCATTGGCATGGACGAACTATTCCATCCATTCCGCAGTGCCATTGGCATGCACGAACTATGACAGCAATGCCGCAGTGCCACTGGCATGCGCTAAAGGCGCCACTATACCATTGGCATATGCCAATGGCGCCACTACGCCATTATCAGGCGCCAACATCATATGGCCATAATCAATGGCTACCCTTCCTCATGAGATGCAATCTCAGCCGTCCAAGTTCGCCACCGAACTAACAGGATTGTGGCAAGTTTTAGGCGACCAGCCGAGATAAGCCTAATAGCATCACATGATATTTTTCCTGCGGAAAGTCTCTTGACCTTGACTTGCCACACACAGCAAAATGCTATATGTTTTCCACGAAAACACTCGAGACATCAAACATGTCACAAAACTGGGGGATACTCATCAGGGTATTGGTTTGGCGGTTTACAGCGTACTGCGTGCAATACGCCGGTTATAAGAAAATGTTAGAAAACGGAACATTTAGTGGTGGCAATAAGTAACGGGTGTAAACAGATCCATTTCCTTCATCATGGAAGCATGGTTACCGAAGGTTATACGTTACTCCACTCTTCCATCACTCAATCGTTCCCACTTCCTACGAGACCAGGGTACGTTTTATTATGACTTGTATAAATAGGTTTCACCTATTTCCACCAAACAACAAGTTTTGGTCAGCAACAACATAGTATCCATAAATCAACAAAGAACTGATATCTTTTCATTTTGCAAGCCAGTTCCACTTTTTGATACAAGTTATAAAATAACCACACAAGTTATAAAATAACCACACTTCCAGAATTAACCATTCTGGTCTCAACACTTTCTTCGCTTCCCTCCCTAAGACCAACCTGTGATGTAACTGAGTATTTGATAGCTTAATGAAGAGATAAGGTTGTAATACAAGCATTCAAGTAACTCAGTACCACTGTACTGCCTCAATTAACTTAATCTCCTTCCTTAACATCAATTTTCAAGTACAAGTTATTTAAGGGAAAGGGACTATACGAACCCTAAACCGCACACGGAATACACGCATGCAAGCAATGCATCCGTACAAGTAAATTAAGAGAGAATTATGTAGTTGCAGGAATTTCCACACTACACCCTTGTTAAGATTCTATAGAAATCTATTGGAAATCAAGTAAACTTCAAAGATTTAAATGACACTTTACTATTCAAATCTCAAAAATGTTTACAGAATTGGAAGAAATCAAGATTACAAATATTCTCTTGAAGTTTCTCTCTTCTCAAGACTCTTTCAACTCTCAAAAATACATCATAATTTTCTGGATCTATCGAGCCCTTTATATAGGGATTTACATAATGGATGACAGCTAAGTTTTCCTCCTATTTCGGATCTATTCTGCGATCTCATCGCGATCGCTATAATATTCTCTATCACAAGAATGATGATCATCGCAGGATCAACATATTCTTCTTATATTTCTTCCATCGTCATTTTCTTTTGGATATTCTGTGACGCTCGTGAAACGTTGTTAAAAAATTGGCAGTGACGCTCGCAAAAATGTTGTTAATATCGCAGGAATAACGTTGTAGCGATATTCTGGTCCTACATCTTGCCTCTTCTCATGTATTTTCTGCGAAGAAGAGAAGATCATGAGAACTTTTTAAAATTCCATAACTGCTTATCTTTTCAGACTTCTCCGTTCTGCCACGTTTTTATGTCCTTCGCCAGCTATTTTCATGAATTCTTTCTTCCAATAAATTTTTGACACGTCTCCATAACTGCTTATCTTTTTAGACTTCTCCATTCTGACACGTTTCTATGTCCTTCGCCAGCTGTTTTCACGAATTCTTTCTTCCAATAAATTTTTGACACGTCTCTTCTAACCGCTGCGATCTGACCACCCACTCTTTTATTTGCATTAATTGCCTTCATCTTCTTCGAGAAATTTCTTCTTCTATAAATACTCTTCTCATTCCTTTCCTTTTTCTCTTTTACTTTCTTCTTCTTTCTCTCCATACTCTCTCTGCAAATTTTACTGTTCTTCCGCGAATTTCGCTTCTATTACTACTGTGATTTCTTTCTTCTTTTCAACCTTTTCTTTCATTCCCATACTCAAAAATGGTTGTTGCTGGTACTAAAAACTTAAAGGCCTTCAATGAGATGCACGAAAAACTCAAAATTAAAGGTTTTAACTTGTCTTTAATTCCAGATCAGGATTCTAGATCTGAACTTTCTCTTAAATTATTTACTGATGATCAATGTTCTCGCGAAAAAATCATAGTATCGCTAGGACAACTTGAAGCTGGTCTTCCCCTTCCTATCTATGACCCAGAATTCCCTTCTACCAAATAATATCTGACGAGAGGTTCTCGCGAGCAATATATCAATTAGGTGGAGATTGCATTAGATTGCTACTTGAATATGCTTCTCGTGGTCTTTGGTAAAGGATCGCGCTATTCTGAAGATGCTCAAAATCCTATTTACAAACATATTCCAATTAACCCTGCAGATTATACTGTAGAAAACTTTTTCAAAAATTACAAGATACTCCCTATGAAGAGGGATAACACCTACTGGGGTGTTCGTCTGAAGAAACTCGTTGTCGAAGAAGCTCTCATGCTGGATATTGACTTTCATACGAAAAAAAATCACGGCCCTCGCCATTCTAGCGATGACAAGTGGTTTATTTTTCCGTTGTGTCTCGAAGGTCCTTATATTTTTGGTTCTCGCGAACTTCCCGCGAATCTTGCAAAATATCAACCTTAGGTCTTTAATTGGCCTGAACGAGCTAAAGAGGTATAATCTCTCTGATATTTTGTATAATTATGATCTTTTATTCTCCTTCCGTTTTCACATTCTCGCTATCGCTAAATGACTTCTATCTTTTCCAGATTGACATGATGAAACTCAGTTATAAAATTTTTAGGAAGCTCAGCACTTTCTTAGCACTCAAATCCTTCACGGATGAAGTAAGAAATATCTTCTCGTAAGTTTTAACAATATATTGTTGCCCCTATTTCTTATCTTCATCTGTGCTTGCAGGAAATCGAAGAACTAGAGCCAATAAAAACTGTGAGAACTAAAGAGAAATCTTTAAAGGATAAATCAGTTATTCCTCCCAAAGGGAAGTCTTCTTCCCTTCGCGGTGGAGAATCTGGCGATCAAGATAAATCTATTGTTCATCCCAAAGGGAAACTTTCTTCTCCTAGTGGTGAAGAATCTGGCGATCCTCCTTCGAAGAAAAGGAAAACCCATCCCTTTTATTCTTCAATTCCTCAACCCATTCCAGAAAATCCGAGTGTTGAATTTGATAAGGATAATGATGATGAAGATTTTAACAATAATAATTCTGGATTCCCTTCTATAAAGAACTCTTCTTCATCTGATTCTTCAATGCCCCATTTATCTAGAATTTTTGGCGATATTTCCCACAGCATAACTTGTAATGATGAGGATGAAGTTATTAACAAGACATCCCAAGCTCTCGCTAAAGTTTGCGATGCCCCTATTCTGGCGGATAATGATTCTCTCCAAGGAATCTCAAGATCGCTGACTCCCAGCCTCTTGAATTCTCTTGGTACCCTGGTGTGTTTTATTTCTTCAATTTTTTTATATATTTACTCCATCGCTAGATTCTTAATTTATATTATTCTCTCGCAGGTTGGAAGAGCTTCCTTTGATGTTGCTTCTGATTTAGATAAAAGACGCGCCAACTATGAAAAGAAGGCTGTTAAATTTCGCCAGGATAAAGAAAAATTAGAATCTGAAGTTGCTGAGCTCCATAAGAAGAATAAACAATTGGAGGCTGAAGCTTCAGTTGATAAACAAAAGATCTCTGATCTTGACAAAGCTAACCAACAACTCTACGGTATTACTTATTTCCCTTTTTCTTTTAATTCTCCTTATTCTATCTCGGCTTATTCAAGCACCCACTTTTAACTTGTAGATATTTATGGTCTCACTGACGAGGCTACATTCTTTCAATCTTTCCCTGAACCTGTAGATGATAATACTCTTCTTGCTAGCCTTAATAATTCTTTAAGTAACTTCTCAGATAATAAGATTGAATCCCTTTCCATAGATGAACTAAAATCCAAACTTAATCTCTTAAAAATTGAATGCAGATTCAATTTAGGTTTGACCAACAAATATAAGCGCCTTCATCTTGATTCAAAGAAAGAAATAAATAGATTAAGAAAAAGGAATAGTGATCTTATTGACGAGAAGGATCTTGCTGTTAAAAAAGGTTCAAAGACTCTAGATGACTTCCATAAGACTCTTCTTAATGTTCAAATGGAAAGAGATAAGCTTGTCCGCGAGAATGAAGATCTTCTTGCGAGGGAAACTCAAGTTCGATCTCGTCTTCTTATAAATAGAGATGATGAGTTTGCTTGGGATGCGAAGGTTCTTGATAATTCCAGGAATGACTTAGGTGTAAATGTTAGCCTTCAAGTTGAACAAGCGGATTTAATTAGGGATATGATTTCTGAAAGAGAAGGTTGTTTGTTGTTCTTCTTCTCGCTAGTTTCCTGTTTTTATTACTCTTCTTTACAAAATTTCTAACTTGTTGTCATATATTCTCGCAGGAGCTGAAAAAAGATATCTTGAAAGAATTAGGGAACTTGAAAATGAGAAGAATCAGCTCACGAATAATCTTGCTGCTCGCAATAATAAATATTCACGATTGAAAGAGCAGTTTGACATTACCACCGCGAATTTCAATATATATCTCATTGTTGTTCGTAATGATTCCGTTAAGTTTGTCTGCAATGATCATGGAATTTCTCCTTCTATATATCCTGATCTTGCAAAGGAAATCCCGGAAATAATCCCAAATCTTAACATCTCTGATAGCAAAGCTGAGGATTCTGACGAGGAAGAAAATGATAATGATAATGAGGAAGGAGAAAAATCTGGTGGAGAAGAAGAATCTGATAAGAATGAAGATAGTGATGATAATGATGAAAGGGAGAAATCTGGCGATGAAGAGAAGTCTGATAAAGAGGATGGCAATGGATCTAGCTAGTTCTTCTTTTTTCCTTCTATCTTCTTTGTATGTTTATTTTCTTCTTTCTGTAACATTGTTATGAGTTTCTCCAATTTTGTGAATTTCTTTTGCTTCTACCTGTATGAATTAGAAAACAGTTCTTTTTTCTACAAGTCAATCAATCAATATAATTATTATTCTTTAATTATCTGCGTGCATTTATCTATGCAATTTTTTATATGATAGATGAATAATAATTTCATCGTTCTCATGCATTCCCATACTTGCCTCTATTATTCATCTGCAATATAAAAAATTGATTAAAGATTAGATATTAGTGGTAAATAAAATTTTCCTTAATATTGGAAATCTTATCGCCAGCAATAACTGCGTGAAATCGCAATTCTCATAACATCTGCGAGTATTATCGCAGTAATCTTGTGGTCTTATTACGCCTTCCTAATTAAAGGTCTTATTTTGCCACGCTCTTTCTTTCTGCGACAAAATCGCAGGACGTCTTTACATTTGCATGTATTGACCCATTGATCTTGCCTTATCTATATTCTTTTGATTGTATTGCGACAATATGACAAGTCTAAGTTCCCTCGCAGGATCAAAGCCTCATGACATTGCCGTCTTGTGATGAAATCGCAGGACGTCTTTACACTTTCATGCAAAAACCCATTGATCTTATCTTAACATTTCTCTTGTGGCTTGTTGCCTCTGTATCATTTACGTCACGCGACAATATGACAGGCCTAAATGTTCTTGCGATCATAAAGCCCCATGAAATTGCCGTCTTAAGACACTTATCAGCTCCCTAATGGAGGGGGCCTCCCTTATCTCCCCCTGGTTGCCCCTTCAAGGAGGGAACATCGTCCATACAAGACTAGCTCCTCCCATCCAGATTTACCAACAACCAACTATTTTCGCATCCTCTTGTCCTTTATGCCTATATGGCTTATAGTTACAAGACTGCACCCTAAGTGGGGTTTTCTTCAGGCCAAGTGCATCATAGACAAGACTTACCAAGAATGGCAAGGGAGTTTCGTACGCCCTTGGCACCCTTGGCTCAACCGTGTACCTCGGCGCCTTGGTCATACTTTGCACTTCTTGGAAGAGATTCTCGGTCATCCAACCAGGGTATAACCATATATAGTTGGAAATCCAAGATCTCTCTCCAGGATAGGTTTTCTTTAACCCCAACATCTGCATGACTCGGGATCCAGCAGCGGTATAACCTTACCCCTGAATCATGTCAAGAGATACCCCCTCCTATGACGTGCTATTAGGTCTTACATTTGCCTCTTGCGAAATTTTATTCGCGAACTAAGGTGCACGCCATAAAGGTTCGTCCGATTCTTTAATCTCTGCGAAATTTTATTCGCGCTTCTCACGAGTATTGTAACTCTGATAGAATTTCATAACTTTGATCTTCTTTCTTTTTGTAAAATCTTGCGATTCTTTCAAGCAGAATATTCTGTTCAATTACATATTCTTCAAACAAATCATTCATAGAGTTCTCTAAAGTTCATCATTTTACCTCTCTACTTACTATTTTCTGATTATGCTACATTTTACTGTTGTTTCTTTTTATGCGAGACGCTCGCCATCAGCTTTCACATCCTCTTTTCGCTCTATTGTATCAATCATTAACCTTTCACATCTCTGTTGTTGTTTGATTTTGTACTTCCAACTGCTATTCTTTTCAGCTCTTTCCTCGCAAGACTTCATATCGATTTCATAACATTTCTTGTTTTCTCCCCAGTCTCCTTTAATTACTCCAACACCATTAGGATGAGGAAATTTAACACATTAGTGGAAAGTAGATGCTACACCTAATATTCCGTGTAGCCAAGGTAGACCAATCAGGGCATTGTAAGGCGATTCAATATCAACAACACAGAACATGATCTTGGAAGTTATCCCTTTCAAGGGAATCGCATCTCAATTTCCCCTTTTGGTTTATTGGCAGTACCATTAAAACCATAGATTTTATATGTTGAGGGAATTAGATCTTCGTCTCTTCCACCCATTGTTTTATAGGTATGATAAAATAGTATGTCAACAGAGCTGCCTGTGTCTATTAGAACTCTATTAATAGCCCAAGAATCTTCATTTTCATCACCATTATCTTCATCTTCTTCCTTTATTTGCTTTGGGTTTATCTCTAGTCTTACCACTAATGGGTTATCATGCTGCTCGCCTGGTTCTGGTACCTCTTGTACACTGAAAGATATAGTTTGTTTCTGCCATTCTTCTAATGGCGAGACTCTCGCGATATTCATTATCTCTCTTCCATCTGTGTCTCTCGCGAAGTCTCTGCTTAGAACATTATCATGGAAATCCTCTATTGTTCTATGTGAATGTACAATGGAATTACAAAACAGATTCTTTGCTTTGTCTCCAACTTCTATTACGAATGATTCGGCTCCTTTTACAGTATTTACCCTGCGAATTTCTGGTGCTGGAGGCAATCGCTGAGATTGTGGATGTCCTACTAAAAAGTGATTTAGCTTTCCTTGTTCAATCATCCTTAAAATTATTCTCTTTACATTCCTGCAGTCATTTACTGTGTGGCCATGAAAATGATGGTAAGGACAAAATTCTTGACTGCGATTATTAGGATGTGGTTCTTTTCCCATGTTCCATGGAGATGGTATATTTTCCATTAAAATGATAGCTTCCAAATTTTTTTCTATACTAGCATTGAGAGGAGGCATCTTAATTTCTTCCCATATGATCTTCTGATTCCCTTGACTTCTGAAATTGTTTTGCCTCTGTCCACCATAAGTTTCTTGCGGCTGATCAAGCCTTTGAATCTTATTATTTCCATCGCGATTGTATTAATTCTTCTCCCTTTCATACTCTTCTTGATCTCTACTACCCATAGCTACCAACTTCTGCTGGTTATCAGTCTCTATTTTTTCTTGCTGCACTTGCGAGCTGCTCGCTACATTGTTTATCATTTTAGGAAGTAAACCCCAATTTTCTTCTCCGGAATTGGTGTTCGCGATGGGATATGATTCCATCTCATTTTGTTTCTCCTCCAAAGCAATGTATTCTTCCTGTAGTTCTCGCAGTTCAGTCATACTGATTGTATTCTTGACTCTGAAAATTTGTATGTACATTAGATTGGTCGCAAACATTGCATTGATAAAAGACAAGATAAGATATCTCTCGTAAACTCTTCCTGCCATCTCACTGCACATTGTCTCAGACTCTCGCCAACTCTCTGTTTTAACCCAAACACATCTTCAATACCCGTCCGCGATGAATTTTTGCTAATATACGATCCTAAAAATGTAGCTTGTAAATGATCAAAAGAAGT
Source organism: Papaver bracteatum (assembly GCA_023529315.1). Classification (NCBI taxonomy): domain Eukaryota; kingdom Viridiplantae; phylum Streptophyta; class Magnoliopsida; order Ranunculales; family Papaveraceae; genus Papaver; species Papaver bracteatum. Next base: position 76,067 of record JAJJWX010001847.1, read on the forward strand.
TATGGTATTTTTTGGTAATCCCTCGAACCATTTCAACGCCTTGCCAGTTAATTAAGATTCTATAGAAATCTATTGGAAATCAAGTAAACTTCAAAGATTTAAATGACACTTTACTATTCAAATCTCAAAAATGTTTACAGAATTGGAAGAAATCAAGATTACAAATATTCTCTTGAAGTTTCTCTCTCCTCAAGACTCTTTCAACTCTCAAAAATACATCATCATTTTCTGGATCTATCGATCCCTTTATATATGGATTTACATAATGGATGACAGCTAAGTTTTCCTCCTATTTCGGATCTATTATGCGATCTCATCGCGATCGCTACAATATTCTCGAATCGCAAGAATGATGATCATCGCAGGATCAACATATTCTTCTTTTATTTCTTCCATCGTCAGTTTCTTTTGGATATTATGTGACGCTCGTGAAACGTTGTTAAAGAATTGGCAGTGACGCTCACAGAAACGTTGTTAATATCACAGGAATAACGTTGTAGCGATATTCTGGTCCTACAAATTAATGGTAGTAAAAAATTAATAGCTAATTATTGAAAGCTAAATACACCCCAAGGGTGGTTGTAGGCATCCTAGCCCCATGACAATACTCCCTCCTTCACAATATCCTTGTCTTCAAGGATGGAATTCAGGGAAATGAGCTCGAACGTTAGATAGATCCTCCCAAGTGGCATCTGCTGGTGTGGTGTGAGACCATTAAATCAGAAGTTGTTGAACTTCCACACCCTGACGAAAAATTTGTCTAGAATCCAGTGTTGCAATAGGCTTGAGGATGATCTCGCCATTTGAGTCCACCAAAGGCAAGGAAGGAATAGTGGAAATCGCAGAACCGAACTTCTTTTTTAACTGGGAAACATGAAAGACAGGATGAATCTTGAAATCTGGAGGAAGATCCAGCTTGTAAGCCACTTGCCCTTTCTTATGAATCACAGGAAATGGTCCAAAGTATCTAGAAAATAACTTAAAATTCTTGTGCAAAGCCATGGAAGTCTGCATATAAGGTTGTAACTTCAAGTAAACCAGATCCCCCACAACAAAAGATCTGTTAGTCCTTCTCTTATCAGCAAACCATTTCATTCTTGCATGTGCCTTGTGAAGGTTTTCCTTCAAAAGATCAATAACTGCATCTCTCCTTTGGATATATTCTTCAACAGAGGCTACATAAGTAGTAGCAAGAGTTGGAAAGGCTAAGTGAGGAGGGACATACCCATACAAAGCTTGGAAGGGGGAAATTTTGAGGCTGGTATGAAAGCTTGTATTGTACCACCATTCTTCCAATGGGAGCCAGTTGAACCACTGCTTGGGTTTATGACCTATCATGCACCTTAAGTAACCTTCCAAGCAAGTTCTGAAGAGCTCTTGCCAAAATTTGTTGGTGAAGACTTTGTATCTATATGAAACAATGGAAGCAGGTAGCCCATGGAGCTTGAAAATGTTATTCAGGAATTCCTGAGCTACTGTGATTGATGTGTAAGGATGAGTAAGTCCTATAAAATGAATGTACTTAGTGAATCTGTCCACTACTACTAAGATAAAATCTTTATTATTGGACTTAGGGAGGCCCTATATGAAATCCATGTTGATGTGTTTCCATGCTTGATCTGGTACTGGTAGTGGTTGGAGGAGTCCTTGTGGGTGATGATGCTCCAGTTTGTCTCTTTGGCAGGTGTCACACTGGCTGACTAGAAGCAAATTATCATGTTTCAATCCTTTTCAATAAAAATAAGTTTTGGCCCTAATATAACTGCCATGAATGGCTGAATAGCCTCCAATGGCAGAGGAGTGAATGAAGTAAAGGATGTGCTGTCTCAGATTAGTAGTGGTGTCCACATAAATTATCCCTTTATACCTGAGAATGCCCTCTAAATAAGTGTAGTGAGGAACTGCAGAGCCATTGCCTAGTAGCTGTGGAATGAGTGCAGAAGCCACAACATCACTTGTATAACTGGAAATGATATCTTGAGTCCATGTTGAAGTAGTAAGGCAATATCATTGCAATTGGTGGGTGAGCTAGATGTTGGAAGTCTAGAAAGTGCATCAGCAGCCTTATTTTACAGGCCTTTCTTGTAGTGAATAGTATAGTCAAACCCAAGTAGTTTGATGAGCCACCTCTGTTTTAATAATGTAGTAAGCTTCTGCTCCATGAAGTACCTAATGCTCTGCTGATTAGTATTAATAAGAAAGTGGTGTCCAGTGAGGTAATGTCTCCATTTGGTGACATCATTGACAACATCCAATAGATCCTTTTCATAAGTAGAAAGTCCTAGTGCCTTTGGACCCAATTTTCTGTAGAAGGCAATAACTCTTCCTTCCTGCATAAGGACAGCTCCAATGCCTCTAGAGCAAACATCTGTCTCCACTACAAACTGCTTGGTGAAGTCAGGGAGTGCAAGAACTGGAGTAGTGCACATATCATTCTTAAGTGTAAGGAAGGCATCTTTAGCTTCAGGGGACCAGAGAAATGCATTCTTCTTTAAGAGGTCTGTAAGTGGTTCGGAAATAGAGCCATACCCTTGAACAAATTTTCTGTAGTAGCCTGTGTGGCCCAAGAATCCTCTAAGTTGTTTAATAGTTGTAGGGATAGGCCAAGATCTCACGCAAGAAATTTTATCTGGGTCAGCTGCCACTCCATTAGCTGTAATGATATGGCCTAGATACTCTAATGAAGACTGTGTAAAACAACATTTTGAATATTTAACATATAAGTGATGTTCCCTTAGTAAGGAGAAAACAACTGAAAGGTGATGCACATATTATGTAATGGATGGGCTATATACTAGGATGTCATCAAAAAACACAAGCACAAACTTCCTGAGATAAGGACCAAACACAGAGTTCATAAGAGCTTGAAAAGTAGCAGGAGCATTGGTGAGGCCAAATGGCATTACTTTGAACTCATAATGGCCATGGTGAGTTCTAAAGGCAGTCTTATGGACATCAGGATAATGGAATCTGATTTGATGATATCCTTCCCTTAAATCCAATTTAGTGAATACCTTAGACCCATGCAGCTCATCTAAAAGCTCATCAATAACTGGAATAGGAAACTTATCTTTCACTGTAATGGCATTGAGCTTCCTGTAATCAACACAGAACCTCCAAGTGTTGTCTTTCTTCTTCACAAGAAGTATAGGAGATGCAAAGGGATATGGCTATCTTGAATGATGCCATTTTGAAGCATTTCTTGGACCAAGGACTCCACTACTGACTTGTGGATATAAGGGCATTTATAGGGTCTAAGATTGATGGGTTGTGAACCAGGTTTAAGAGTGATTTGGTGATCTAGAACCCTTTGTGGTGGTAGTTGTTTGGGTTCCTCAAAAATATCAGTAAAGGTGTGAAGAAATTCATGTATTGGAGGTGGGATGTCAATTGGTGCAGGAGAGACTGATATGGATAAGAACTGGCCTACCAATGCTGGAGTGTTCTTTCTGATAAAAAATTTCATGGCATTGCTACTTAACATTAAAAGAGAGGGTTTAGAGGAAGTGACTTGGAGAGTGATCAGCTGGCCATTGTGTAAGAAGGAAATAGACAATTTAGCTAAGTTGAATGTGACATCCCCCAAAGTTCTCAGCCAATCTTCTCCCAAAACCAAATCACAGTCCCCAAGTGGAAGTACTCTCAAGTCAGAAGTAAACTGGTGGTTCTGCATTGTCCAATGGAGCTATTGGAAGATCCCATGGCTTAAAGTTTTAGCTCCATTATCTACAGTGACCAACATGTGAGCAGTTGGTTGAATTTCACAACCCAATTGAGTAGCTAGAGCAGAATCAATAAAACTATGAGTACTGCCTGTGTCTACTAGCACGGTGATGGCTCTTTTCTTAATGAATCCTAGAATTCTAATGGTGTCAGGATTGACATTTCCACTGAGGGAATTAAGAGAAATTTCCATATCTGAATCAACTAACTGAGCTTCACAAGATTCTTGAGGAGGTGAAGGATCCATAACATCAGATTCATGGTCAGCCACCATCATAAATAACTGTTGAGATTTACATCTATGGCATGGATGGTATTTATCATCACAATTGAAACAAAGGCCTTGTGCTCTTCTTTTACTCATTTGGTCATAAGTGAGTCTTCTTATGGGTGGTACATAAGGGGTTTTAAGTGGGGGTGTAGAAGTGTGAGGGTTAGGTGTAGAAGAAGAAGGAGCCCCCAAGGTGGAAGGAACTATAGGTGTTTTGGATGGTGTAAATTTGGATTAAGTGAAAGTGGTGGGTGTTGGTTTATATGAAGTGGGTTTTGAAGTTGAGGATTGTGAAGAAAGATCTAGTTCTTGTAATCTAGCCAAATAAAATGCCTGAGCAAGGGTGGTAGGTTTGTGCATCTGCACAGAACTCTTCAAAACATCTTTTAACCCACTAATAAAGCTCAAGAAAAAATAGTCCTCAGTAAGGTGAGGATTTTTACTCAACATCAATGCTTTTAACTGCTCAAATTGGTCAAAATATTCATCAACAGAAGTAAGCTGAGATAACTTATTGAAGCAACCCACATAATTATCATTTGCTATATCTTCAAAACGAGTACAAATAGCTTCTACAAAAATAGGCCAAGAGATGAATTGTATAAGGAAGCAATTTCAGTTTTCTGCTCATCAGAAGTTGAGTGGATCTGAAAGAATCATTCACACTTGTGAATCCAGCTACGAGGGTTTTCACCAGAAAAGCGAGGGAAGTCTAGCTTAGGAATTTTAGAGAAGGTATTGATAGGATGTTTGTGATGGGTGTTAACTGAACCTGTTGCAGAATCAGGATCCGGTGGTGTTTTAGATAGAACTTGAAGAAATGCGTCAAACTTGGCTTGGTTTTCTGTAGAGATTTTAACCAAGGTAGCAAGTAAGGTATCTTGTCTGATAGCATCTTCCTTACGCTCAGCTGCATCACCGGTGTGTAAATATGTAAGATTCTTCATCAGCTGAGAGAGTTCACGGGTGGTGTTATCAACATCTTTAATAGTTGGACCCGTCATGGCGTAGAGAAAGAGAAAAGAGAGAGAGAGAGATCGACTGGGTGATACCAAATGTGATGTAATTGAGTATTTGATTGCTTAATGAAGATATAAGGTTGTACTACAAGCATTCAAGTAACTCAGTACCACTGTACTGCCTCCATTAACTTAATCTCCTTCCTTAACATCAATGTTCAAGTACAAGTTATTTAAGGGAAAGGGACTAGACGAACCCTAAACCGCACACGGACTACAAGCATGCAAGCAATGCATTCGTACAAGTTAAGGGAGAATCAACGGTAGTAAAAAACGACTAGCTAATTACTGAAAGCTAAATACACCCAAAGGGTGGTTGTAGGCACCCTAGCCCCATGACACAACCCTTCTCCTTCACTTTGTGACAGAAGTAAGCCTGGAACGGCCATTTCTTGGTTTAGGCCAGGATTGTATAGATTGATCTCTCGAATCAAAAGTACTCCCGTGCAGTGCATTGTTTAGGGTCTAGACTTGTTTCTTATCCACACACCCAAATTTACCAAAAAACAGCAGAAACAGTTTTCACCCACAAACAACTAGCGACCACAGTGGGAGATTAAATCTCTCGGTTGCAAATTCAATTCCCAATTTCATTTTCATCCCAATTGGTCTTAGGCCAAATTCAAACCCATTTTGAATTTCCTAAATTTCTCAAGATGGTTGATCTTAGGAATGCTTCAGAAACCCTCAATCCCAATTTTACTTCTCCTAACACCGAAAATACTCCACATGTTATCCCTAAATCCGTTCTTTCATTCAAAACCATTGTCGAGGCTATGAAGTCTCGATATTTAATAACTATTCATGATTTGACGGAAATCCTGAATGATATTGTTGAGAATCAAGCTACTATTTTCAAGACTCAAGACGGAGTATTTACGCTTTTAAAAGAGCTCACGGATCAACTGTCAAAGGAACCAACGCGTATTAATTCTATATGAAACGCTATCAACCATTCATTTTGGATCAATGCTGATTATGGTAATCCTTTTTCCAAGATTCATATTCCTACTCCTAGTGAGGAGGATGAAGCCTATGGTCACGCTAAATGGAAAGGTATCCACCAATCTAGATTAGAATGAATGGGTCTTGTATGGGATTTCATTGCAATGCAGGGAATGAGATAGAATTGGTCTAAGAAACCAACAGATAGTGGATCTGGATTTGATTACAGTACAGGAAGGAGATAGAATTGGTCTTAGAAACCAACAGAGAGTGGATCTGCGAATCAACAACAAAGTGCACACAAAATACTTGTGTAAAGACCTAAACGAGTATCTCCTTCACAACTGAAATTTCAGCTATGACCAGCTTAGTTTTTCCAAGTTTTTCATGATCTCTGGTGGTTGTTCTTGAATAATTCGTAGATAGAGATGAAAAAGGAAGTTGGGTTGTTCCAATTGAAGAAGTTTGAGTGGTGGTTCAATGCAATTTTGTTAGCGAGAAATAAGTAAGAAAGTAACCAGTAATAGATGCAGTCAACTGCACCATTCTCTTGCTAGCCCTGGTTCATTGGATGAGTACATGGGTTAGTTGGCAGTGACTATGACTAGATTTAGAAGCTCATATGGACACAGACTTATTGGTGTGAGATGTATATAGTTTTGGGTTCTAGTTTCTAGCCGACAAGACATGAAAGAATTGGAAGTTGTTGTGGTCGAGAAAGAGTAGAACGCAAGGCAGAAGAAAGCTATAAAAGAAGACTTAAAAGCTACATCAAGGAGAACCACATACCCCTCACCTCCGTTCACTGTCAACATAGAGGATATTTGATCCTCTCTAATCCCTATCACCACCACAGTTTGCATTATTATCTCGCATGCATCCACTGCATACATACATTCACATCACCTTCATTTCCCACTTGCATCTAGTTCACCACCTTTGCATCTCCATCGACCTGCATATCCATCTCTACCTGCATCACCCATTCCATACCACCCGTGTACTACCACCAGCATCATCACAGCACCTCCACCAGTCCACACACTTGCACCAGTTCGCAGAATACAACAGTAAGCATCCAGGCCACCAATTCCGCCTTCATACAGTCCACAACACCATCAATCCAAAATACCACCTGCTGTTGTTTGGTTTGCTAGTTTAGTTTTGTTTCTTCTTTGTTTGCCATGAACTACATTATCTAAGCATATTTGATTAGAGACGATTTCGACGTCCGAACATGAATTCGTATTGATATTTAAATATTTTATCTTCTCGCAATCTGTCTCGTTATTGTTTATTCTTTAACTTGCCAATATTGTTATATGAATTATTCTTGAATCGTTTAAGTTGCAAATTGAATGGTTAATTAAGAGTTATATTGCTAGTTAAGACCTCTTCGATCCGTAATTATCTAGAGATTCTTAATACAAGTAGCGTTATATAAATATTGACGATGAGATTTTGTTAAATATTCGTATGTAGTGGATGACACTAGTAGATGAGTCAAGCTTTTGTATTTATAACTAGGAATAGCCTATCTCACGGAATTTAATGCACTTGTTTAAGTCACATCTAGAGATCATTCTTCTAGTAAACTCGATGAGTAGAATCCGGTAGTCGAGCGCTTCCGTGTCCGGTGAATTCATGAGACTGAGGAATATTTGAGCGTACTAATATTCTAGGGTTAATATTAATTGGTGATTGCAGAAACATATCTATATTGATAAGATTCATGTTTCATGACTGAGAAAGAGTCCTTGATTATTCTCATCCCCATATTTGCATTATTCTTATTCATAAATTGAATCGACAACTTTGACTCAACTCTCCCTTAGGAACGAACCTACTTATCCGTATACTACTAGTTAGTTTAAAGAGAAGTAAGGAATTTATTTTTGCGAGTTCGACACCTCATCAAGGGGTTACCCAATGAGCATAGTAATTTATGCACTTACTAGGGAATCACCCGTGCCGTACCGGCACGGGCTATTTCACGCTGTTTTAAGCTGGGGTGTTGGACAGTTGTAAGAGTTTGGCTTCTTACATTATGCCACCCTGATATACCCAACTCTCTATTATGGTTTTATTAATGTCCCTCCAAATCAAAGAAGTTTTTAAAGCTATTTTAAACAGCAGAATGTCACGGAACCAATTTTGGTGTCCCACAATGAAGACACTTGACATCCATTTGTTTTAATTAATTTCTGAAGAATAAATATGAACCGACATTTTGTTTTAATTAATAGATTCGCTTCTGTTTTTCTGCATTGAACAAATGGAGAGATTGTCATGTAAAACTGACCCATTATAGTTTGTATGACTTTATAAAAATATACAGTGCATTTCCAATGCAACGTACTTACATTTCATAAAATTATTCGTCCCTCCTTTCTTCTTCTTCTTACGATTCCATTTCTGATTCATTCACTCCAGTTCGATCCACTACTGTCTCAGTTTGCATATTTTCCATTACTTGTGATCCTCCCTGCATAACCAACCGAATTCAGCTAATAAACGCTGTAAAATTCTCCTTCAGTTGTGGGTAATATGAATAATTTATGTCGTTTTTTGTGTGTGTTACATGTAGTTGGTTTGCTGGCCACTTTACTTTTTTTACTATTCTCTTCTGCCAATGATACCACCGGATCCTGCAGGACTTGATTCCAGAATTTTCAGTCTACGCAGGGGCCAAAGTGAAAAACCAAATGTCAGTTTAATTTCATTCATAAATGCACATTTTGTGTAGGTAAACTTTGTTCCGCCGAAGTCGATTCATTTTAAGGAAATTAATTCGTACTCCCACAGAATTAAAATGTCCACCATATAGAAAACAAATCTCTAAAACTCCGACATATCAAGAGAATATGAATTACCTTAGCCTAAAAAATACGCATCTCTTTTTTTTAAAACGGAGGGAGTATTATTTATATTTTTATAACTGCTCTAAAGCGACTACAAAATCTCATAATCTCTTGAAATTGATAATGGAAGTATCAACTGATATGGTACTCTAAAATCTACTCACAAATATGTAATATTTTGCGAAATAATACGCCTAATCTAAAACGAATTTCAGCTTACTCTGATATACATCAGTCATCAGATACTAAAGTGCTTAAGTTGATAGAAATAGAAAAAGAGTGTACCAACCCTTTCTTAAAAATTACTTCTCGGTACAAAGTACCCTGGATTACATCAACCTTGTCAATAGTTATATTGACTAAGTATACTGCAAAAACTAATACTACTATCCACAAAGGAACATTGCATCCCTACAATCCTTTGTCTAAATTTTTTCTCCATTTCTTGAGACTTCGTACAAAATATCTTGAAACCATGTGCTTTAGATTCTCCTCTCAAAAACCTAGGATGCTAAGAATTGTCCAGCAAATGTATATGGTGATTTTCTCAAGCACGTTTCTTAGGCTAAAACCTCATAAAGGACCTCGAATACATGTCATAGGAAAAGGACTTGTACGGAATGAATATTATATGACTTTTTTTTCCGTAGTAATAAAGCAACTGATGTGTTTAGTTAGATGTGTGAAACGATATTGTTGTCACTCGCTCTATGAATTTTCATCAGCTATGCACGGTACATCATATCAGCTCTTCGGCCTCTTTTCTATTGGCAAGAAACACAACAATGACAGTTAAATCTTCCACCTACATTATGAGCAGTACTAAGGAGCCAAACATCATGTTAGCAAAAACATAATCACATGATAGATAAATGTACTTGTAAGTTGGGTTGTGCTCTAGGCCCTGTTTTCTAATGACTCATTTTATTCTTGTGCATGTCATGTAGTAAACCTGATAGAACCAAAAAGTTCTTCTGTTAAACTCTTATTATAAGTGGTGGAATTCTTGCAGGCACTAGCATTGAGCTATGTTACTCAGCTTAGTCATACAAAAAAAAATTCCGCTAAGATAGAACAGGCACAATCAATGATGTTGCAAATTATTATCTTAGTTATATATATTTATTAGATTCTTATACTTACGCTCTTTATATTAGTGAAGAAAAGAATACGACCCATTAAAGGATTGTAAGATTAGTCTGATAAATGAACTGAAAAATAACTACCAAAGAATACATGCAAAATGGTGGAAACGGAGCTAGCTAGATTACCTTTGTTGCCTCTATGAGTTTTGTTGCCATTTAACGGACCAATTTCTGGACCTCCCTATCCAGAGCCACAAAGACCGTGGCGCCAATGTGGTCCTCTAGTTCAAAGCGAAGCTTGATCTTGGGATGCAAAAAAGAACCATTGCCCGGTTTGTTAGTTAGATGACGAAAAAATTTCATTGATCTTGGATAATGAGAATCACAGTTTTGGGTGATTACCTTGTGATTGGCATATCAACTTTGCCTTCACATTTAGTACACCAAAGGTTACTATCCTCGCCAAGAATTTTTTTGCTAAACCTAGGGCAGGCAAGATATTGCCATCCACCATCGATTAGCACGTTAGTGGCGATTGCGTTTAAAGATATTTCTGTCCTTGGTTAGAGATGGAGTGTAGTCACAATCAATTGGGTCATTCCTAACTTGATTAGCGGCAGATTCCCATAGAGAGATCTTCATTGTTTAGCCCCTGACTCAGGAAATAACCATTAAATTACATATATGGACAAATGGATTGCAAAATAACAAACCAAGCGATGCTAGTAGTAGACTGTATATATCTAGCATTCTCTATAGTTATCTCGCGAAAGTTAACAATAAAAACATTACTGAAACCTAAGCATACCTATGAACTTGGATTTTAACCATTCTTAGTAAACTCAATGAAACTGGTTTAAGAATGTTACGTATTTGGCTATGTTTCCCACATCCCTCCAAAGTTTGTTATTGACGATTTTTAAGAAGCCAACCGGCATCCACATTAAATAGTTGTAGTGACTAAGGGAATTGGAACATATATAACAATCTATGTGTTAGAGGCACATGTTAATATTGAAAGTTAATGAACCTATGTACTGCCAGGAACATAACAGTATATGAATCGGAATATAAAATTAGATGAAATGGATACATTAAGAATTACCTGTAAGATGTATGTTTTGAAGATTCACTTCGAGTGCTTCGAACCAAATAATCGACAAAAAATAGGGATCCAGCCCAAAGAATGAGGTTTTCCACCGAAAGTAACCCCTCTTCTCATTGTCTGCTGGCCTGAATATAGATTTAGCAGCAGTCAAGTGTAATTTCTCAATAGTGTGCAAACCACACTCGAATCTGCTTATCAAATTTCCAGATAATATTTTTGGCTATGATGGCATGTAACTTATCTCCCTGTATCAGCAAGTCATACATAATTATACTATAAAATTATGGAAATATGGGGATCAATACCTGCTCATCAACAATAACCATATCGACATTGATAACGTCATTGGTGTACAAAAAGTCCAATTCTTCCCATTTTCTAGTAACATGACGCTTGATTTTCCTTCATCAAGGAATCTCCATCTTGGGTAACTGAGGATGGTGCCAGCTGGGGTTTGACACTAATCTGCAATGCCATATCGTCTGTCTTTTGAGCATCAACTAAAAATTGAAGAAAAAATTCATGAGATACCTAATTCAAACATAAAAGTTATACAGTTTAGATGTAACGAAGCATTATTTAAAAAAAAAAAAAAGGTATAGTAACATTAGGAAGTAAAAATCAAAAATCACAACATAACATTATTAGATGAATTGAAGACATCTATTTAAGCAACTTTGCATGAATGAAACGGAAAGAAAATCACCTGATTGAAAGGGGACTGAAATCGTAATGGGAAGAAATGAAAGAAAAAAAACTTACAGGTTCAATTGGAACTGATGATGTTCTCGATTGGAGTTTGACATTTTATAGAGAGAATCAAATTAATGCAAAAATCAATCTTGATTGGGAATACCTTCTGTTGTTGAGGGGAGAATACAAAGGCATCCTAGGGATTCTGATCCGTTATGGAATAGGGAAGTTAAGAGAAATAAATAAATTACCCGAAGCACTATGAAATCACCATGGAACTGATGTGAATCAATAATGTTGTAGAAAGTTATAAGAAAAGGTTGTCGTTCACTCGGACTTGATGAGATTGATTTTAAGAATTAATAAACTAAAATAAAATATATACAAAATTTGTCACAAGGTGAAGATATGACTAGGACTCGGGATTCCACCAATTCTCATATTCATGCAGTTTCACTATTAATTCCGGACAATTAAAGCTCATAAAATAATAAACATCAACTCTCAATCTTCTCCAAGGTAGATTTTATAATGAATTATATGTAAATCACAAGCATGACGCATCTAAAGTACCTAAGACTAAGCATGCGACATCTAACGAAATCACAAATAATCAAGACAAATCATAAATCGATTATAATAGTGCAAATAGTCATAAAGGAATTAAATAGAATTACCACATGGGTGATAAACAGCTTCCTCCATCGTCCCAGTGATGGTTTCTAGCTCCGCATAGTGAAAACACACTCAAAAAGGTAATTCATAGCTCAAATGGTGTTTTTATTGGAGAAATAAAATAAAACAGAGATTTGCAATGGTCCACGGGTGTTACAAATGTGCAATGCAGCTGTTACAAAATTGTTATAGCACAAAACAGTCGCAGAAGCAACTGTCTTTTTATGGAAGAAAACGACACGGTTTTGAGACACTAGAAAACGACTGATCTGTGCAGTCTATTGTTCTTCGAGTTCTTCTCTAATGGCAGCAGCAGCAACTCTCTGCAACTCGAATTTTCCAAGCTCTGTAATGCTCTCCAGCGTACCCCAAACTCTCCATGTCCCTGTATATGACTCCATGCGTCTATTTATAACCCTCCAGCCTCGAAATATCTTGCAATAACTGCCGTTAATCCTCTCATTACTTCCTCTGCAAAATACAGGATTTGTTTCCTAATTTTCTCTCTGCATGCTTCTGACATCTATAAACACACTCCAATATCGTTCTAGAAACAATCAGAAGGAGTCCAACTCATTACAGATACACGCCAAACACAAGAAATCACGTGACTTTCTCCATGAAAGTACGTCCCCTGTTTTGAAAAATCACCGTAAATAAACGGATTCGATTCGTTTCTTTAGTTTCCGAGAGACGTATGCAACCCTGTTTACATGGTAAGAGTTTTATCTTTCATTAAACTCTTAAGAATCTCCCAAAAATCTCGCCACAAACCCTCGCAGTTGAGAGTAAAATTTCCCGCCAAAACAATTATTCAAAGGAGAAAGGTGGAGTGCCCCTAACAGATATCGGGGTGCTTCTAGCCGAGGGGTGTAAATAGTAAACAAAGTGCCCCTTAGTAATTGAGTGCCCCTTATCCAAAACTGGGATGCGAATAGTAATTTTCTCCCGGGGCCCAAATAGCACTTTTTGAGCAACTTTTTCCACACGAGTGTGTTTCTCCAAAAACACCAACACAAACATAAAAACACCAAAATAAGTACAAAAATTGAGACTAACAATAGAGACACTGAGGACAATTCAGACACAAAAATATGTCTATCAAATACCCCCAAACTTATTATTTGCTAGTCCTCGAGCAGATCTAAAAAAATAAAACCGAGTTAGTCTCGGGAGGGTTTACCAGAGGTGTACCCACAAAACCATGACTTCTAATTGGTCACAAGTATCCAAAGAGCTATGAGGACATACATATTCTCAACCTATCTCCAAGTGACTAGAATGCCAGAGAAATTAAAGGTGTCAGCTCTAAAGCTGATTGAAGAAGAGGGGAGACACATCCGCAGCACTGCTAGATAAAGAGATATCCGCTACATAGCTAGATAAACATTGTAAGATGCGTCCGCTGATTTATAGCTGGATAAGATTAGGAGAGAGAAAATATGAGAGGGACATCTGCTACACAGCTGGATTAATTACGTGTGATGAGTTAAACCAGTGCTAGAAAGATCTTGTGCCAGATTGAAAGCGGACTAACAAAGCAACCAAATGTATCTTTCTATGACTCTCTCGTAGTGCTCAGTAGAAACAACGTCTTCTTCGGCTTCAACTGTTGATGATAAACTCTTGAACCTCGTAGAACCTTAACAATTAACTATTCTCTTCGATTTCTTGCTTGACATAAAAATTTCTACTTCCCTATGGCCTTATTAAACAAAAAAGAACGTAATGATGATTTTTATTTTTTTTAAAACAAAAATTACAAGACAAAATATTACATGGCCATCACAGAAGGAATTTAACACTTGGATCTTCACAACTTGTAATGTCTTAGTATCATGAACTTCAACAACTTATATCGTTTGGTTTTTCTTGCTCTTATAACTTCTTGTAACCCTTGATTTTTTATTTTTTTTTAATTCTTATTTTCTTTTGTTGCTTCTAAACCTTAAACGTCTTCAACTTTCTTCATAGATTTTGATGTCGCTCCGTTTGTTGATGATGCTAAGTTTCTACTGAGAGAGAGTCGTAATCCAGTAACTAAGACTACATTGTGAGGTTGCTTTGTATTTCTGGCATTTCCTGACCTACTTGCCTTTCCATCATGGATGATTAGGTCCATCACGGTTACCCTCTAAAAGGAACAAGTTCTCTCCTGAATTTCAAGGATCTCAATGTCTTTTTCTCTAATGTCTCAATAGGTTGTTATCCCTAGCATTCCAATTTCTATCTTTTCGGTGAGAAACAATATGTAAACTTAGCTAACCGTATACCATGTGACGCTAGAAGTTTCAAAAGTGCAACTAAAAAGTTCATCCTCACCCCCAAACTTAAATCTAACATTATCCTCAATGTTCTAAAGATGAAATTAAAAGCTTGAACAAGGAGAAATTGTTACCACTTGAAGAAAAGAGTTAGGAAATATATTACCATGTTGCAAGAATATTGGGTTACCTCCCAAGAAGTGCTAAGTTTAAAGTCTTCAGCCAGACAATGGAAGAGATTAGTCACCTCGAAAAATCATATAGCAGTAGCCGGAATAACTGTGGGTCATCTGGATCAAAAAGTGTTTCCCACAAGAAGAGGAAACTGCAACATATGAGGAAGAAATCCAACACACCCTTATCTACATCTAGTTGTGGTTCGGGTTCATGCTCTATAAAAGGTTCTAGATAAAAATCTTCCATCTGCTGGATTTCCTCAAAGGCAGGATCCTGAAGATCAGGTTCTAGAGTCTGGAAATACTTAATTAAGAACTTAGTAGCACATAACAATAACCTGAATAACTGTGGATCCTCTAAGTCAATCATACTTGACTCACACAGTTGACCACAGTAGTGGTCATTCTTAAGCAAATGTGTCGACCCTAATTTTCTAAAGTAATTAGGTTTAGTCTCAAAAATTAATAACTGACACATCTGAAATTCATAAGTTCCCACATTTGGTTGAAACATATTTGGTGGGAAAACAAAGTCAATCGTGGTATCATAGCATGGGTTAACCACATCAACCAGAGGATGGGTTTCTAATAACTGAACTTCTTTATGGACACAACTAGGTTCAGGAAAAAGTGTATGAAGATAATCTTTTAAAATGGTTGAGGCACATATGTCAAGTCCCAAGTTAGGGAATTTTGTAAGAGTTAAAGCACATGGATAATGATAATCACCCCCAAACTTAGAGTTTTCAGTGTCTCTAAAAAGACTAGTCACAACTTCCCTAATTTCAAGGTCATCTGATTCCTGAAAATGTTCAATTGATTCTTCTAAGTCAGGTACATCCTCACTCATCTCTACGAGTTCATTTTCTTTTTCTAAGTCTATTGTTTCTAAATCGCTAGACTCAAAATATACTCGTTCCTCTAAACCATCATTGGCTTCGCAATCAAAAGGAAATATTACATCGTCTAAAACGGTGGTATCTCAAATAAAATCCTCGTCCTTTTGAATAGGTGAATAATTGTTAAAATTATTTGGATTTGAACTAGAATCATTATCATTATTAAGGTCAATTGGAGTAACAAATTCCTGATCACTATGCCTATTTATTTCAAATTCTTCATCGACACTATAATCATCATAATAACATGAAAATGGTTGAACCTCATCTAAAAAATTAGTGTCTCCAATTCTATCCTCATCATCTAGATTAGGTGAATAATAGTTATCCTCATTTTCAAGGGTGAAACTGGGAACACTCTGTTGGAAATTCATATTATCTCGAGCAATTTTTTCATTCGTCTCAGCTATCCGCTTGAGGGTATCTTCTAAAGAAGGTTCACTCATTATTGTAGTTCTTTTGTCCATAACTATACCATTCATCTCAGCTAACTTACGTGTCGACTCAGTTAACTTCCTGAGGGACTCTTCTAAAGAAGGAGTAGGAACAGAAAGATCATAAAAAGGACTACTTTTCAATAGTTTGATTATATCTTCTAGAGACGAAGAACTAGTATTATAATCTTCTTGCTCGTAAGACTGATGCACGTGTGGATATTAATTGGGCTCACCATGGTATGACCCATAACCTTCAAAAGATTGGCATTCCCAACCATTATTCACACTATGGTCATAAAAAGAGTAATGTCCATATTGTTCAGTTGGATATTCATATTCATTGTGATGGCTATTATAATACCAATTTGACATCCTAACTGCAAGGGAATTCTACACAAACACAAACAAGGATGACTCGACCACAACAAACCTACAGATTTCTAGCAAACAAAAAGCATGATGGCTCCACTTAGATTGTTTCTAGACCAGCTTCTAATCCTTCGAAAAGGAATTCGTTACAATTTAAGCAGACCCCTCTGGAATCAATCCGAGTTTAAGTAAGTTGAATAGAGGCGAGGGAAGCTGCGTGGAGCTTTGATACCCAAGGCCTCACCGCATTACAAGGCGGCGCAGTCACGCATTCAACTCACAAAAACCATCATGAACTTCGAAGTATGCTTAAAAGAGTAACCAATATTTTTCGAATGACTTTCCTATTAAGCTCGTTACCCTATCGGTCTCGTTCTAGTCAGTATTTTAGGCTTAGGTTCGAGTTTGGTATCATTTTCCTAAGGCAGGCAAGAAGAGAACGGTGATGAAATCTGAACCCTTATCTTGTATGGCCAGTCCTTGCCCTTTACTAGGAAATTAAAGCGATCGTTTTCAAAACCTCAACATATATGCATACAAAATCATCCAGTAAACCCGCTGACAGGGGATTCGCGGGTGTTTAGAATTCTTACCTCCCGTACCAGACGGGGGATGAACCGTTGAAGTCGACTCGGGCCATGACTCCTACGTCATGTACGAACCCGAGGGGCCGAGGTGATATCCTAATCACCGTCCTTCCCTGTGCAGTTTATATTTGAAACTACCCTTCCGTAGGGTTTAAAAAAATTAATGTCCAATGTCCAAAAAGAAAAAGAAAAATTACAACTATGAAACCCTATTTACAGTTTCTAAAAATAAAAAGAAATAAAGTCCAAATAAATTTGTACAAAATCTTCTTCACTCCTTGGACTCCTCTTTTATTTCCTTCTTTGGCGATGCTTTCTTTTTATAGCACTTTTTATTTCCTTGTAGCTTCGCTCCAAATCTGGAATGAATCAAAAAAAAAATACCAAAGGCGTAAAAGAGAACAAAAATAATAAAAATAAACCTAAAACAAATCTATACACAAGTCCGCGTCGGCGGCGCCAAAAATTGATGTGAATCAATAATGTTGTAGAAAGTGATAAGAAAAGGTTGTCGTTCACTCGGACTTGATGAGATTGATTTTAAGAATTAATAAACTAAAATAAAATATATACAAAATTTGTCACAAGATGAAGAGATGACTGGGACTTGGGATTCCACCAATTCTCACATTCATGCAGTTTCACTATTAATTCCGGACAATTAAAGCTCATAAAATAACAAACATCGACTCTCAATCTTCGCCAAGGTAGATTTTATAATGAATTATATGTAAATCACAAGCATGACGCATCTAAGTACCTAAGACTAAGCATGAGACATCTAACGAAATCACAAATAATCAAGACAAATCATAAATCGATTATAATAGTGCAAATAGTCATAAAGGAATTAAATAGAATTACCACATGGGTGATACACAGCTTCTTCCGTCGTCCCAGTGATGGGTTCTAGCTCCGCATAGTGAAAACACACTCAAAAAGGTAATTCATAGCTCAAATGGTGTTTTTATTGGAGAAATAAAATAAAACAGAGATTTGCAATGGTCCACGGGTGTTACAAATGTGCAATGCAGCTGTTACAAAATTGTTATAGCACAAAACAGTCGCAGAAGCAACTGTCTTTTTATGGAAGAAAACGACACGGTTTTGAGACACTAGAAAACGACTGATCTTTGCAGTCTATTGTTCTTCGAGTTCTTCTCTAATGGAAGCAGTAGCAACTCTCTGCAACTCGAATTTTCCAAGCTCTGTAATGCTCTCCAGCGTACCCCAAACTCTCCATGTCCCTGTCTATGACTCCATGCGTCTATTTATAACCCTCCAGCCTCGAAATATCTTGCAATAACTGTCGTTAATCCTCTCATTACTTCCTCTGCAAAATACAGGATTTGTTTCCTAATTTTCTCTCTGCATGCTTCAGACATCTATAAAAGACTCCAATCTCGTTCTAGAAACAATTAGAAGGAGTCCAACTCATTACAGATACACGCCAAACACAAGAAATCACGTGACTTTCTCCATGAAAGTACGTCCCCTGTTTTGAAAAATCACCGTAAATAAACGGATTCGATTCGTTTCTTTAGTTTCCGAGATACGTATGCAACCCTGTTTACATGGTAAGAGTTTTATCTTTCATTAAACTCTTAAGAATCTCCCAAAAATCTCGCCACAAACCCTCGCAGTTGAGAGTAAAATTTCCCGCCAAAACAATTATTCAAAGGAGAAAGGTGGAGTGCCCCTAACAGATATCGGGGTGCTTCTAGCCGAGGGGTGTAAATAGTAAACAAAGTGCCCCTTAGTAATTGAGTGCCCCTTATCCAAAACCGGGATGTGAATAGTACTTTTCTCCCGGGGCCCAAATAGCACTTTTTTAGCAACTTTTTCCACACGAGTGTGTTTCTCCAAAAACACCAACACAAAAAATAAAAACACCAAAATAAGTACAAAAATTGAGACTAACAATAGAGACACTGAGGACAATTCAGACACAAAAATATGTCTATCAGGAACATTAAGAGAGAATGTAAAGGGATCGATTGAAATATCAATCTGGTGTTGAAAAGAGAATGTCACAGTTGTGTCGTAACTGCCGTTACATAATGGAAAACCCAAGTTATGAATCGTCAAATGAATCGACAATTAGGAAATAAATTTAATACACCTGGTGACGCGAGGAAAGGCTAGCCATTGGATTACTAAATCCAGTACGTTATTCTAGGGGGGGGAGATCACAACCACCAGTTGAAAAATCCTATGTATCCTGGCCGCTGGGTGACTCACCAAACCTTCATGTTGTATAAGCATAGATTATTTTTTTTCCTCCTGAAATTCATTAGGTTCAGTGTAGGTTTCTTTTGCCAGTGTCACTTGTTGCCATCAATGATATTGCTTCCTACTTTTTTGGGTTTTTCTTTGGGAAAACACCCTTGATCAAGTTGTCTCCGAAGAAAACTTGGGAAGGATTCATTGGAGCGTCTGTTACGACCATGCTATCTGCATTTATGGTGGGAATCATCTGTTTTTTGCATATGGTGTTATTTCATTGTCAAAATATGTTGAGTTATTGATAGGTGCAATATTTGCACTAATTAGGTACTCAAATACTTTGCTTTCTTGGTAATTTTTGTATCATTATGGTTTGATTTTGTTTGGTTTGAGTTTCTTAGGTGTTTGAGGCTATCTTGACTTAAAGGAAGTGGAACTTGTTCAAACCGGGATTTCTTCGCACCACCTTGAAGAGAACGAAAAGACGAAGGAAAAGGCGAAAGAATGGAGCGATTACCACGTCGCATGGAAAAGTTATGAGCGAGTCGAAGTTATGACAAACTCATACAACACAGAATTACTATTGACACCCCATCGTATGTTAAGGGGCTGGCAAACTGCAAAAGAAGGCTGAACTGTCAGTCTTGGAAAACTGACAGCTGAATAGTAATTAAAGTGTTGCTGGCAGTAACGGAAGGAGATGGACTCGAGCATGGCAGTGAGAGATAGAAGATGGTTTGGAATCAGGGAATAATGAAGCTTGGAAGTGGACGATGGTTGCTTCCATTCCCAGCAGTAATGATCGAGGATACAATGAAGATAATGAAGGGTTACCGCTGTCGTTGATACTTGCTGATGATCATGGAAATGGAGCTGAACTATGGCAGTGATGGTGATCGATTCAGAGTGATGCCATTGCTGCTGAGCTGTAATTGATGGAAGAGCTCGAGTAAGTGGCAGTGAAGAAAGGAAGCTAGTAATGGTTTGCCGAGGCCGAGAATGGAGGGGATGCTGGCAGTAATAATGAACGGGAATTGATAGTTTGGCTGTTGAACATGGGAGAAACTGATGCTGTTACCGTAGTAGTGATGAAGCTAGGTGCTGGGAGTTATTGGCAGTTGACGGAGACCGATGGACAGGGAGGAGTTGAAGCTGTGATCATCTCTATGATGGAACTAACGAAGAATGGTGTTGGTTTGAGTTTACAGGGTATGGAGATGGTAATCGGTGTTTGCTGCTGTTATTGAAGATGGCAAAGGAGTAATATGGACTGAAGAGTAGCAGTTTTATCTTAGCTCTGTTAAACAGAGATGTTGTCTGCTGGCTGGCGAGCGATACGGATGAGCTTCCTCACCGTAGTGAAACTCAGTACAAGCTATGGTAGAAAACCAAACCGTAGGAAACTACGTGGGAAGTTACGGTGGTGTTTTCCACCGTATGCAATCACAGGGAAGAAAAGGGATTTTTGCCGTGAAAAGAGAAGGAAATGTTCTGTCAGTTCCACGGAACTGACAGGCCAGTGACGAGTTTGGGCTGGGCTTCTACAGCTCTATGCAAGGGTCCATGCGGCTGTTTAATCTCAGTTTCAAAGCCATACTTAGACGTGAGATTATTGGAAGATTTTTGGCCAGGACTTAAGCACGGGTATAATATAGTGAAAACTACAGCCACACCCATTCTCACAGATTTTTCCACTGTGAAACCCACGCTCCCAAAACTGCAGGCGCGCACCTATTTTTGGGAAAAAAATTATTCCCAAACCCAAAATTAAAAAAAAATTGGTTTTCTCTCTTCGTTCTTCTTATCTTCTTCTTCTTCTTCTCAAAGATAAACTTGATGTGGGTAGAGATCTGAAGTCGCTCATCAAACGAAGGCAGAAATTTGAGAGTGATCTTGATTCTCTGATGGCGGAGAAGGATATAGTTGGGTTATGTACTAGACTTCGTCGACGAGGAGAAGTCTGGACTGGAAGGTGATGTTGAGTTATTCAAAGAAGAGACGACTAACCTGCGAAATTCGATTAAGTTTCTTGATGAACACATGCCTAAGTGGCGAAATCTGATTGAGATTTTGAAGAAAGATATGGCGATATTTGGAATTGATTCATTAATAATTTCCTTAAAATCTCTCCCGTCGAATTCTACAAACAAGGTATGTGATTTGATCCCCCGAATTACTTCTTTTTTTCCCTCTCAATTAATCCTTCTGCTCATACCCTATAAAATCCCCATGATCACAATCTCTTGAATTCTTTTTAAACTGTAGAAATCGGCTTCTGGATTCACTCTATTGGGATTAACAGAACATGGTAAAAATTCTCCATACATAGTTATATTTGGATTTGGATTTGTTTTTTGATTCATGTATCTGAAAGTGATTTTGATTTTGATTTCTTCTTCTTTCAGAATTTTATAATTGGAGCATTTAAAGCACCTTGTAACATTTCAATCACATTGTCTGATGGAAGAACTCGCAAACAGGTACTTTAAATTAGTTTCTTCTTGTGGATTATTAACAACACTTGGACTACATTTGGTACTGATTTGATCACTTTGTATCATATAGGTTCCATTGAAGAAGGAAAATGGAAAAACTATTACGGTTCCTCTATTTAAAAGTCAAGAGAACATTATAGGAGAGGTAGTATATCCCCACATTGGAGATACATACTCTACTTGCGTTTGGTTAGGTTTTTATGGTTTTTAACTTAACTAATTGAAGTGATTGAATATGTAGGTTGCTATAGAACCTTCCATTAAACTCACCACCAACAAAAAAAAAAAGCTAACTTGGGAAATGCGACTGATTTGTTCAACAAGGAGAAGACGAAATTGCAGCTATTATTGTAGTTGTCTACAAAATTTGTTGCATAACTTGTTATGATGTCCGGAAAATGTTTTGCATAACACGTTATGCAGCTATTATTGTAGGTGCATGACAAGTTATGCAGTCTTTTTTTGTTTGCATAACTTGTTATGCAAGACATAGAATGGTTGCATAACACGTTATGCGGCTACTTTTTGTTAGTATTGAAACCAACAACAAAAAAGGTTGCATAACACGTTATGCACCTATAATAATATCTCGCATAACATGTTATGCAAATCAAGAAAAATGGATGCATAACATTGTTATGCATCCGAAAATATGATTTGTATAATGCGTTATGCATCGAGAAAATAGATGCATAACCCGATATGCATCCGTAAATATGGATGCATACTGCATTATGCATTAATATTTTTTATGTACGCACTAAAATCAACCAAAACAATGGTTACATAACTTGCTATAGATGCATAACTTTGTTATCCAAATGCATAATTTGTTATGCAGTGGAGAAAATGGTTGCATAATTCGTTATGCGTCTGCAGAATGTGTTATGCATTGTTTCTTGGTGGCTGTATAATGGTTATGTATCAAGTTTTCGAAAATTTTGCCTAAAGTGAGGATCACCTCCGATTTTTTCTTCAAAAACAAAAATTTGATATTCTTGTTTGTACTCGTTGCGTAGCTCTTTTAAAAAGATTTCCAACGATATAAAATTTGTAAAATTCTAAGGTGCGGATTTTTAGATATGTTATGTCCAAGTTGCGCTTCCAATTATACCTGAAAAATTAATTTTGCATAACGAGTTATGCCTGAAAAGATAGTATGCATAACGAGTTATGTATTGATTCATTAATAATTTCATATAATTATGGGTGTCACAATAACAAAAATTAATTGTGAGCTTGACAACGAGAATATATTTTTTTTTTTGGATCTCCCCCTAATTTCCCCTATAATATATGTGAAAACTAAGGGGAAACTTGACTTAATAATCTTTCTTTTTGTTTTGTTTTGTTTTAAAAATTACATACTAGGCAAGCGAGCGACAAGCTGTGCCGCTAGCCCTTTTTGAATAGCAAAACATATCCTATTAAAAATAAAATCTCGTGAGCCAGGGGTCATTACATTGCTGCGCATGACTTTCTGGACCCTCTTGAGTAGTCACCTACAGACGGAGAAACCAATTTTAAGTTTTTCTTCATAGTCACCTACAGACGGAGAAGTTCACGCGCGCGTCCATTTTTGGTGAAAAAAATCCTCCAGAACCCATTATTTTCTAAAATCATGTTTTTCTGAGATTTCTCTTTTTTTTTTTCATGGAGAGCGAGGAAAGAACAGGAGTTTCCCATCTATGTCGTCGTCCGTGGCTACCGATGTATTGAGAAGAAAAGTAAAAAAATTATTAACTGCTCTATTGATCTCTGATTCCAGATCTGTATATGCTGGTTCTAGATCTTCTTCTTCACAGTAAGATTTCATACTAATGGGGACGAAAACTTTGCATCATTTTCGATGGAAGATTTCCTAAAAAAATCGAAGGGTTACACTGTGATAGATGGTGGATTAGCAATAGAGCTTGAGAGACATGGTGCTGACTTGCATGATCCTCTCTGGAGTAGAAAATGTCTCATTAGTTCTCCTCATCTTATCCGATCTGTACGTTATCTTGATTTTTAATTCTTTTTTCCCTTTTTGATGTTTACAATGCATCATACTACAGAATCTTTTGTTCATTTTATTGCTTGTTATATACATCAAATCAGATTATAAATTCGATTGGTGAAAAACATAGTTTTGGGGGGTTTTGTTTTTTATTTTTTGATTTGTGAGTTTGGGTTTGGGTTAAATTTGTTTTATGTGATTGGTTCTTAATACTTGGGTGAAAAATAGACTTTGGTAACAACTTATCCATTCGATTAAATTTCGGGTATTTAGAAATGTTCAGACTAGGAGACTACAATGTATTCTGTAATTCAAAGCTATAAGATATGAAATTTAATAGCAAAAACAATGGATTTGTGGTGATGATTGGATGGAAATGAAGTTTCATGTTGGCTGAATTTAAGGAGTAGTGAACGGAATTTTGATCGATTGGGAAATTGGTGTTGTGGATGTAAATGAGATGGTAGCAGGTAATGATTGCATGGGTATTTGAGATGGGTTATGTAATGGAATGGCTATGAATCTATATGTGACCGAGATTTGGATGAAAATCAATGGAATTCCCTGGTGAGAAAGGATATAACCTCCATGTGGTGTTCAAACAAGTGAAGATGGGGTACTGGTTTGAGAAAATGTCTGCATAACATGTAATGCAGCTATGAAAATGGATGCATAACAGGTTATGCATCTACAAAAATTAATGCATAACTTGTTATGCAGTCCATAAAACGGTTAATAACACGTTATTCATCAACTTTTCTGTTACTATTAAAACCAACAAAAAAAAGACAACATAACTTGTCATGCACCTACAATAATATTTGCATAACATGTTATGCAGTTGCGAAAATAGATTCATTTCCTGTTATGCATCCGAAAATACGGCTGCATAATGCATTATGCATCGAGAAAATTGTTGCACAATCTTTTATGCATCGAGAAAATAGATGCATAATGCATTATGCATCTATTTTTTTTATGTAAGCACTAATACAATGGCTACATAACTTGTTATAGATGAATAACTTTGTTATGCAGATGCATAATTTGTTATGTACTCGAGAAAATGGTTACATAATTTGGTATGCGTCTGCAGAATGTGTTATGAATATGTTTTGGTGGCTGCATAATGGTTATGTATCAAGTTTTCGAAAATTTTGCCTAAAATGATAATCACCTCCGATTTTTTCGTGAAAAACAAAATTCTGATATTGTTGTTTGTACTCGTTGTGTAGTTCTCTTAAAAATATTTCTAACGATATAAAATTTGTAAAATTCCAAGGCGCGAATTTTTAAGTATGTTATATCCAAGTTGCGTTGCCAATTATACCCCTGAAAAATTAGGCTGCATAACGAGTTATGCCTGAAAAAATAGTATGCATAACGAGTTATGTATTGATTCTTAATAATTTCGGATAATTTTGGGTGTCACGGTATCTAAAATTAACTGTGGGCCTGACAATAAGAATATTATTTTATTTGGGCTTGCGCCTAATTTTCCCATAATATATACGAGTGTTGAGATTATTATTAGTCTCACATTGTCTGGGCAATCTAAGATCCTGCAATTTATAATCATATGGGCCTCTTCACTCATTGCCAATTGGTTTTGAGTTGGATGCCCGTATTCTAACATGGTATCAGAGAAGGCCATTTGCGATGAGTCATTTGACCGCGCCTTTACTCCGCGTCACCCGATTTAATTGTCCACGTGTTAGACCCAACGAGGCTATACGTGAGGGGGCGTGTTGAGATTATTATTAGTCCCACATTGTCTGGGAAATCTAAGATCCTGCAATTTATAATCCTATGGGCCTCTCCACTCATTGCCAATTGGTTTTGAGTTGGATGCCCGTATTCTAACAACGAGAGATTTCTGTGATATTATCTTTTATCATTCATTTTTTCACACTAAAGGAGAAAGAGGAGAGCTTTGGAGTTAGATATTTCTCTACAACCTAGGGTTTGCTTTCAATTTTTTCTTTATCATTTTACATGGATTTTAAAAAATCCATGAGTAACTAAACATTTATTTTTTGGTTAGAGATGTAGTCTTAAGTTGGAAGACATGTTATTCAATTGAAATATCCATTCTCTTTCATTCATAATTTGTTAGTATCGCTTATGTTCTACCGTTTATAAATCGATTCATGATTGATTGCTAGTTTGTTTAAGTTGCAAATTAAATGAGCATGCATTCATATATATTGCTAAACTAGGGTTTGAGATCCGGAATTGTCGAATAATCCTTGTTAGAAGTAGCATAATATAGTTGTTAATGACGGGATATTGCCATACAATTATATGTAGAAGTGTAATCTAGGTTAAATCTGTTTGGCTCTTGCGCCGGATTGCTTAGAATAACCTCATCTCATAAATATTAGTGCTTTCATTAGGATAAACTTGAGTGGCTGTTGCGCTAGGTTATTTAGTGGAAAGGATTCAAAGAGTGGCTCTTGCACCTTTGATGATAATACGAGTTTTGCCTGAGTAAGCCTGTGATAGGACACTTAGGTTTATTGATATCGATAGAAAATAAATGTTGAGATTGATTCAGTTGATAACATGTTGGAAGACGGAAGATGAAAACTCTAACCGGTACTTTATATTTCTGATATTCCTATTATTTTATTTGCTTTATTCTTAATTAGTTATATTCACAAAAAAAAAACCCCTAGTTTCTCTGTGGAACGAATCTGTTCTTATAACTATACTCTTATTTATAATTGTGAAGTGAAAGAACTTAAATTATCTTTGCGTCGGCTGACAACCGACCAAATTTTGGCGTCGTTGCCGGGAAGGCATAACGGATTGTTATTTTGTTTTTGATTTCTTATTTTTAGTTTTTAATTTTGTTTTTGAGAATCTTTTTTCAGGTACTTGACCTCTGGCATCCAAACGTTGGGATTACCAAAGGTGCGGAATTTCAACTTGCATAGAAACAGTACTGTAAGAACCTCAAAATTCACAACAAGAAGAGATGGTTGGCGGAACCAACAACCAAAACATTGGTAACCAGGGAAACCAAGGGAACTAGGGAAATGAAGGTGCTCCACCACCTCCACCTCCCAAGAGGACACTCAAAGATCTGACATCCCCATCGTTTGATCAACAAAAGTTATGTGTCAATTTGGAAGATTCAATTGATCTCAAATCTCAGTTGATTCATTGGTTACCGAAGTTCAAAGGGCTTCCAAGAGACGATCCAAATCGTCATTTACTACTTTTTCAACATAGGTTGACAAGTTTTAAGCCAATTGGAACTGATCAAGGAAGAGCTTTACTGACAACTTTCCCATTCTCTGCTTTGATTAATTCTGCAGAAGAATGGTTTTATGGTATTCTACCTGGAAGTATCACAACATGGAACTAGATGCAGAGAGTATTTTTAGAATATTACTTTCCCGCCTCTAAAGCAGCAACTATTCGTAAAGCAATTAGTGGGATTGAACAAATTACTGGTGAGACTCTTTACGACTACTGGGAACAGTACAAGAAGTTGTTAGCGAGCTTCCCACATCATCAAATCTCTGAGCAACTCATAGTGCAGTATTTTTACGATAGTTTGCTTCAATCCGAGAGAAATCTTATCGATGTAGCTAGTGGTGGTGCTTTGACAAACAAAACCATTGACGATGTGACAGAATTGATTGAGAATATGGATGCAAACACGCAGGAATTCAACACAACAGGTATGTCAATGATTCGAAAGGTTAATGAGGTTACTTCTTCACCGCACTTAGAACATAGGATTGGTAATATGGAGAAGATGATGCAACAAATGGCCGCAGTAATTATTCCCTCTTATGAGGAAGAAGCTGAACAAGTGAATGCAATATTCCCGAATCATCAGAGACAACGGTATGATCCATATTCCAACACTTACAATCCAGGATGAAGAGATCATCCGAACTTCAGTTATGAAAACAATCAAGCAACAGCTCTAGGGCCAGTTTTTAATCACCCTAGTGGTTTCCAATAACCACAACCAGCGCAGAACTCAGAATCATCAGAGATGCTTGCTATGATGAAGAATTTAACCACAATGGTGCAAAAAATTCAGCAAACGACTGATAGTGCAATCAAGGAGTTGCAGACACAAATGAGCACCATGACAGGTAGATTGAACCATTTGGAGACACATAATAGTGGGAAACTCCCTTATCAACCTCTTAACCTAAGAGATTTTGTTAACGATGTGATATTGAGAAGTGGTACACGAACTGTGCAACCGAAAGATGTTGAGAAAAACAAAGACCCTAAGGGGATGGTTTTGCAGGAAGAGATTAATGACTCTTCCCAAACCGATGAGGTACCTAAAGAAAACTCTAAAACTCATGTTTCTACTTATGTTCCCCCTTTGCTTTTTCCTCGCAGTTTTTCTAACTCTAAAAAGGCGGAACAAGATAAAGAGATCTTAGATATTTTCAGGAAGATTCATGTGAACATTCCACTAATATATGCTATTAAACAAGTCCCCAAGTACGTGATAATTCTGAAGGACTTGTGCACCAATAAACAAAGGTTAACCGGTATGCAAAAGAAACTCTCGTTTAAATGTAAAGACCTCGGTAGTTTTGATATTCCTATTGTTATTGGTAACACCAAGTTTGATAAGGCTATGCTTGATTCAGGAGCATCAGTAAATGTTATGCCTATATCTATATGTGAATCTCTTAAGTTATGTCCCTTGAAAGAAACTAGAATTACTTTACAGTTGGCTGACCGTTCTAATGTATACCCTAGAGGTATTATTGAGGATGTGCTTGTGCAAGTAAACTAACTAATTTTTCCAGCAGATTTTTGTGTGTTGGAGATGACAGACGGATCAACTGACACATCTTTATCGTTACTTCTTGGTCTACCATTTATGAGCACGGCTATAACTAAAATTGATGTGCATGATGGTTCATTGACTATGGAATTTGATGGAGAAGTAATACGTTTCAACATTTATGAAACGATGAGATATCCTAGTGATGTCCACTCTTGCTTCTCCATTGATGTGATTGACTCATTATCTCAACAGATGTTTAATTTGAGGTATGATAATCCATTGGAGACTGTTATCATGAGAACTGTGGGTTCTAAAGATATTAAAGATCCGAGAACCGATCTTAGGTTAGGGGACGAATTTGAGGAAACCATTGGTAAACTTAATTTGTTACAACAGTGCCCACCTACTCATAATATTTCTTTTATCTCTTTACCATGCATTGATGAAAAGTTATTGCCATCTAATTTGCAGGTACCTAAACTAGAACTAAAGCCTCTTCCTGATCACCTAAAATACATGTATTTGGATGATAATGAAGAGTTGCCAGTAATAGTTTCGAATGCACTAATTGAATTGCAGGAGCAAAGACTTCTTCGAGTTTTGAGGGAGTATAAAACTGCTATAGGATGGACAATTTCTGATATTAAGGGAATAATCCCATCGACGTGCATGCATAAAATACATCTTGAGGATGAAGTAAAACCTATAAGGAAGGCACAACTCCGCTTGAATCCTCTAATGATGGAAGTCGTAAAGAAAGAGATACTAAAGTTATTAGACGTGGGAGTTATCTACCCCATTTCTGATAGAAAATGGGTGAGCCCGGTACAAGTGGTACCTGATGAGCACGAAAGTGCGACGCATTTTCACCCATAAATACATTAACTAGGACTCATTTTATCACTAATAATCTTCTTTGTAGGTGTTTTTGTCAAATAAGCGCTTATGGAGAAAGTTACTCGAAAAGTGTTTTTGTACCCCGGAGGACACGTGTTATTCGGACTCTCAATATCAGTTAAGGGGCACCTCAATTACTAAGGGGTGTCTAATTGCTAAGGGCCACCTTCTTTGTTATTTGGATCCTGTGGTTATTCGCGCCCCAAGAATTGCTTTTTACACCCAAATTTCTAAAGGGACTTCCGTACAGGATAAGGGGCACCTCATCTTCAACCTTTTGAAATCCAGTTATGGCGGGAAACTAAGGAACAAAATTGGGTTTCGGTTTTGGAGGTGTTAGAAGTCGATTCAATGGCTGGTTTTTGTTGGGTCGACTCAATTCATCTAGACAGGATGGTATGTGCTTTAGAATCGGTTAAAATTGGCTGTAAAATCATTTGGTTGATGAAAACAAAGAAGAACAGTTTTAGCGGGAAAAGAAAGTTCTTGCAGCGCAGAACTTTGGTTGAAGATTCAAGCATGATTCCGTGAGACTAAAGGTATGTAATTGTTTGGGTATCTTCCTTAGGGCCTAACAGAGTTGGTAAGGCTGTTCGTTTGACCCATAAGTGGCTAGAATTGGCTAATTAATTAACGGGTTGGAAACATGAGAGTATGTGGGAAGTTGAGGTATTCACGGGATTTGGAGGAGATTCAATGTGTTTTGTGCGTGCAAGGAAGACTCTAACAGACTGTTGGATCGTGTAGAAGATAAATAAGGAAGCGGGACACTGCAGACGCGTACGGAGGAGAGAAAAAAAAAAAGAAAATATTCTCGAAATATTTTCTTTATCGCTTGAGTTAAAGAGGATTATATGGAGTGAATGAGCGAGATTCGATGGGTCTGTTGGCTATAAATATGTTGTTGGGGACTCATAGAAGGGTTATCGAGAGTAGGGGGACAAGAATCAAGAGTTGCAGAGCAACTTCTCTGCTGCTGCAGAGAAGAAGAAGAAGAACAGACTACACTTGTAGTCTGTCGTTTTAAACTGTCATAGTTCTTTCCCATGAATGACAGTTTTCTGCGACAGAGTAAAACATTTGTTTTCTGCGACAGAGTAAAACATTTGTTTTCCGTAACAGCAACACTAGCAACAGTTTTGGAATTTCATTGCAACGGTGGGCTTTGTAACACCGGAAAAGCGTTGCAAACACGTTGTATTATTAGTTTTCTTTAATAAAAACACCATTTGAGCCATAAATTATATTTTTGAGTGTGTTTTTATCATGAGAAGCTAGACCCCTACACTGGGTCGACGGAGGAAGCCGAACTTTATACATGGGTGAATTTGTTTTATTTTCTATATGACTTTTGCACTTGTTTTGAATTGATTTATGATTCGATTAAATTAGTTGTGATTCAATTAGATAGGTTATGCTTTGTTTAGATAATCTATGCTTAGGGTATACAATTAATATTTTGAGGATCTATTAAAGCAAAAAAATAAGAGTTGGTGTTGTTTTGTTTAATGAGCTTAAATTGTTGAGAATAAGTAAATGGAACCCTATGTTATGAATGCGGTGAAATCCTAAACCCAGTGACTCTCTCTTTTATTATTTTCGTTAAACCTTTTAATTTAATCTTAACAACTTCCGAGAGAACGAATCTTAATTACTACTTCGAAAACTAAGAAAAATCTTAAATCAGTACCAAAGAATTCGGGCGCCACAGTGGTGCAAAATGATAATAACGAACTTGTCCCAACTCGTGTGCAAACCGGTTGGAGGCTTTGTATATATCACAGAAAACTGAATGCAACCACTAAAAAGATCATTTTCCTTTACCTTTTATGGTACAAATGTTGGAACGTTTGTCTGGACACTCTCACTTTTGTTTTCTTGATGGTTATTCAGGTTACAATCAGATTGCTATAGCACCTGAGGATCAAGAGAAAACTACTTTTACTTGTCCGTTCGGAACATTTGCATATAGAAGGATGGTAATGCACCCGCTACTTTCCAAAGGTGTATGGTAAGTATATTTTCTGAATATGTCGAAAACATTATCGAAGTATTTATGGATGATTTCAGTGTGTGTGGTGATTCATTTGACGTATGCTTGGATAACCTTACATTAATTCTTAAATGATGTGTTGAGACTAATATTGTGCTAAATTGGGAGAAGTGTCATTTTGTGGTAACTCATGGCATTGTTTTAGGCCATATTATATCTTCTAATGGATTGGAAGTTGACAAATATAAGATTGATCTTATTCGTGCTCTAACTACTCCACTACGGTGAGGGAAATTCGTGCTTTTTTTGGTCACGTAGGGTTTTATCGCAGGTTTATCAATGATTTTTCCAAATTTAAAGCAACATTATGTCGTTTATTGCAAAAAGATGTGGTTTTTAACTTCGATGAGAATTGTTTGGCGGCATTCAATAGTTTGAAATAACTTTTGATATCAACCCCTATCATGAAACCTCCAGATTGGAGTTAGCCATTCGAGCTAATGTGTGATGCTAGTGATTATGCAGTTGGTGCAGTATTAGGCCAGCGTACGAGGAAACTACCCCATGCCATTTATTATGCTTCCAGAACGTTGAATGAGGCCCAGCAAAACTATATAACCACTGAAAAGGAGTTGTTAGAAATTGTTTTTACTTTGGAAAAAATCCGTTCTTATTTAATTGGTACAAAAGTTGTTGTATTTTCTGATCATGCAGCACTTAGGTACTTGCTTACAAAAAATAAAGCGAAACCGAGGCTAATTCGATGGATTCTACTCCTACAAGAGTTTAATCTCGAAATTAAAGACAAGAAAGGCATTGAGAATACTTTTGCAGATCACTTGAGTCGTCTTACTGTAGACAAAGAATCTACCCCGTTGCGTGAAGCTTCTCATATGAGCAACTTTTCTCAATTGCATTTTCAGAACCATGGTACGCTGATATTGTGAATTATTTAGTGTCTCAACAAATCCCCAAGAATTGGTATCGTGCTGAGAGGGAGAAACTGAAAAAGATAGCAAATCAATATATTTGGGATGATCCATACTTATGGAAACATCGTGAATACCAAATTATACGAAGGTGCGTACCCGAATATGAATATAATTCTATTGCCTTTTTGTCATTCGTACGCTTGTGGAGCACACTTTGGAGCAAAGAGAATAGCTCTTAAGGTACTTGAAAGTAGTTTCTATTGGCCTACTTTATTCAAAGATGTGTATGTGTTTTGTACAACTTGTGATAGATGTCAAAGAACATGCAATCTAGGTGCCCGAAATCAAATGCCACATAAGTTTTTTTTTTTTTTTTGTAGAACTTTTTGACGTATTGGGTATAGATTTTATGGGACCTTTTGTTAATTCTTTTGGAAAATATTTTATCTTATTTGCTGTTGATTATGTGTCAAAATGGGTGGAAGCTAAATCCACCCCTACTAATGATTCTAAAGCGGTTACAGATTTTGTTAAGGATCAGATTTTGGCAAGGTTTGGAACCCCAAGGGCCATAATCAGTGATGGAGGATCACACTTTCGAAATAAGTTCTTTCAGGGCTTGTTGAAAAAGTACAACATATCTCACAAGATTGCTACAGCATATCATCCACAAACAAACGGGTAAGCTAAAGTTTCTAACCGAGAAGTAAGGTCCATTCTGGAGAAAACTGTGAATCCCTCAAGGAAGGATTGGAGTTAACGTCTCAACGATGCATTATGGGCATACCGCACTGCATACAAGACACCTATTGGGATATCTCCTTACAAGCTTGTGTATGGTAAACCTTGTCACCTTCTTGTTGAAATAGAGCATAAGGCTTTTTGGGCTATTAAACAATGCAACATGGATATGGACGGGGCTGGTAATCAACGAAAACTTCAATCAAGTGAACTAGAAGAAAGTCGTAATGATGCATATAAAAGTTCACGAATTTACAAGGTGAAAACAAAGGCTTTTCATGATAGTAGTATTTTTAGAAAACAGTTTACTGTTGGACATAAATTTCTTTTGTTTAATTCTCTCCTTCATTTATTTCCTAGTAAATTGAAATCTCGTTGGATAGGACCTTTTGTTGTGCTTAATATTTTTTCTCATGGTACAGTGGAGATTCGTAGCATGTTAACAGGAAGGGAGATTAAAGTGAATGGGCATCGTTTAAAGCCCTGTTATGAACCGTTTGATGCTGAAACGGAAGAAATCCAACTTGTTGATGTACTCCCTCTGGAGGAGTAGTAAGGCGAATGTTAAGTCGGGCTAAAGAAGTTAAACCAAGTGCTAAATGGGAGGCAACCCATAGGTTTTGTATCTTAATCCCTTTTATTTTCAATTTCATTATTTTCATATCATATTTGCATCCCCACGTTTAATTTCGTAGAGTCCAGAATCTATTTTGAAGTAAGTTTTGACGAATCCCTTTTCGTCAAAAAAATTCAGACATCACTTAGTTCATTCCAGAGACCATAACTGTCAGAACATTTATCGGAACACTATGCCTTTTTGAAACTTCGTAGAAAAGACGTAGGCGAACAACTTTTGTGAAATGGTATTTTTCCAAATTCCTTATCAATTTTTGTACAGTTTTCGTGTTTTATCTGCTGCTACGTCAGAATTCAGAATTTTCAGTTTTGCACATTGAGGACAATGTGAAGTTTAAGTGTGGGTAGTATTTTGCATATAGAGTTTTTAGCCTTTTGCCTAGATTTTTCAAAATTTTGTATATATTCGCATAAAACCTCCAACTTGTATAGATTTTAGAGTCACTAGCATACTTCTAGGTATGTTTACATAGATATTTCTGACCGACATAACTGAACTTGAAAGTGTTAGGGAACTACGTTCAGATTTCTTGCTTGTTCGAGTGTTAAACAATGGATTTAATCATGTAGGTGATGCAAATGAGGAGCAGAGGGAATGCATTATTAGAGTTGTTGATCAATCATTAGTGGAGACTACCTATTTTCAAATCTACAGAGGCACCAGACCAAAATTTTTTTTGTAGTTAACTAAATATCTTTCTTGTGAGTGTGTGTCACCGTACATTAATTCCGGGTAGAATGGTGAGCTACCCAACCTCCCACCGATAGAAGCACTACTCTTTGATCTCTTGAGTGCTAATTTTTTCAATCATGAGGGTTACGTCTATAGATGAAAACCACCTTCTTGTAGTTTGATTTGCAGTTAGCACCATTCTCTCTCTCTCTCTCGCCAACAACAGGTCCATAGAAACACAATCATCATCAACAAGGGAGCTACATCAAAATCTACAAGGAAAGTTGAAGACGTTTGAGGTTTATAAGCAACAGTACAGGGAAGAGCAAATTTCATATCCAAGTAAAGCAGCATAAAATGGGCAGATTTTTATATACATGTTGAAGACTTACACATAAGGAGCGGAATTATATATCCAAGTTGAAGACTTACTTACAAGAGCGAAGAAAATCAAAAGATGAGAATTATATTGAAGTTTATGATACGAAGACAATACAAGTTGTGAAGAATCAAGCGGTAAAATACTTATCCCATGGCCATAACAATTTCATTGTTTATTTTATATTCAGTCTGTAGTTATTTTTCTTGTCATTCAAAAAAAAAATGAAAAAAAAAACAAACAAGAGAAATATCCCATGCTTCGATATCTTGTTGACCTCACTGGGGTATCTCTCTTGGTAGGAATTGGACATGGCACCTTTACCGTAGGGAAAGCAGCATTAAGGGATGCCTCAGGTAAGATATCGAAGCATGAGAAAGCGTGTGTTGACAATGGGCATGCTTTTGTCCCCTTTGCTTTTGATACTTTTGGTTATTTGGCTCCGGAAGCGGTTGGACTACTCAAGAGGGTCCAGAAAGTCATGCACAGTAATGTCATGACTCCTGGTTCACGAGATTTTATTTTTAATAGGATATGTTTTGCTATTCAAAAAGGGCTGGCGGCACAGCTTGTTGCTCGCTTGCCTACTATGTAAACGTTAAGTTATTTTTATTCTCATTTGAATTTTGGGTTTGAATAATATAAAAAAAAAAAGAAAAAAAAATTCTTTGTATTATTTTGGTTTGTATTTTTTTTTATTCATTTACTAAAGCCACGGGGAAGAAAAAAAATCTATGAAGAAGTTTCAAGCAACAAGAAATTGAAGAGAAAGAGTTACAAATTGTCGAAGTTCTACAAAGTTCAAGAGTATATCATCAACAGTTGAAGACCGAAGACGAAGATGAAGAAGATAATTTGAAGACTATGTTTCTATTGGATGCTGAGAGAGTGGTTCTTTCATCACTGTCGATCGGATGTGAAGGTGGTAAGTACTCCCATCCTTGCTATAGTGGTTAATTTCCTTTCTTAGAGATCATAAAAAAAAATCTTTTATTTCCCACGATCTTGTGGGGTCTCTAGAAATAATATGGAAGGTTTCCTTCCCACCATTCAACGTGTGTAGGATTCTCTCTTCATTCGTACATGCACACATGTGAGACCCATAAAAAAACCGTCTTATGAGTGAAATTATCATAAAATCCTTTTAAGTGAGGCAGAAGTCGAGGAAAAATGCTTATTGATCGCTCTCAAACACGCGTTCTGTCATTATGGTATGGTTATTTCTCACTCAACATTTAGAATGAGAATATGTTTTTTGGTATTACTAGCATGCAGAAACTCTATATCCTCGTAGCTCTTTGGATGCTTGGGAAGATGGAACGCTTTGAAGTTAGAGTAGGTTTTGTGGGTATACCTTTCGTAAGCCCTCACGAGACTATAACTCATCCACTAGCGACACCTAGGGGTTTAAAGGCATGTTGCACATGCTAAGTGCAACCGTGACTTCGACGACAATGAGTTGTTGTACCTTAGTTTATTTTTGTAGTTTCCTCGAGGAATAGCAAAAGGCAAGTGTGGGGGAATTTGATAGATGCAATATTTGCACTAGTTAGGTACTCAAATACTTGCTTTCTTGGTAGTTTTTGTATCATTATGCTTTGATTTTGTTTATTTTGAGTTTCTTAGGTGTTTGAGGCTATGTTGACTTAAAGGAAGTGGAACTTGTTCAAATCTGGGATTTCTTCGCACCATCTTCAAGAGAATGAAAAGACAAAGAAAAGGGCGAAAGAATGGAGCGATTCCGACGTCGCATGGAAAAGTTATGAGCATTTGAAGTGACTCTAAGGCTTAGTTTGGTATTGCTACGACTTTTCTAAAAGCACTTTTCTGTTGTGCGTTGCTGCGTTGTGCTGTGAGAAAAAAGCAGCTAGACGTTTGGTAAAATATTAATTAAAGTTAAAGCTGATCAAAAAAGCAATCAGAGTGCGTTTGGTAAAATATCAGATGAAAACATTGTTATTGTGGCAAATGACAAAAACAGACTTATCTCTAAAATAGATTTATTCAATTTTATTGAGTTTAAAAATAATTAATTTTTTTACTATTAAATATTAAATTTACTAATTGTTACTATTATTAATTATAATTGTTAAAAAAACTATTTTACTTAACCAATTTTTAATATATGTATATATATGTAATTTTCAAACAAAAAGTCAAACTAAAATTAAGTAATTATTTAATATTTGTTTTTATTTTATTTTTGACAAATTAAATGAAACTGTGTCGTAAAATAGTTTGAACATAAAATATAATAATATTTAAAGAATAAAATATAAAAAATTAAAAATTGATTATATATATAAGGGTCATTTTTGTCATTTACGAAATAAAATAGGGATAAAAGGATAAATCAAGCATTAAATTTTGGTGGGACCAAAGCTTATGCTTTTGTAGCTTTTAAAAGAACGCGCAATTGGGGATACCCAATCTAATTGGGGGATATTGATTACTTCCCCACCCCATGATTTCGGCTAATGGATGACCAATTGATATGAAAGTACTAAATACCCTTTGGTTAATTTAAAAACTTTATGAAAAGACTATTATACCCTTTCCCCTAAAACATTAAAATCAAAAACCAAAACATATATCCCCATTTCTAACATTAGTTCCGGCAGTCCTTTAGGTTTAGGTTTTCGAAAAAAAAATTCTTCATCGTTCTTCAACCGTTCCTTCTCTGCCAGCTCCTCACTTTGATTTTTTTTTTTTTACATTCGGTAGGGATGAAGACCACGCCGGTATTGATGAAGACCATGCCGGTACTGAGTTCCGACATGGTTATTTATGATGAAGACCACGCCGGTACTGAGTACCGGCATGGTTATTTAGGATGAATACCACGCCGATACTGGGTTCTGGCATAGTTATTTAAGATAAAGACCACGCCGTTACTGAGTTCCGGCATGCTCGATATAAATCTATCCATGCCGGTAGTCAAGTGAAAAAAAATCAAGTTTCCGGATACTTCTCATCATGTGCCGGCACATAAATTTAAGCAACATACTATGCCGGCATGCTCGAAAATTAGATAATTGTGCCGGAAGTGGACTGATTATAAGAAAAAAAAGATTATGAAAATTTCCAGCAAATGCCAGCATGGTTTTTTGGTTAAATACCATGCCGGCACCGAGCTTTTTCAGCTGCAACAATGGTGGATTCAAAGAAAAAAAAATCAAATTTTCAACCTCTTAGCAGCAATTCTCTATTCACAATCATCCTCCATTTTCACAAAAAAAATTCCGTCTCAAATATTTTTTTCCCTCCTACTCTCACCTCACTCACACAAATTCTAATAAAAATACACACTAATTTATCCCCCAAATACTTAACATTTGTACTAATTATAATTAAACACTAATTAGGATTAGTGAGGGGTAGATTAGGAATTAAAAAATATTTGGATAGGGGGTGACCACGAATTGCTATTGGGACACCGTTTTTGTCCTGTAGCTATATCCCCCAATTAAAACCCATATCCCCCAATTGCGCGTTCTTTTAAAAGCTCCTCCTCCCCAGCTTTTGAAAATTTAGGAATTTGAGAAGTGCTTTGGGTAAAAAGCACTTTGATTTTTTTTTACCAAACACCAATTTCAAAAATTATTGACATATCACTCCTCCTTTAAAAGGCTAAGTCATATAATCTCCCACGTTGCATGGTGGGCGTGACACCCACCTCAAATTAAATTAGATAAAAGCTTTCAACTACAACAATTCTGGAGAAGACAAGTGTCGTAACGTTATTGGTCGAAGATTTTTCTTTAATTTAAAAACACCCCCTTAATAAAGAACGTTATTGGCTCAAGCCCCCTGATTTTAACGGCCTAATACTAAAACCGTCAGTAAAAACGTGGGTGTACAAGACTTATATGTTGATTTATACCTAATTAAAAAATTACACCGGGTTTACACCAAATACTTAACTGGTCAAAGTGGACGATACTCCCGTGAAAACCATTCTTAACATGACGGAAGCTACTCTTCGTTCTTTCTTCTCCTCCTCCTCCTTATTTCTTCTTCTTCTTCTCTTCACCTGCAATTGAAAATCGAAAAATAAATGGTGGATTTGAGATCATAGAAAGAGGGAAATGATCAAGAATCGAGTGATAGTGATTGTGTGAATTTGTGTTGTTGATTCGAGTGCAACAGAAAAGGTAAATCCTGGTGTATAATTTAGGGTTTCTTCTGTTGATTGATGTATTTCAAAAATTGATTATTGATTGAATAGTTAGCGATGGGTTTTAAGAATAAGACACGAAGAGGAAGGTTATCATGCTAATTTGAGGATGTGAATTGAGAAATTAGAGAATTAGGGTTGCGGTGTTGAGATAGAGAAATTAGGGTTCATAGATTATAAATTGCAGGAATTATAATGGTTGATGTATGTTGATTTATGTTTGCTTTGTGTGCTTGATGTTTGCAGGAAATTTATGAGGCAAAGTTTATAACATTGATTTAGGAGACAAAGTTTGATTACAAAGACAATTAATGCAGAGGAAAGAAAGAACAAGGTAGACATGTGAAAACCCTAGATTTTTTAATTTGTAATTTAAAAAAAAATCAGATTGAGTTTTAATTTGGTGTAGGCAGATTGATTAAAATCAGATTGAGTTTTCAGAGAAAAGTTAGCTTCTGTTGATTTGATTGAATATTAAAATTCAGCCTGATTGAGAGCTAATAGCTAAAAACATTTGGGCCTGGTTTGATTTGATTGTTTGTGTGATACCCCAAAACAAGTTTTTAGCATTCTTTGCACCATTTTTACCGCTTTCTGTAGGGTAATTGAAGACTTTTTCATATTAGTCATATTTGCATTTAATCTAAATGTTTTATTGTTACCTTATCTACCCACATTTAGCATATACATTAAGGAAAACTCCACATATGTGGTTAGAGGGGACTTAAACAATTTTGTTTTTCATCTGACCCTGTGTGTAAGCTACTCATGATCCTATTGTGCTATCAACAAAATTTAACTCCAGTTGTGTGATATATTGGGATTGCTATTTTTATGTGTGGCAGAGATTCAAGTGGAAAGGCTACATTAGTTGTGGATAGATACTGTGGACAATCAACCATTTGCTAGGGTCCCGTAAAGAGGTATGTATTTGTTTCTTCTAAATTGAACCTAATCCTGGGGAAAACATGAAAGTTACCATGAACTAATAGGTTCATTCCACAATGATATTTGTATACAAATTTAGGTATACATTAATTGCATATTTCTAAAAGTATAAGAGCGTATTATGCTCTCATTTCTTCTTTTCCTGAGTAGGATAAATCTTTGTGCTCCCTGCATGGTGACTAATCTATTGAACGAAAATGCGATTTACTCCCATCTTTGTCTCTCTAATAATGACTAGGAAAAAACACTGGCAAAGATGCACTATACTCTGTTCTCCTCTATAGATTTTCATTTGTTTCAACTGAATGTTTGTATCTAAATCATGATAAAAAAATGAGATTACGTTTTTCTTCTCCTTGAATATAATGCTTAATACATCACTGTTTTGATATCTAAAGATTATATCCTATCAAGTTGGTTTTTAGTTCCATTACATGATAGCAGCTAGGGGTGGGAAATCTGACTTGACAAATTATAGTATTTCCAAGAGATTGTTCTAACATCCCTGTTTCGTGTCAAACATGGTCGGGCTAAGTGATGGTAGTAACCCAATGTACTTATATGCCATGTATTTGTGTCGTTTTCTTCTTCTTTTACTTTTGGTAATGTTTGGTCTGAACCCTACAAATAAAATATTACGGAATAGTGTAGGCCAAAGTGGCTTTCGACAAGCACGGCATGGGTTTTTTTTTTTTTATGTTTGCAGGTATTATATACAAACATTTCTCTATGACATCAACGGTATAAACCAGATGGGTACTGGCCTCGTCAATCAGTGTCAGTTCTATCTAGGTTCAAAAGGGTACATATTGATCTGGAAAAGGAAGGAATAAGGGGAAAAATGCAGACTAAACCGATAGCTCAGATTGTTTCATAGATTTTAAATCTTTACATTCTCAGGTTACTCCCATTGGACTCCCTTTCACAAATTACATTTCAGGTCAGGCTTTTAGGAGTCTTGCTTGAGTTCTATATTTGCTACTATATATTTGAAGACTTTAAAAAGAGGCATAACAGTTGTCTTCAAAGTGCCATCTATAATCATTCACGTTTAATTACTAACTTATTAACATGTGCTTGACGCTTAGTGATCATCCAAGAGAAAAAATCCTTCCATAACTTATTAATGCGACCTTCTTTATAATATTTCTTTCGGTTAGCATAAGTAGTTGTCCTTTAAATATTTAGTTTGTATAGTGTCGCGCCTGCTTGGGGTTAACAGATTGGTGTTCGGGTGAAAATAATTTATTTTTTTCTATTCATGTTCCTTATAAGTTGTGTGTTTAAATGTTTCAGAGTTCATGTGTGTGATTCAAATACCCAATAGAGGACTCTTTTTTCCTGCTAATCCAACCTACATATGGGCATGAGAGTTGGCAGTAGTTTCCACTTGCTAGCGCGAGTTCAATCAGTAACCGCATGTATGTCAACATAAAGATAAGGTGGAGGTGGAGGTGGGTATGGTTATAAAGTTGTGTTTATAAGTTGACCTACTCCTTCTAAGGTAATGTACTTCCAATGGCTAATGTGATTTTACAGTGCCTGAAAGACTTCTGGGATCCATTTTTGTGTTGGCAGTGGAGGTGGCAGGCAGCGTTCGGAGCGTTATAACTAAGGCATTCCTTCTGTGCTCTATCTGAGAACAGTTCTTTTAGTATTATCACCCTCTAAGTTTCTTCATTGATGTCAAAACTTGGACAATGAAGGTTGCTTCTAACAAGTAGACTAAACATGTTTCCGTTGTATGTGTCTTTCCTGAAAAGACTTCGCTTTTCCATAATATTTGTTTTGCATTCTTCACAAATAATGGTAGTCCCAAAATATTATTGAGCTACTATTACATTGAATGTGTATAGGATACTCTCTCAATTTAAAGGACTAATAAACGACAGCGTACTAAAAGATTAGTGCGCTTTGTATATTGACCAATGATAATATTACTGCATATATATGATCCATATATGTGGTTTATCATTTGCGTTGAATTACGAACTTATTAGTAAGCGCTTGGACAATGATAATAATCAGTGATTATCCAAAAGAAAAAATCCTTCCATAATTTCAATTATCAAATATTGCTTCGCCCTGCCACACCTTAAATAAAAAAATCCCAAGTGATGGGGCGGGGCCAAAGACCAAATAAAAAAAATCTTAAGCCACGGGATGAGGCGACACTGCGCGACACTAAAATAAAAATCCGCGAAACTGCGCGATACTAAAACAAAAATCCTAAGCTAAGGGGCGAGGCGAAACCGAGCCACACCAAATCAAAAATCATAAGCATGTATCAGGACCAGGCGAGGCGAAGCGCATCCCGAAGGGGTGGAGCGAAACCTCAGGATGACAAATCAAAAATATACGACGGGGGAGGCGAAGCCACGCCACACCAGCCCAAAAACATGGTTAAAAGATAATTTTTTTATGGTGGATGGTTTCCGGATACGCCCGGTGCGTAGCACGGGCACAAAATCTAGTATAGGTTTTGAAAGTGTTTTTGCAAAAATAAAATTACCAAACCCAGCCTAAGTTGCGACAAACTGATACAACACAGAATTGCTATTGACACCCCATCGTATGTTTAGTGGCTGACAAACTTTAAAAGAAGACGGAACTGTCAGTCTTGGGAAACTGACAACTGAATAGTAATTAAAGTGTTGCTGGCAGTAACGGAAGGAGATGGACTCGAGCATGGTAGTGAGAGATAAAATATGGTTTGGAATCAGGGAAGAATGAATCTTGGAAGTGGACGATGGATGCTTCCATTCCCAACAATAATGATCGAGGATACAATGAAGATAATGAAGGGTTGCTGCTGCCGTTGATACTTGCTGATGATCATGGAAATGGAACTGAACTATGGCAGTGATGGTGATCGATTCAGAGTGATGCCATTTCTGCTGAGCTGTAATTGATGGAAGATCTCGAGTTAGTGGCAGTGAAGAAAAGAAGCTAGTAATGGTTTGCTGAGGCCGAGAATGGAGGGGATGTTGACAGTAATAACGAATGGGAGTTGATAGTTTGGCGGTTGAACATGGGAGAAACTGATGTTGTTACCGTAATAGTGATGAAGCTAGGTACTGGGAGTTGTTGGAAGTTGACGGAGATCGATGGATAGGGAGGAGTTGAAGCTGTGATCATCTCTATGATGGAACTAATGGAGAATGGTGTTGGTTTGAGTTTACAGGGTATGGAGATGGTAATCGGTGTTTGATGATGTTATTAAAGATGGCAAAGGAGTATATGGACTGAAAAGTAGCAGTTTTATCTAAGCTCTATTAAATAGAGATGTTGTCTGCTGGCTGGCGAGCGATACAGATGAGCTTCCTCACCGAAGTGAAACTCATTACAAGCTACGGTAGAAAACCAAACCATAGGTCTTAAAACTAGATTTAGATAGAATTAAAGTCTCACAATTGTGTAGACTGTGATTTGTTTCATTACGTATTTATACATACAGAGAAAGAAGTATTCAATCTAACCTAAACTATAAGAACGAGATTACAGGGTTGGTTACATCTTTGTTACAACAAATATGAGAACTAAAGATTAGGACTCAGTTGAAGACTTGCTTGTGGTGGTTGTACCCCCCCCCCAACCCAAAGTTGGAGCGGGAGGATTTTGAGGCTGAACGCCCAACTTGATGACAAGACGTTTAAACTGATCCACTCCTAGTGGCTTGGTAATAAATCAGCTAGTTGTGCGGCAGATAGGATATGAGTTGGTTTTATAAGACCAGAGATTAGTTTTTCATGAACAAAATAACAATCAATTTCAATATGCTTAGTTCGTTCATGAAAAACTGGATTTTCAGAGATGTGAATAGCAGCCTGATTGTCACAATAGACTGGATTCAGAATATGAACACGAAGATCAGTAAACAAATAATGTAACCATTGAAGTTCAGAAGTTAACCTTGCTAAAGCTCGGTATTCTGCCTCAACATAAGATAAGGAAATCGTTGGTTGTTTCTTAGACTTCCAATAAATAGGACTTTTCCCTAGCATTGTGAAATATCCTATTGTGGAGCGTCGAGTAGTTGGACAGCCCGCCCAATCAGAATCAGTATATCCAGCAAGGGAAAGTGAGCTAGTTGCAGAAAGAAAAATACCATGAGACACAGTTCCTTTAAGATATCGAACTATGCGATGAGCAGCATCCAAATGACCTGAGCAAGGTTGCTGCATGAATTAACTAAGATAATTAACTGAATAGGTGATATCAGGACGAGTCACCTGAAGATAAAGAAATCGTCCAATTAGGCGACGGTAAACACTAGGATCGGGGAGAGGAGCTCCTGAAGTTGGAAGAAGCTTAAGGTGTTGTTCCATAGGAGAAGGAGAAACCTTAGCACCTAAAAGACCAGAGTCTTGAACAATATCAAGAATATATTTTCGTTGGCAAAGAAAGATACCTTTTGGAGAACGAGAAACTT
This sequence comes from Papaver bracteatum, assembly GCA_023529315.1. Lineage (NCBI taxonomy): Eukaryota > Viridiplantae > Streptophyta > Magnoliopsida > Ranunculales > Papaveraceae > Papaver > Papaver bracteatum. The sequence goes on from JAJJWX010001847.1 coordinate 120,484, forward strand.
CAGTTCCCAGGAAAACTGTAAACGACCGAGATTTTTGAGTGAAAACTTTGATTCCAGTTTATGTTTGAGTTCCTGAATATCCAAATTATTATTTCCTGTAATAATAATATCATCGACATAAACTAAAACATAAATGGATATCTCTCCTGAATGAAAAATAAAAAGGGAATAGTCAGCACGTGATTGAACAAAACCTTCATTTAGTAAGGCTGTAGAAAAGTTAGCAAACCATTGACGAGAGGCTTGCTTGAGGCCATATAAGGATTTATTTAATCTGTAAACACGGTTATCTCCCTGTTTCTGAAAACCTGGAGACAGTTTCATGTAAATTTCTTCTTGAAGATCACCTTGCAAAAAAGCATTATTAACATCTAATTGATGAAGAGGCCAATTATTAATGGCAGCGACAGATAGTAAAACACGAACATAAACTAGTTTCGCAACCAGAGCAAAAGTGTCATGATAATCAATTCCTTCTTGTTGAGTATATCCTTTAGCAACAAGACGATCTTTGTGACGTTCAATTGTACCATCCGGACGATACTTGATTTTTAAAACCCATTTACAACCAATGGTTGTTTTGCCAGGAGGTAGATGAGTAATGGTGAATGTGTCATTATTTTGTAAAGCTATATGCTCTGTGACTATGGAATCACGCCAGACATGAAGTTTAATAGCCTCCGTAAAAATGCGAGGTTCATCGTTAGTGATAACAGAGGATAAAAATGCACGATGCTGCAGAGTGAATTTATCAAAAGAAATATAATTCGTAAGGGGATATGAAGACTTGGATGTACATTGGTTAACTGAAAAAATGTAATCCTTGAGATGATATGGACGATGACATTCTCTAGAAGATCGCCTAATAGGTGGAGGATTATCGACTGGAGTTGTAGGACTTACTTGAATAGTATAAATTGGGACTTCAGGTGCGGAGCTGTCTTCAGGAGAACTCATATGTGTACGTGCCGATGGTGAACTGTCAGGAGAGTTCAGCTGTGTATGTACCAATGGGGAACTGTCAGCATTAGAGATCTCATCTGTGGCAAGATGATCGTGCCGTGCAGTTGCGTTAGGATTAGGAGAGTGTAAAACAGGTGATAAATCCGAAGGTTCATCATAATAGACTTCGTCCTGTGAAGGAGAATACAAAAAATCATTGCTAGGGATGTTAACGTCTTTAAATGGAAAACAATGCTCATGAAAAACAACATTCCTTGATACAAAGGTAGTTTTAGTTTCAATATTTAAAATAATATATCCTTTGTGATTATTTGGATAACCAAGAAAAATGCCAGGAATTGCCCTGGGATCGAATTTAGAAGAAATATTTGTGTTGCGAGCATAACACAAACAACCAAAAACTCTCAAGTTGCGATAATTTGGTGACTGTCCCAATAGAACTTCATGTGGAGTTTTATGTGAAAGGATTGGAGTTGGCATCTTATTAATTAAATAAGTTGATGTTAAGATGCACTCACCCCAGTAAGTGATAGGAAAATTTGCCTGAAATCGTAATGCTCTAGCCACATTAAGTAAGTGACGATGCTTACGCTCCACTACTCCATTCTGCTGAGGGGTAGATACACAACTGCGTTGATGATGAATACCCTTTTCAGAAAACCAAATTTGTATTTCACGAGATAAAAACTCAGTCCCATTGTCAGACTGGACTCATTGCAGTATTGGTAAATGAGGTATATAATTATCTGTGGAAATACACGTAATATGTCGTGAATATTGAGTAGCGACAAAAACCGTGAAAATTTTAAGAAACTTAAAAGTCTCACTTTTGTAAGATAAACCCAGGTGCACCTGGAGAAGTCATCCACAATGGTTAAGAAATAACGGGCACCAGTAAGAGAAGGAATTGAGAACGGTCCCCAAATATCACAATGAATTAATTCAAAACAGCGTGTATAAGAAATGGAATTTTTATTAAACGATAAACTACTTTGTTTTGCCAGAGGACAAACATCACAAAAAAGAGAAGAACTAGATTTAATGTAATCAAAACTTTTACATAGAAATTTAAAGCGTTCTAAGCTAGGATGGCCTAGCCGGCAATGCCAGACATCTAATGACGCTTTATTACATAAGACACTGTGCGTCATAGGCATTTGATGATGAAATTTGAGATGATATAAGCCGGAGAGAAAATCAGCCTGACCGATCACTTGTTTCGTGACTCGGTCCTGAAAGAAACAAACATTTTCAAAAAAATAAGCGATACAATTGGATTGGCGAGTTAATTGGCTCACAGAAATAAGATTAAATTTGAAATATGGAATGTGATGCACATTCAAAAGCTTAAGATTTGGCTAGAAAACAACTTCGCCAATGTGTTTAACAACGAAGAATGAACCATCCGGTAATTGCATTTTGATTAAAGTTTGAACAGGAGTATAAGACATGAAATATTGTGAAGAATTACAAATGTGGTGTGTAGCACCACTGTCTACAAACCAAGGGTCAAAAGAAGTGTTTAAAATCATACATGCAAAGTTTGCACGAGGGTCCATTTGAGCAGACTCAACTGAAGGGCTGATGAGGGCTAAGAGACGCGCATATTGATCTGCAGACAAGGCTGGAATGGCTGGTTGACCAGCAGCGATGTCAGTTGTCGCGGCTGTAGCAGCAGCAACTGTTGGCATAGCATTATTGGCTGGAGACAAAGAGCTGTTGGTGTTAGGGAAGCCATGAAGACGATAACATTTATCCCTGACGTGACCATGCCTGTTGCAGTAATCACAATGTGGACGCTAGCATTTGTTCTAACTTACCGGAGAACGAGAATTGGAGGGAAAATGCCTATTAGAACTGAGAGCAACAACGTCAATAGTTGGTAAGGGAGAAGCAGTTATATTTTGTTGTTCTTCCTCCTGCTGAACCAGGTTGAAAATGTGAAGAACGGTAGGAAAAGGTTCCATAGTCAGTATTTGACTGCGAAGGTTGGAGAACCTATCATGCAAACCCTGCAAAAACTCCATAGCACAATATCTCTCCATTCTTTCCAACATGTGCTTTCCAGCACCACAAATACAGGCTTCCGTAGAAGCGACCAAATAATCATATTGGTCCCAAAGTGTTTTTATTTTTGTATAATAGAGAGAAACAGGCATAGACTCCTGCTTGATTAAAGAAATTGTTGATTTCAAACGAAATAGAATCGGAGCATTAGATACACATAACCGTACCTGCAAGTCTTTTCATATAGCATTAGAAGATGCTGCATAAAGACAGCTTGCACGGATGTCTGGGTGAACATAATTGAGGATCCAACTTCCCACAAGATCGTCATAACATTTCCAGCAGCGATGGGTGAGATCATCTTTTGGAGGTGGTAAAGAGCCATCTACAAAACCCAATTTTCCTTTGGCACTCAATGCTTTTGTAATTCCTCGAACCCAGGCACCATAGTTATCAACTTGAAGCAAAGTAAAGAACAAAATAGTAGTTGGATTATCACTAGGGTGTATAACGTAGGGATCAAGGACTCGTAAGGTATTGATATTGGGTTGATTGGAGTTCTGGACTAGAGAAGTTGGAGAGTTCTGTAGTGGATATTTTGGAGAAAATTGCTCGGAATCAGACATGATTAAATTCTAGATAAAAGTGAAGACAGAGATGAAGCGGAAGATTTGATAATAGGGTTCCTAGGATCTACAAGGATACCATCTTAAAACTAGATTTAGATAAAATTGAAGTCTCACAATTGTGTAGACTGTGATTTGTTTCATTACGTATTTATACATACAGAGAAAGAAGTATTCAATCTAACCTAAACTATAAGAACGAGATTACAGGGTTGGTTACATCTTTGTTACTACAAATATGAGAACTAAAGACTAGGACTCATCTGAAGACTTGTTTGTGGTGGTTGTGGACTATGTATTTGCGGCAAGACTTGGTGCAGGTGGTTGCAGTTGACGCAGCAGCTGTGGCATGACGTTTACACGTCCAATAGTAGGAAACTACATGGGAATTTATGGTGGTGTTTTCCAACTGTATGCAATCACATGGAAGAAAAGGGATTTTTGCGTGAAAAGAGAAGGAAATGTGCTGTCAGTTCCACGGAACTAACAAGCCAGTGACGAGTTTGGGTTGGGCTTCTACACCTCTATGCAAGGGCCCATGCGGCAGTTTAATCTCAGTTTCAAGGCCAGACTTAGACGTGAGATTATTGGAACATTTTTGGCCAGGACTTGAGCATGGGTATAATATATACGAGAGATTTCGGTGACATTATATTTTATAATTCGTTTTTTCACACAAAAGGGGAAAGAGGGGAGCTTTGGAGTCAGAGATTTCTCTACAACCTATGGTTTGCTTTCAATTTATTTTTTATTATTTTACATGGGTTTTAAGAAATCCATGAGTAACTAAACCTTATTATTGGTAAGAGATGTAGTCCTAAGTTGGAAGACATGTTATTCAATTGAAATATTCATTCTCATTCATTCATAATTTATTAATATTGCTTATGTTCTACCGTTTATAACTCCATGTATGATTGATTTATAGTTTGTTTAAGTTGCAAATTAAATGAGCATGCATTCATATCTATTTCCAAACTAGGGTTTGAGATCCGGAATTATCGAATAATCTTTGTTAGAAGTAACATAATATAGTTGTTAACGATGGGATATTGCCATATAATTATATGTAGAAGTGTAACCTAGGTTAAATCTGTGTGGCTCTTGCGCAGGATTTCTTAGAATAACCTCAACTCATAAATATTAGTGCTTTCATTGGGTTAAACTTGAGTGGCTCTTGCGCCAAGTTATTTAGTGGAAAGGATTCAAAGAGTGTTGCGCCTTTGATGATAAAAAGAGTTTTGCCGGAGTAAGCCTACGATAGGACGCTCTAGGGTTATTGATATCGATAGAAAATGAATGTTGAGATTGATTCAGTTGATAATATGTTGGAAGATGGAAGATGAAAAATCTAACTAGTACTTTATACTTATGATATTCGTATTATTATATTTGATTTATTCTTATTTAGTTATAATCACAAACAAAACCCCCAGTTTCTATAAGTAATCAAAACAATTTGATAACCCATATCTCCCTGTGGAACGAATCTCTTCTTATAACTATACTCTTATTTATGATTGTGAAGTGAAAGAACTTAAATTATTTTTGCGTTGGTTGACAACCGCCCATTTATGTGTTCTTAAGAAATATTCCTGCCATATTGCCTATACACGATACAATTGTCAGTTCTTTAGCTTAAACATGTCTTACTTCCAGAGTTTTCTATGTCTTGAAGCGTATTATATATTTTGGTCTCTTTTCACTGTTAATCATTATGGAAATATGAATATTTGGTGTATTGTGCAGTTGGCAAATGTTATGAGACGTTACCAATGGCTTACATGTCCTAGGGAGGTAATTCTTTAATAGATTGTAATTGTTTCTTGAAGAATATATGCACTGTGATGTTTATTTATCCGATGCGTGTTGGCAATATGGATTTATCAACTGGTTAGCTTTACTGTGACCTTGGGTACCTATATAAACCCGAGATTTATTCTTTGGCAGGATGGCTTCCCGAATGGGTGAGTAGAAGACATCAATTTCTTCACCTATTTATTTTTCTATTATATCCACATAATTTTATTTATCCTTCTTTATTTTTGCAGTTTTCATGGAAATAGGTGTCAGTTTTTCCTGTGCAATTGCATGCACTATGTCTTGGTCTATTCGTATCAATCATAGCTCAAGGTCATCCTCATTTACTATTCATTTAAATGACAAATACATACAAAATCCCTGTTAATCTTCATAAACATTGGTGTCTACTTGAATTATAACAGGATTTTGGTGATAGTATCCCTGGACATGGTGGTATTAGTATTACTGATAGGATGGATTTCCAGGTAAATTTCCTATAAGTATCGACCTATTGGAGCTAGAATCTGTTAAACGTTTTTATTTTTGGTTCACTGTTCTTTTCCAAATTATGTGTTCCCAATGTAAATATTTACAGATTCAACTGTCTAAAGATGCTTAGGATAACTTAGAAACCTTATTTGAAGGAGATACCTTAAAGAAATAAGCTAGGATTCAAAACCTAAATTCTGACTGGAAAAATCTTTGTATGTCTGATGAAGATTTGTTTGATGAGTCTAATCAAAAGGTGTCTGGAATTGTTAATGCATCTTATGCGTTAGGGAAGACTATTCCCTAAAAGGACACTGTGATGAAAATTCTACGATTTTTACCAGCAAGATATGAGTCTTAAAAACATTCCATCATTGAAGGAAATAACCTTCAAACTCTCTCCATAAATACTTTAGTTGGAAAGTTAAAGATCTTTGATCATGAAATGCAATCCAAAGACGAAAAGGATATTGCGTTCAAGGCACTGAAAAACATTGAAACTCTTAAAAGTTAAAGTGTTGACAACTTTGGGATGATCTTGTTGATCCTGATTTTTCAGATAAAGATCTTGATAACCCAGTTTCATTGTTCACAGGACAGGTTAGAGAACTTTTTAGGAAGATCAATAAACGATTCTCCAAAGAAAAGCCTCCAACATCAGCTAAGCCACATAATCATATTTCTGCCAAAAACAAGAATTCTAACAATACTGTCGATGAGGATATGCCACAGTGCTTCAAGTGTAAAGGATTCAGTCACTTTGCTAATGAGTACTCAAATCGTAAGAAATACAATGGTAACAAGAGTCTTGCTGCAACACTTGATGAAACGTCTGATCCTTATGATTCCGAAGAGGATGATGGATCAAGTGTACCACTCTTGGGAGAAATTATCAATTTTGATGAATGTAGTAATACTCATATCAATCTTGATAATTTAATTGATGACTCTTCATCAAAATCATTGGAGTATGTTATGGATTTTTCGTTTACTAATGAAAATTTTGTTCATGTTTCAGGTACTTTGTGTTTAGTTGCTAATGATGTTACTGAATCAATCTTCATACAGGCATGTATGTATTGTTCCAGTGTGGGTCACATACTCACACAATATTTCAAGTACAAACATAAACTAAGGTATGTCAACAAACTGCAACGGAGGGCTAGTCGTTTGGCAAATGTGCTTAAACTTGTTTAAAAGCCCAATCCTGAGGTACGTAAAGTTAACTCTTCTTATTCTAAAAGATTGATTGATTCTAAGGATAAGATAATATCTCAAATGAGGAGAAGAGTCCGGGTTAAACATTCTGTATTGAAGGATATTATCAATTCCATGCAGGAATATGGTGGTGAGCAATCTAATGCTCACCTCACCACAATTTAATTGTTTTGAAATGTGCTTCTTGTCTCATGTTCCCTTAAAAGAGACAAGAACTATGCACATTAGGGCTTCAGATAAATTTGAATATAATTACTTGGATGTCCATCTTTTATTTGTTCATCTTTTACCTACTAGTAAGGACACATGTGCGATGCACATGCTTGAATTTTCACTCATCCAACAATACTAAATTTAAAAGTCATGAAAATTCTTTCCTAATTTTTTTTTTCTACTATTCATATTTATACTCGTTACGTAGATAATTGAAAGAGTTTTTCAAATATATAAATTTAAAAAAAATCCGATGTATATTTTGAAAGATATTAAGTTTTTAAAAATTTTGATATATTTTTAAAACAATGATATTTATGTAAATATATAAAAAATAGGGACAACTAAGTAATTTAGGGGGTCTCCTACCAAAAAGAGCTCTTTTATTTATATTAGTACTAGTAAGGACACATGTGCGATGCACATGCTTGAATTTTTACTCATCCAACAATACTAAATTTGAGAGCCATGAATTTTTTTCCTAAAAATTTACTATTCTTATTTGTACTCGTTACGTAGATGATTGAAAGAGCTTTTCAAGCATATAAATTTCAAAAAAATCCGATGTATATTTTGAAAGATATTAAGTTTTTAAAATTTTTGATATATTTTTAAAATAATGGTATTTATGTAAATATATAAAAAATAGGGACAAGACAACTAAGTAATTTAGGGGGTCTCTTACCAAAAAGAGCTCTTTTCTTTATATTAGTATAAGATAAGATGTCTCAAGTAATGGTATTGAATTTCTTTTTTAACTATGTAGAAACTTCAGGAAGGATAAATGTGACATTTCATTCTTTTTAGGTTTTGTGTATCCTTTCTACTATGTGAACTTTCTAGTTTTGAAACCCTGCATGGAAGATATCTTCTACTTCAAGACTCATATTTCACAAGAAGTTTTACTTGTTGAGCAATATATTTGTGTTTCACAAATCCATTTTATTCTTATGAATCATGGAAGCTCCAAGCAAAACATCTTCTTGTGAAAACTATGCTCCAATGGTTGTTTGATACCCATCTAACTAAAAAGGAACAAGAAATGTCATATCCTTTTGACTCATCTCTTAAGAAGAAAAGGAAGAATAAGAACAAACCTAGAGCGGATTGCTCCAATCTGAAAAGATTTGAAACTCTTCTTGAAGAACTTAAGAAAACCAATAAGGATGTGAAGGGACTGAATAAGACTCTACGAAAATCTCTTAAACTACAAGAAGCACTTGTCAATCAACAACCTACCAGGTTTGCATGAACCAACTATTTCTTTCATGAACTGTATGTTTCTATGCCGTCGTTGATAATGAGTTTGGAGATGATAAAGAAGTTTTCAAAGATTTTAAATACTAGGAAACTTCTTGTGAGAATTTATTCTTACTTTTGAGAAGGATAACTAGGATTTGGTATAACAAAAAATTGTGATTACACAAGTTATTTCCAACGTTTTTCATCTTGCATGTTTTTAGATTTATTTATTTATTTTCTAGAGTTTTTGGAAGATGAACTTGCAGTATGTAATCATTATTGGCTTAATTATTGTAAAAGTCTTATGAAATAGATGTGCCTTTAAGTTTTCGTGAATCGAGATGATATTTCATATATGCTCAGATGTAAACCTATTATGTTTTTTATAAACTAAAAATAGAACAAACTCTTTGAGAATTTTCTCACAATATCGATCTACTTGTGATCGCACTTTTGTGTTATTACTGCGTTACACACTCCGTAAGATTTTCTTATGTTGAGTCATACCGATTAAAATTATCTTTTTGTCTGTAACTGGCGTTGAGATTAATTTAAGTCGATTTTTAGGATATAAATCCGTGTGATTTGTTAATGTCCGACAAAATCCTTTTCATTAGTATAAAACATAGCTAGGCTAAGTTTTCCTTTGTTAGTGGTGGCCAGGATTTGTCCACACAAAGATAAATCAAGGGATGTGGTTCCTCAGACCACCCCTTACATCTCGTGTGGCGTTCATTACAATGTCAAGTTAATTCGAATATGCGCCAAAGCGCGCCCCAATGGTTCTCTCTCACCGCATTCTATCTATCCCACTTCCTCATATCTAGAAAAATCTCGCCGCTGTGGAGAAAAGGTTCGTTTACGTTTCTGATATTTCATTGGGGATGTTTTCCCTGATTATATCAAAATCGTTTACACACGGGACACATAGTTTTCATTTTTAGCCTTTCGTTGGGGCTGTTTTCAATGATTTTGGTGTTTAATTTCTTACTGGGTAATATGAATAAGTGCTCCCTGATCTTGATAATTACAACAATCACATGTCTGATTCTATTAGTCCATGAAGATCATTGTGGTTGTTTTCCCTGATTTTCGTTTTTGATTTCTTACTAGGTAGGATAAATAGGTTGTCCCTGATTTTGGTATTTACAACAATCACAGGTATGAAGGTATCAACTTCGTCCCGTCATGATGATTATTTTTACTTTCGTCTCTGATTCCCTGAATATTACAGTTTTGGTCCCGTGTTATTTTTTTTTAGTTTGGTCCCGTGTTTTTTTTTTTTTTTTTTATGTTCTTATTCCGTTTAAGAACTGGGTATTTGTTTTTGGCCTAATTGCTCGGTGTCGTGCCCATTTAAAACCAGAATTATTATCTCGCATATCACTATATCATCATTGGGCGTTTCATGTTATCTATGTTTAATTGTGTTTTAAAATTTGTCGTCACAAGCCTCTAGGAAGATCTCGATTAGTTGATTTCATGGATAAGGGAGTTGCTGAAAAATAAAACAATACTAGGAATCGTCATTCATGTTTCTTTCAATCTCTGCATTTTCTTTTAGTGTGTTTCCCATTCTGCATTACTTTATGGTGTGTTTCTCTTTTAGTGTATTTCCCATTTGGTTGAGATGTGGTTCCCTTCTTTGATGGCATATTAATATTAGTACATTTACCTTTCATCTTGGTTATGCTATCTAAATGTGAGTTATCATATTGATCCCAGGATTTCGTAAGTGAAATATGCGATGTACATTTTGAATTACGCTAGCACGGATAAGCCAAATCATTTAGAGGATTAGGTTTTCTTCAGATGATGATGACTTAGGCATATTAGCGAAATTGAGGTGTGAATGTTAACCCCAAACCTCTAAGTCAAGATAGTGGATGTTCACAGGCTTTGCGTGGTAGATGGAAATAGGGAGGTATAATGGGTAGAATATAATGCACCAAGTATCAATATGATTTTATCTTCCCAGTTATTACACGATTGAGCAAAGGCACCAAGGTCTTCAAGTTTTAATGTTAAATCTCCCGACGCACAGATAACAATGTGATGAAGGATCAGTTATGATGATCTAAACCGGTCCAACGGGGTTGGTGTGTCATGATTGGTTCTGAAGCTTGGCCTAAGTCAATACCCTGAGAGATCATTCTGCCTCTAAAGAGTCTAAACTAAAAAAAGAAAAAATACGTTAAGCTATCTAAACTTCTCAAACCCACAACAAACTTTGTTGGACTAACTGAATTGGTCTGAAGATGGTAAATGGCGCATCAAAGCATCTTACACTAGCAACTTAGCAATATCTACTTACACACCTGGTGGAACAATTTACCAGCGCACATTCATGCTAACTAATTAGTGTGAGGTGCCTTGAAGATGCAGGTTCTTGAAGAAGACTTCACAAACTTCACAAAATGTCGCTTGGGATTACAACCGACAACTATGCCGATAAACAAAATGAAAACAAACTTTACACATTAGAAAATAAGTGTGCCTTATTTCCATTTTTTCAGTTTATTATTTACATTACTATCACCTGAAATGCCTTCGTTAATTTATGTCAAATGATCATTTTAATGAAGTACTATTATGATTCTTATGAACAAAAATAATTCCTGCAACCAACTAGAAATGGTACACTTTGCATAGTGCAGATAGTTCCTTTATTTTCAGTTCATTTACGCAGCAAACTCCAAAATTTATGTGTTTGAGTGCATATTAATTACGGGCAGTTGCAAACATACCTTTTCAATATAAAATTTGAAGTTGTCTAGGAACTGCTACCAATGGGTGATACATTTTTTGGAAGTTGTTCTCTTACTGTACTGCATTTTTAGCAAGAGCATGTGCATTCTTTTCTTCCAATTACATTCTCATCCGTCTTCGAAGACTTGGATCTCTATGTATACTGCAGTTTCCCACTATGCTTTCAGGCTCACCAATAAGCTTCAGACTTCAGTGTCTAATGGCCATCGCGAGTATCCACCATGGTGTTAATCATGGGAGCCATGTGGTCCGTATTATGACGTCTTAATTCCAGCGCAAGAAAATAAAATAAAACATTTTTATCTAGCTTTTTAGTATCATAGTGGGGTGATCCCAAATCTGAAATTAACATTATCCAATTCACTTAACACTTCATTGGCCTATGCTTCCTTTATAACCAATGCTTTAGAGAATACTTGGATCGACACAAGGTTTGAAAATAGTTTCAAAACACTTATTTGAATATATATGGTTCATGCTATTAAGGTGTTACCATCAAAATAAGTTGATAAATTTCTGGGACAATTGATACAATATTAAAAATTAAACAACATAAATGACCATGAAACATCAAGGCTCGTGCCGTACAGGGCTAGTTTTTTTCATAAAGTAAGGTCACTCATGTTGTTATCTTGGGAATGACATCAAATGGGGGAGAGTTCTTAAATGAACTTGTGCTTTATTACTATATCTTTGTGGGGTGTGTGGCCGTGGAATTTACAGGGGATGCTTGTATTTTAAATCTCCTAGATGAGTGCTAAGTATTTCCTACTATGTGGTATCATCTAAATTAAGTTGATATGTAACCACCTTGGAATCTTGAAGTATCATTTGGTTGTATTCATTACGATCCCATGATTTTCGTACCTTTGCCAATTTTATTGAGAAAAAGGGGGAGAGTTATTTAGTAGTTTCACACTACATACATATGGTTTACGGATTATTATGCAAGGGGGAGTGAATCAATAATTTATAGGTTTCACATATTATGTAAAAGATGTAAGTATTTATTAAGGGGGAGAAACATATCACCGTAGTATTACTTCAAAGTTGGTTAAAATTGAGCTTTGGGGAAGATAATAATATTATGTTTCTGTATAACGATGATTGAGAATATTTGTTTTCAAAAGTTGTTATAGCTATGGATACGGATCTTCAACAACGATGTTGAGTTGAACATGTTGAGAATCATTTCAACTTGAAATAATGAAGAGTTCAGGGAGTTAAAGAAACCAAGGAAATCAAGGCATGATGGATTCGAGGAGTTTTTGAAGCTTTATTTTTTATCCATGTGTATTGATAGTTTTATCACTAAAATTGACAAAGGGGGAGATTGTTAGAGCATTGCGCTATCGAACTCACAAGTGCTGCTATCTCAAGCTTGTTGTCAAATTTAGTTGTCAAAACTATATCTTGATTTCTAGTCTACAATTAGTTAAGTCTCGGATTAGGATAGAAGATGTGGTTGAGAAACGGACATCACAACAATCATCATTGCGTTCTACCGTTTGAAGGCGAAGATCAACCGAAGCTTTTGGAGAAATTCTTCAACAAAAGGTATGCGAAGGCTGAACCGCCTATTTATCAAGTTATATTCACCTTTCTATATTTGATATGTTGTCGTGTAACTAATTAGACTATCGTAAGCATATCAAGAATTTCGAGTCAAGATTCTTCTTGTATTAGTCCTCAAAATATGACTAAGCTTAATGAACATTTCATACTTGATGAATTTCGGTTAAGAGCAATTTATTGTTCGCAATCAAAATCATGATTCAAGATTATCATTCGAAAATAGCCTGGAACCGTGATATGTGTCATTGATGTTATTCGGGAATGTTTCGAATCGATTTATAAAAATATAGAACTACTATAAATTTAGATATAAGACAATATACATATCATTCTTACAAACTGGGAAAACTGTTATAAGTTTGAAGCCGTAATACTTGTACTCGGTGTGATGGCTCTCGCGCAGCCTCTAGGAATAACTACGACGCTAATAGCCTAAACGTGGGAAACTCTGCTGGCGTCAAGGACAGCAACAGAGAGACACAGATTTGAAAAATCTGATGCGCTTCATAAAAACGGAGGCTGAAGCTTCGTGGTATATTGCAGAAATGATTGCTGAAATAAAGCATAGAATGCGACAAATTCCTCAGTGTGCTATACAACACAATTATAGAGAAAGGAATCAAGCAACAGATGGCTTGGTAAACTTTGCAGCAGACGGAAGCCAAACATGAAACTTAACAACAACAATATACGACTAAGCAATCCCACATTTTCTCAACCAAATTATATTAAATAATTAAGTGGGTACATGTAATAGCTATCTATGCTTACTTTATTGTTTTCTCGAAAAAATAAAAATAACAAATGATATAGTTTCATTAACAAAGAGATGAATTGTACCATACTGTATTAGATAATGTTGAATATATAAATCAGTTTTGTCAATGCTGATAAATTCAAGATAATGAACATGATACACTATATAGAACAATTAATTGGGGGATACATGGAATAATTGGGGGATATTGCTGGCATAGTTTTTCAATGTCGGCAATCCATCGACCATGCCGACAACATCAAAAAATTATGCCGACAGATTTCCCCAATTTGGTGTTCATTATATATACTAGTATTAAGATTTCCAGCTAATTAACTAGGATACCTAATTTTAAAATTCAATTTTTATATACTTGTCAGCAAGATGGTACCAAAGTATCAATTGACTCTTACTTCAACAGGGATAAGTCTTCCTTCCCCGCCTGGCAAGAATTCCACCTTTGCAGACACCGAGGAATTACGAGCTCCAAAGTTTTGCCACGGAGAAACAGTCGGGAGTCCTTGATCAGCCAGCCTACATGATCTGGATTCGCACCCCACCTTTCAGGCGACCGACCTTTTTATCAACCCGTTCCAATAGTTTCTTCTTTGTAAAGGGCCGAACTCGCTACACGTATCAAGTGTCTTTTCTCTTTTAAAGGAGGTGCATAACAGAAAGGCACAAGTCCCAACAGGAAATAAAGAAAAAGGGTGACATATTTGATCGACAGCAGAGTGTGCCCTAATAACTCCAGTTTCTTCTTCCTAATTTATCTTACAAATTCAGAAGACACCCTTAGAATCTGTTTTTTTATTTTTTTCTGCTTATATCTGGGATTGATTCCAGAAAACCAGGCGATTCTTTGTTGTTTCAGATGGGTTTCCCCATTTGTTCCTCGTTCAGGTGAAGATTTTTTTTTTTTTTTCCTTAATAAAAACTTAGATTTACGAATGTTAACATTGAAGATTGAAAATTTTAATAAGTATTATCTGAGGGACGATTTTATGTAAAATATATCATATGAATGTAATTCAGGGGATTGATCTTGTCTTCGGAACCAATTGAATTGACTTGTGGTCTATTTGTAGGACACTTCAAATTACAGTATTGACGCTGAGGGAGCTGTAGCCATCCTTTTTTTTTTGTTGATCAACTTGTGCCACATTATCGTAAGTGAACTGGCATGTCAATTCAGTATTTTTCCTTCAAGAAGTTTGGTTTTTCGTCATATTTATCAACATATATTGTTGTATGTTCATTGCTGGTTGTTGTATAAACATGGAACATATGAACATGCTCGCCATAAAATTATCAGGTTGCCTTATGATTACTGCATAAATCATAAGATTTGTTGTTATTGCTTTATTTGCTTATTGCTAGCTGTTACACTAAGCGTAGTATTTTTAGGTTTATCATTACAAACTCATGTCAAATGTACTTGAAAGAACTATTTTGGGGTCTTAAGATGTTGATCAAATCATGTACTTGCAGTTATTATGATTTGATTTTTAAGGACCTTTTCTCTAAGAAGTTATGTTATTTGAAGTTAGAAATAAATATAAGAAAAATGCAAAAGGATCAGAGTTCCAGTGCTCCATCAACTCCTTCTGCTGGGAGAGTACGACAGCGTAGACGCTCACAAGAGGTGAGTAATACTTCTTTAGATTGTTTTGAGGATCTCTTTTGCCAACATATAGGCGTACTTAATAGAAACAAGTTTGCCCTTATCAATGCTCATAGTTGTTCGAAATAATCTCATTCAATTTCGAATTAGACAAATTTACATTATCACGTGCTGGGGGAGTTTTTTTTTGTGTGTGCTGGTAGCCTGGTACTTTAAATTTGATTAAGTTGTATACATATTCTGTATTTGGTGACAGGCTCCTTTCGAGACTAGTAAAGTAAATGGGGGTAATTTACTTGTTAATGACCAAAACAAATACAAGTCGATGTTGATTCGTGCATATTCATCTCTGTGGATGATCGGAGGGTTTGCGCTTATTATCTACATGGGCCATCTCTATATTTGGGCCATGGTTGTTGTGATCCAAATCTTTATGGCAAAGGAGCTATTCAGTCTACTCAGGAAAGCTCGTGAAGATAGTCACCTTCCTGGGTTTTGGCTATTAAACTGGTGAGCCTAGCACTCGACTTTTTTCTTGTAGTCTTCAGGTGGAGGGGATTTTGTCTTGGGTCTTCATTGCACAACTTACTCCCTTAATGCATGCCATTTTTTATGATTTGCATAAACATTATTATCATGTATCTCCTGTTATCCTGTTTGCAGGCATTTTTTCTTCATGGCAGTGTTGTTTGTATATGGCCGCATCCTCAGTCAGCAGCTCGTCAACACTGTGACATCTGATAAAGTTTTATATCAGCTAGTGAGCAGTCTCATTAAATACCAAATGGCTATCTGTTATTTCTTATACATAATTGGTTAGTATGTCCTTGCTTACTTGTATTTATATATACTTATAAATATAGGCTATCGAACGCGGCATCAAATCGTCTCATGCACAAGTGTTCAAACGTGATAGTTTCTTTGTTATACTAACAAATCAGTAACTCTGTAATTATGTATTATTTTATGCATACGTTCTGTTCTTTCAGAAGTCTCTTTTTTCTACTTCTTATTTCCTTTTTCTATCTGTATCTTTTTCAGGATTTATGTGGTTCATTCTTACGTTGAAGAAAAAGATGTACAAGTATCAGTTTGGCCAGTATGCATGGACACATATGATTCTAATTGTTGTGTTCACTCAGTCCGCTTTCACTGTTGCAAGTATTTTTGAAGGAATTTTCTGGTGAGATCTCTTGAAAATTCTCTGAACATTTTTGTGATATCTGTCCATTAGAACTAGCACTCCCAACTTGTGTCATCATCTTGATGTGTTATTTGGTCTGATCTTGTAAATTTACCAAAATTTTCATATGATCCGACACTCTTTCCTCTTTCTTGCATTTCTTTATCTCTCATATTCTAGTCATTATTCTTGAATGTGTTATTTGTAAGTATCACATATGCTGTCTTAGATAGTAGGCTATTCCACTTTATATGTGATAGGGGTTACCCAATGAGCATACTAATCTGTGCACTTATTATTCTTTTTCCTCCTGACATTCATTAAGTTCAGTGCAGGTTTCTTTTGCCAGTGTCACTTGTTGCCATCAATGATATTGCTGCCTACTTCTTTGGTTTTTTCTTCGGGAAAACACCGTTGATCAAGTTGTCTCCGAAGAAAACTTGGGAGGGTTTCATTGGAGCGTCTGTTACGACCATGTTATCTGCATTTATGGTGAGAATCATCTGTTCTTTTGCCTATGTTGATATTTCGTTGTCAAAACATGTTGAGTTCTGTGTACTTGAGAAACATTCCTGCCAGATTGCCTAAACACAATACAATTGTCAGTTCTTCAGCTTAAACATGTCTTACTTCCAGAGTTTTCGATGTCCTTGAAGCGCATTATGGATTTTGGTCTCCTTTCACTGTTAATCATCATGGAAATATGAATATTTGGTGTATTGTGCAGTTGGCAAATGTTATGGGACGTTACCAATGGCTTACATGTCCTAGGGAGGTAATTCTTTAATAGATTGTTATTGTTTCTTGAAGAATATATACACCGTGATGTTTATTTCTCCAATGTGTGTTGGTAATACACAGGATTTATCAACTGGTTGGCTTTACTGTGACCCTGGATACCTATATAAACCCGAGATTTATTCTTTGGCGGGATGGCTTCCCGAATGGGTAAGTAGAAGAGATCAACGTCTTCACCTTATTTATTTTTCTATTATGTACACATAATTTTATTTATCCTTCTCCATTTTTGCAGTTTCCATGGAAAGAGGTGTCAGTTTTGCCTGTACAATGGCATGCACTATGTCTTGGTCTATTTGCATCAATCATAGCACCTTTTGGAGGCTTTTTTGCCAGTGGTTTCAAAAGAGCTTTTAAACTCAAGGTCATCCTCGTTAACCATTCATTTAAATGACAAATACATACAAAATCCCTGATAAGCTTCATAAACATTGGTGTTTACTTGAATTATAACAGGATTTCGGTGACAGTATCCCTGGACATGGTGGTATTACTGATAGGATGGATTGCCAGGTAAATTGTCTTTAAGTACCTATTTCTTAATTGATCTCTTGGAGCTAGAATCTATTAAACATTTTTAGTTTTGGTTCTTTTCCAAATTATGTGTTCCCAATGAATTTGTAGTGCGGATATTTACTGATTCAACTCTACTAACGTTTTGCAGATGGTAATGGCTGTGTTTGTATATATCTATCACCAATCCTTTGTCATACCCCAGAGTTATTCCGTTGAGATTATCTTGGATCAGGTGGGTATTACTCTTCATATGGTTACCTGATGTTATCTGTTTGGGTTTATACTTGGTGGATCAAGTATACATCTGATTGTGGTTCACTATGATGATGTAGATATGGAGAAATCTTAGTTATGAGGAGCAACGGGCATTATATACGAAGCTAGGGCAGATCTTCCTTGAGAGGCGATTTGGTTGATGGCAAGAAGCGCACGACGAATTTCTTTATTTCTTTAAATGAAAATGTTGTTTACATGGTGTTGCATTTTCTTTGTTCTAAACCCAATTAAAGATTGTAGGCATGTACAAATTAATTGATTGGGGAATCATTGTAATGTTTGATACCCAACATTCTTTACACGGGCTTTTAGTGTTATTTGGATTTGTAATTTTCTAATAAGTTTTTCTGCAAGAGAATATAGCGATAGATTTTCTACCGCTGCAACTGTATTGGCTCAGGCCTTGGATACAACATTAAGCATTTGATAACTTGGCGACCATGGTGACAAAGATAGTCATGGAATTGAGAGTGACAAAGATAGTCATGGAATTGAGAGTATATTGATTAATCGGTATATCTTACAATGGAACATAGTTCCTACTTATACAAGAGATATGATCCTAGAAGTAAATGAGAATATTACACCATATATTACATGCAAGGAAACTAATATATACGTTGTATACTCTAGATTAAAGATAGAAGATATGCAGAGATATGCAATATACTCTATCCAAAGATGACAACACTATGTCTCTTAACACCCCCCCTCAAACTCAAGATGGTCGAGAACACATGTTGAGTTTGGATACTAGGAACTGAAGACGATGAGAGGGGTGTGATTTAGTTAACAAATCAGCTATCTCAGAACTCCGATTTGGTGAACTGTAGATCAACAGTCTGTTTCTTGTAATGATGTCGTACAAAGTGGCAATCAATCTCAATATGCTTTGTTCGTTCATGGAAAACATCATTGTGCGCAATATGAATAGCTGATTTGTTGTCACAATATAATGTAGTAGGTTCAGAAAGATGAACTCCCATGTCACTTAGAAGCCATCTAAGCCAGACAATTTCAGAAGTGGTGTGAGCAAGGGCTCGATACTCAGCTTCTGCACTCGAACGGGAAACAACAGATTGTTTCTTACTTCGCCAGGAGATTAGAGAATTGCCAAGAAACACACAATACCCAGTGGTGGAACGTCGATCAGTAACATCACCAGCCCAATCGAGTCGAGTATGCCCGAGAGTAAGATCAAGTAGAAGGAAAATGCAATCCTTGGTATAATGTACCTTTGATGTAGCGCAAAGTATTCTAAGGACAAGAAAGACATAATGTGTTGATCGTGGAGCTGACATGAACTGACTCACAATATGAACTGCATGACTGATATCAGGTCGAGTGATAGTTAAATAGTTTAGACTACCAACCAGCTGGCGATACAATGTAGGATTGGATAAGACATCACCATCCATAGGATTGTATTTTACGTTTAATTCTAGTGGAGTATCGTTTGTCTTGTTATCAACTATCCCCGCACGACTTAGAATCTCGAAGCATATTTTACCTGGGAGATTAAACACTCGTGGATGATCGATCCACTTCTATACCAAGGAAATACCGCAAGTGACCAAGATCTTTCATCTCAAAAGATGAACTTAATCGTGACTTCAGTGCATTAATACCGCCAAATCACTTCCGTGATAACCATGTCGTCAACATAAAGAAGAAGAAGAACAATCCCTTTTTCCGATTTTCTAAAGAACATAGCGAGAATCATAGGCACTTTGACTAAACCCATATTTAGTGATAGCACTTGCTAAACTTTTCAAACCAAGCACGAGGTGCTTGTTTGAGACCATATAGTGCTCGACGTAACTTACAAACTTGATTTGGAGCATGAGACAATCCCGGGGGTGGCTGCATGTATACTTCTTCTTGGAGATCTCCGTGAAGAAAGGCATTAGTAACATCCATTTGATGAAGATCCCATCCACGAGCGAAGCAACAAGAAGAAGGGTACGCACAGTTGTCATTCGAGCTACAGGTGCAAATGTTTCCTCGTAATCGATTCCATACTCTTGAGTACATCCTTTTGCAACAAGACGAGACTTGTAGCGTTCTATTGAACCATCAGCCTTTGTTTTTATCTTGTACACCCATCTGCATCCAATCACAGACTTTCCAGGTGGTAAGTCTACCATGTCATATGTTCCAGCTTTATCAAGTGCAATTAACTCTTTCTTCATTGAACATTGCCAATCCGGAATGACTGATGCTTCCCTGTAAGTTTTAGGTTCATATAATGACAATATAGTTGACAAGTAACAATGGTAGTCTGATAACTTAGCTGGTGGACGCCTTTCTCGAGGAGCAAGAGTAATCTCTTGAGGTGCATGATCCTGTTCAGGAAAAGCAATATGATGATGAGGCATAGAGTGGTTAGAGAACGAATCATCCACAGTATCAGTTGTTTCTAGGGTAGGAAAGGTTTCTAAGGTTGGAGTAGTGATCTCGGGGGTGGAAACGATAGGTTCAGATGTAGAACTTGAAGAGGAACTGATATCAAAAGGATCAAGATACGTAAAGCTCTCAGAGTTCTTACTGTTTGGGAGAGAGTAATATGGTATTTTCTCCCAGAAGGTTACATGACGAGATATACGGAGTTTTTGACTGACATGATCAAAACAGCGATACCCTTTTTGTTCTATACCGTAACCTAAAAACACACAAACTGCATTCTTTTTACTAAGTTTGTTACGCTCTCGTTCTGGAAGGAGAACAAAGCATGTTGAACCAAAGACACGGAGTTCTGAGTAGTTAGGTATTTCTCCATATAATCTTTCATATGGAGACACTCCACCAATAACAGCAGTTGGACTACGATTTATTATATAGACAGCAGTGAGGACAGATTCTCCCCAAAAATTGGAAGGAACAGATGCAGAGAGTAATTGGGTTCTAGCAGTTTCAATAATGTGACGATGTTTACGTTCTGCAACACCGTTTTGCTCGGGAGTTTCAAAGACAAGAAAGTTGAAGAAGAGTACCTTCTGATTTGAGAAAAATTTTAAATGGATTAGATATATATTCCCCCCCTTGATCAGCACGAAAGATTTTAATGGTTTTTGTGAACTGAGTTTTGATCATGGCAGCAAACTCAGTGTATATTTTTAAGAAGTCGGATCTTGAACTGAAAAGATAAACCCAAGTGTATCTTGTATAGTCATCGATAAAGGACACATAATATATAGCCCCTCCTTTAGAAACAACAGGTGACTTTCCCCAAACATCTGAATGAATTAAATCGAAAGGTGCAATAGAAGAAGTGATACTTTTATTAAATGGTAGTGCCGGTTGTTTAGAAAGCTTACATGTGATGCAGCAGGGCTCTTTATCTAGCTGAACGGACCCTAAGAGACCTTTATTAATCATATATGTAAGACGGGAAAACGAAATATGACCTAACCTAGAATGCCAAGACATGAAAGGAGAAACAGTGAATGACTGTGTTGAAGTTGTAGCAGCAACATGATTTTTCGACTGTGGAGAGATAACTAGAGATTCAAGGAGATATAATCGACCCACTCTACGCCCTATCCCAACTAGCTTCTCCGTCTTGGGATCCTGTATAACACAACCAGAAGGAAAGAAGTGAACATTAAATCCTTGATCACACAGTTGTCCAATAGAAATAAGATTCATGGTAATCTTTGGTACTAAGAGTACGTCAGGAACACATAGTTTGTCTGAAGATTTAACTAATCCAATGTGTGTTGCCGCTAATTCCGAACCATCAGCAGTATGTATTTTGGGAGTTATTATGGAATGTAATTTCTCAAAGTACTGTGAATTAAATGTCATATGGTTGGATGCACCTGAGTCTAGGAACCATCCAGTTGAGTAAATACCTGGGGGAATTGCAAGTGCAGAGGCTACATTATGATTATTACCAATAGACAAAGCTTGTCTAATCATGTCTTGGATATCAGCTAGAGATGGTGCATGTTTCTTCTCAATCTCAGATGTGACAGGTGCAGCAGTGAAACGTGTCAATGTTGCATTTGAGTTTCTCCTCTTTTCACGCATATTTCTGGATGTTGGTGATGTGCAGTTGTTCACTGTATGTCCTATCTCCTTGCAGTAATTGCATTGATATGGAGACGAAGTTTGTGATGTTCCTGGTGACATTGAAGGTGGTTGAGTACAATTTTTGGCCATGTGTCCAAGTTGTTTGCAATTGTGACATTGAACCTGGGACATGTCACGACTTGTTGAAGCTGTCTGGTTCTTGTAATTTGATCGTGAGGAAGCAGCAAATACAGTGAGAAATATCAGGTTTAATTCTTTTCCTTGTTTCTTCAGTGATAAGCTCTGACAAAGCGGCTTCCACTGTAGGAAGAGGTGTTCGGTGCAGAATAGATGCTCTAACAGATTCATATTCATCTTTCAAAGCCATGAGAAGTTGAACTAACCTTGATTCTTCTCGGTATTTCTCCCACAGTTGTGCGTCACTAGTCCATTTGGGTTCCATTAAAGCCAGCTGATTCCACACAATAGACATCTCAGAGTGAAAATCTGATATTGTCTGGTCGCTTTGTTGTTTCAAGGATCGAATGTCTTGTTCAAGCTTGTAACGTTGAGCAAAATTAATTTGTGTATACCTTTTGGAAAGAAAATCCCATGCCTCTTTGGCAACTTCAAATCTGGTAAGTTGCATGCTGATGGATGTAATCACAGTATTTCCAATCCACGTGAGTATCTTATGATTATTGATCTCCCAATCATTGAGACGATCACTGAATGAAGATTCAACTTTATCTGTTTTCTCTGGAATAGTTTGAACAGGGTATTTTTCAGTACCATCAATATATTTCCATAAGCCTTTACCCTTGAGAAAACTTCTCATGAGGAAAGACCAGTGATTGTAGTTAGTTCCATCGAACTTGGTTGTAATTGGTTGGTAATCTTCTCGAGACATGATGATGGCTGAAAAGCTAACAAAGTAGAAGAAATTATCAGTATGAGAAGGTTAACGAAATTTCAGTCTCTTGACAAGGGATTTGATTACTGGTTGTTTGCAGCGGAAGGTTGGATCTTGGTTGGCTCTGATACCATGACAAAGATAGTCATGGAATTGAGAGTGACAAAGATAGTCATGGAATTGAGAGTATATTGATTAATCGGTATATCTTACAATGGAACATAGTTCCTACTTATACAAGAGATATGATCCTAGAAGTAAATGAGAATATTACACCATATATTACATGCAAGGAAACTAATATATACGTTGTATACTCTAGATTAAAGATAGAAGATATGCAGAGATATGCAATATACTCTATCCAAAGATGACAACACTATGTCTCTTAACACATGGTAAAGTCAGATTTCAGGTGTTAGTAGTACGCTAAACCGAGCCATCCTACAGTACAGACAATTTTGAATGTTTACTAGTAGATAATAATCGTCTCCAGCACAGTTAGTTTAATCACTTGATTATTGAGAAGAAAAAAAAAAAAACCTAGTTTCTTAACAAACAAATCAAAAGTGTGCTAATTCGGCTTGAGTATTACCCAAGGACGTAATGTTCGCACCCTTTGAATGTCATCCTAGGACATTTGGTTATACTTGTTCAGATGACTTTCTCCGACCAATACAGGCTTGACTGACTGACTTCCAGGGACTACTTGTAGAATAGGCGAGTAGAATATCTTCACTTGAGGGATATACAGTTTCACCTCTAAACAGGGCTTTGGGAATCATAGTACCCGAGTCCTGAATGAAAAAGCCCATTCACATGTTCCATTTCCCTACCAACAAAACTACAAAAGAAACACAGAAGAACCACTTCCACCGTTTGGATCAAACACAGTTCATCAATGGCGGCATCTTCTCGTCAGATCTTCCGTTCCATTTCCCACTCATCCCCATCCCATTGTCTCAAAACCTTCCTCCGATTTGAAACTACTTCATCCTCATCATCTCCTTCATTACTAACAACAAAACCTTCTTCTTCTTCTTCTCATCATAAACACGTACAAGAATATTCAGAACCGTGTAATTTCTTAGGAAGTTGGAAGGCACCAAAAGACCCAAAAGAAGCACAAGCAAAATTAGGGCTATTAAGAAGAGATTATGCAAAACAAGTTAGAGAACTAAGAAAGGATTATTTCAATGAAATGGAATTGCAAAGACAAGAGAAACAACTTAAAGACGAAGCTAAGAAAGAAGCAATTCGTATTGCTAAACAAGAACGCAAAGCTGCTAAAGCTGCAATGTCTAAAGCTAGAGCCGCTGAGAGACGGGTTTTTGAAGAGGAATTTCGTCAAACCCTAGTAAGTGATCCGATGCAATACATTTTTTCTCTATTTTCTGTACTGTGAAACCCTAGTTTCAATAGGATAAACAAACACAAATTTATAGCAATCTTATACGCAATTGAAAAACTTTTGATGTGAATTGGTATATCCGTGTATTATCTTCGTGTATAGGAATTGGGTGATGGGTGCTGTGTAAACAAGTAATATGCCAAAAATCAGATAATGCTTTTGAGGTTGCAGCAAAACTGCAAACTTACTTATACATCCACATTTTTTTTAACATTTGTACATGGAAATGAAGAACAGTAATGGGGAAGTATTCAGCTAATCTGGTTTGGATTACTTAGAAATCGACATGGTTTCTTACACACTTATATATCAGATTACTTAGTTTCTCACACGCTTATACGCTGATAGTTGTGTATGTAACTAATATTTGGAGCTGAAAATTTAGGTAAGTGTATTAGAATGATTTGTATGAAGTTACATTCATGGTTTCGCATAGTCTTCTTCTCAAAAAGTAGTGATCTTTGTTTGTACTTTCGTATCCTCTAGAAAGTACCTATGCAGCCTTCATCTTATATGGTAGAGCTCCTTCATTGGGATTGTGAACTTTGTCTTCACAGTTCTAGTTTGTTCAGAAATTTTTTTTCTATGTTATTGCTCCGGGTCTTTGAGCTAGTTTACCCATACTAGGCTAGAAATAAATGACATGAACTTAAACTTACATACCCAAGTGGGTGAAGGAGAGATAAGTGGTAATGGATTTGTGTATAGTAGTATTTATATAAATTAGTAATTTAACAAAGGCAGGATTTCTTGGTCGTTGCTGCTGGCTGGGCGTATTATGAAATCAGACCCTCCTTTCCCTAAAAAGGCAACTGGATTCAACATTACGCGTGTTTCTTTATTTTTCCTCTCCGAGTAACTTTGTTATTTATCTGCCTGAATATTCCTGGGATGACACGATCTTTTTACAGATGAAAGAGCGAGCTCAAAATCTTGGGAGCTGGAGACTGAAAGAGAGAGCGAGAGAGGAAAAGAAGCTTGAAAAGGTGAAAGAACTGCGCAAGCAGAGTTCTGTGTGGATTGAGGAAACTGATATGGAGAAAAAGATCCTCCAGGCTATTGTTGACAGTAATACGCTCTAAGCCTATATTATTATTCCCGGAAGTCCCTGAATCTGTTTACCCTTGTTTTTTCTTTTACTAATTTATTTCTAAAACATCAACCAAAAAATATTGAGAGAATGGAGCAACAGTTACATGACCTCGTTTACGAAGCTCTTTTGGTCATAAATGTGAGGTTGGTTAGCAAGGGCGGAGCCAGAAATCTAACTAAGGGGGAGCAAAAAAATTCTAGGGGGTGCAACTATGATAAAATAGGCTTAAAACCCCAATAAATTAAAAACAATGGGATAAATTAGGCTTTGGAGCTAGTTTGGCAGGGTATGCAATTGCACACCCTTGCTATACACTAGCTCCGCCCCTGGTTAGTTTTTTAGTTTGTTATCTGTATGTTTCTTTCACTGTAGCTGTGAAAACCAATTTGTTACTCTTTGATATCTGTACTTTCCAAATAGCATACTAGATTTCATTAGTAAGAAGGTGATCATGAGGGCTGATGGTTTGATGCACTGTAATAAATACGTCTGATTCTATCTAAATTTTGATGTGTGTTTCTCTAATTCTCAGTAGTCCATTTTCTTGTATCCACTGTGCTAATCTGTAGGATTCTTCTGATATCATTTGGTGGTGAAGAGATGTGGAACTGATTTTGTTTGTCTCATTGTCTGATGTTATGCGACATTTTTGCATAAAAACACCCGTTGCCAATCTATTATATAGTTCGTGTCTCAGTCTCCAATGATTTAGTGATTCATCTCATCATTGAGCCATTGGATATGTTAGAAACTTAGAACCCTGATATGCTGCATCATTTAGTGATTTGGCTCATCATTAGATGAAAACTCAGTTTGGATAGAGTGCAGAAAAGTTCGAATTTCACTTTGGCTGTATCAATACCATGGGCGTCAAGCAGCGGAAAATGTGACCATTGTAATTAGCTCATGTACAAGGGCCGTTTCTAAATATTTGTATCAGTAGGATGTAAATAGTGTTATTAACACCAGAATTCTTCACTCACATTAAACAAAGATTTTAACCTTGGGACATTCTTCTTTCACCCCAACCAGTGGTGACTGACGACGACAGTAATGGGGGCAGAGACTGCGGTGAAACCAAAATGTCTTGGATTTGGTTTAAAGTTCTTGCGATTGTGAGTGTGGAAAGAGTTTGGACTTGTATTACATTAGCAAACAGATGCATAACTGCGTTCATTTTTGTTACATATCTTAGCCTGAGCGAGGCTCATATTCACATAGCTAAGAGACAGAGGACCAGTTCCTATGGAATCAGATTTGCCGATTTTGCTCCCAATATGGACTCAACAAACATGAAAAACGTGTAGGCAAAGGGTTTGCCCACTGCAACAGAAGAAGAGGCGTGCGCTTTTCAAGTCGTGCGGCTGAAGCTCAACCGTCAACGACACAAGTTGTGTCATGCGGTTGAAGTAAAGACGTTGACGTCTTTATCCTGTGTCTTGCGGCTCAACTTAAGTCGCCAACGACTTTGTTTGAATTCTATATAAAGACCAATTTATCACCTCATATCAAATTACATATTCTCCTAACTTAAAATTTCACACAAATATCTTTCAATTTCAATTTAATTTTCTTGGCCCTAGTTAGTTCGTCGTGTAAACACTCGAGAATAAGATTTAGCTATTTGTAGAAACTATGTTTTACCAACTCACCTTGTTGTAAACATCGAGTATGAATTTTTGGCAGAGTATTTATAAAAGTTTCTGCAATGACACCGGTAACCAGAGTTGTCGTGGTATATGCGACTTACAATTTCGATTAAGAGCGAAGGGGTGAAATTGATCCTAAGTTGGTAAGAACATCTGTAGAGGAAGGACAAAGAAGAGACTCGGCTGCCCGGGGTCGGTTCTTTGGGGAAAATAAGTATCGAAGGTTGTTTCGAAATCCTTAAGTAGGAAAAATTCAATCCCTTTTTGTTGCGTCTTGTCCCACCAAGCACATCTTAATGAAGATGTCAATTGAGTGGTAAATTAGTAAATTGAATGTTGTTTCCTAGTAGAAGTAAATACAACGCTTAATTTAAATCATACGTAATTTGATTTCAACGGAAACAATACATTTTCATTAATTAAAACTAGAATTATACTAGTACAACCGTTGCCACGGTGGAAGGGCCGGCCGAAAAATAATCTGAAAATGGAGTTTAAATTTGATATTGTTGTTTGTGCTCGTTGCGTAGATTTTTTTACAACCTTTCCAACGAGATAAAATTTGTAAAATTCTAAGGCACGGATTTTTATATATGTTATATTAAAGTTGGCTTTCCAATTATACCCCTGAAAAAGTAGGATACACAAAGAGTTATAGTAATTAGACTAAAAGAGAGGGATAATCTTGTCTAGTGAAAAAGTAACCAAATGTGACGGGAATCTGCAAGGAATATTCTTTCTCAATTCTTTTTATGAAATTGAACATTTACGTTACTCTTCATTTAACAAAAAAATGGTCATAAAAGGTACTCCCTCCCTACGGGCCATTCGGACCCTCCGATCGGTCAGCCCAATTAAGTATTATAAATAAAAATAACAAGTCTTCTAATTTTGATCATCATCGTGATTCCAGGCTCCAAGACCCGGAATACTTCCACTTGAAACAAAATTTGAGAATGTTCATATATTTTCGTATTGTTGAAAAGCATAAGCGGTTGGTTGTAAATCACAAGTGGTTGGTAGAAAAGTATGTTGGGATATATGTTTTAAAACAATTCTTTTGTACATTTATATCAACAATTCGAGCTTGGCCCAGTGGTTAAGCATTTTGGGCCTGGAGGGTTAGGTCTCATGATCGAATCTCGCCCCATTATGCATATATATATATATATATAATATATAGTTTTGGGAGGTCTCTTGAATTTAGAAAGTATTTTTTGATGATTTTTGAAAATATTTTTCAAAACGTTTTCTACATTAATTATGTTTTTAATTCTGATAATAATGGCATAATTTATTTGCCCGTTTTCTGACTGTTTGAATGGAATTTTTATGGCAGCAATAAATTTAATTTATTTTCTATTAATTTTGTGTTTAATGTTTTGGGCTATATAAGGCAGTTTTTGAGAACAGAAAAATACAAGTTTTTACTATTGTTTTTTCTGAGAATCAAGAGACCAGTTTTCTGAGCAAGATTAGAAAGAGTGAAAGTGACCAATCTCTTATTGTGTGCATGAGGGATTGAAGAGAGTTTTTTATCCCGGTTGTTTTATCCTGGGGGCGTTATGATGAAGAAAGACTGCTTGCACAAAACTCAAGGCAGAGCCACGAAACGTCTTAAAGAGAGCGACCTGGTCGTGACTCAACCGGTAACTTGTTTTTGTGTTTAATCCTTATTTTGCAGGTGTGAAATCGGCGATTGTTCCAACAATTTTAAGATGAATCCTTCTGCCATGGAATCTGAAAAGAAAAATGTTGCTGATATCAACAAGCCGTTCAAGTTTGAAGGACTTCACTTTAGAAGATGGAAGCAAAAGTTGTTCTTCTACCTCAAACTAATGAAGTTGCACATGATGGTGACCTCCATCAAACCAGCTGATCCAAAAGATGCAGAAGCTGCGGCAAAAGCAACTCCAGCTGCAACAAGTGCAACTCCTCAACAAACTACAGAACCTGTTGTGACCCAAACTGCTGAAGAAAAACAAAAAGCCTATAAAAAATGGGTTGATGATGATTTCGATTGCAAGAACTATATTGTCAATGCATTGTCTGGCGATTTATATGAATATTACTCCACGTTTGATACTGCTAAAGATGTTTGGGATGAATTACATAAAAAAATACGATACTGAAGAAGCCGGATCGAAGAAATATGATGTAAACCGCTGCTTGAAATATCAAATGGTGGATGATAAATCAGTTGTTGCACAAGCTCATGAACTTCAGAAAATTTCCCAATGAAATTCTGACCGAAGGTATGAAAATTGATGAAGAATTTCAAGTAGCTGTTTTGATTCACAAGTTACCACCTAACTGGAAAGATTTTCGTAATTCTTTGCGTCACAAATCTAAAGAATTTTCTCTTGAAAGTTTGATTGTTAAGCTCAGGTTTGAGGAAGAAGCTCGGAAACAAGATAAGAAGGAAGAGATTCTCATTGTTTCTAACAATAAGACTCATCCTAATTTGAAACCTAAGAAAAAGGATATGAAACCTAATCTGAACCATAAGAAAGGAGGAAGGCCTAATCAAAACAAGAACCAAAAACCATCAAGAAATGGACAGAATTCAAATTCTGAGTTTCTTTGTTATACCTGTAATAAACCGAACCACATGGATAGGAATTGCAGGTTTAACAAGGAAAAGAATAACGCACAAGTTAATGTTGTGGATGGCGTTATAATAGCCATGGTCTCAGATCTTGAGTTCTACATGGTTGGTGGTTCTAATGGGTGGTGGATAGACAGTGGTGCATCGCGCCATTGTTGTTTTGATAGGTCCCTATATAAGAGCTACACAGAAACAAAGGATAAGAAAGTGTTGTTGGGAGACTCCCACAGCACTATTGTGAAAGGTTCTGGTACGGTAGAACTGAAGTTTACTTCTGGGAAGACACTTATGCTGAAAGATGTCCTCCACACTCCAGAAATGAGAAAGAACCTTGTTTCCGACAATCTTCTCAACAAGGCTGGGTTGTATCAAACTATTGGATCTGATGTTTACACAATTACTAAAAACAGAGTGTTTGTAGGAAAGGGTTATGCTACTGATGGAATGTTTAAGCTTAATGTTGAAATGAATAAAATTGCATCTTCTTCTTATATGGTGTGTACTTTTAATGTTTGGCATGCTAGACT
The DNA here is from genome assembly GCA_023529315.1 of Papaver bracteatum. Taxonomy (NCBI): domain Eukaryota; kingdom Viridiplantae; phylum Streptophyta; class Magnoliopsida; order Ranunculales; family Papaveraceae; genus Papaver; species Papaver bracteatum. Next base: position 150,758 of record JAJJWX010001847.1, read on the forward strand.
TTGTCATGTGAACAGTAGATCAGTAGATACCATGATCAAGCAAGGTCTTATTCCAAAAATATCCATGCATGATTTTGAAAAATGTGAATCTTGTAGTCAAGCAAAAATAACCAAGAGTTCTCATAAATCTGTTGTTAGAGAATCTAAACCTTTAGAATTGGTGCATTCTGATTTGTGTGAATTTGAAGGTATATTAACTAGAAATGGAAAAAGATATGTCATGACTTTTATTGATGATTTTTCAAATTATACTTATGTTTACTTGCTAAGTCATAAGAATGAAGCTATTGAAAAATTTAAGGTTTTTATTGTTGAAGTTGAAAATCAATTTGGTAGAAAAATTAAGAGATTTCTTAGTGATAGAGGCACTGAATATGATTCTAAACTGTTCACTGAAATTTATGAATCTTGTGGAATTATACATGAAAAAATTGCCCTTTATAACCCTGAAATGAATGGAAAAGCTGAAAGAAAGAATCGTACTTTTACTACTCTTGTGACTGCATGTTTGCTAAGTTCTGGTGCTTCCTCTCATTGGTGGGGCAAAATTTTGTTGACTGTTTGTTATGTTTTGAATCGTGTTACAAATTCAAAAACAAAAATATCACCTTATGAACTTTGGAAAAACGGAAAACCTAATGTTTCATATTTTAAAGTATGGGGTTGTTTGGCTTATGTTCGTACTCCTGATCCTAAAAGATCAAATTAGCTAGTAAAGCTTATGAATGTGTGTTTATTGGGTATGCTCAAAACAGTAAAGCTTATAGATTTTTTGATCTTAATAATAAAGTTATTATTGAATCTATTGATGCTGATTTCTTTGAAGATATAATTCCTTTTAAATATAGAAATAGTGGGGGTTCTCTACCTAGTGATGTACCTAGTACAAGTTCTGAACTTAGAATAGAAGAACCTAGAAATGAAGAAAATAGAGATGCTGAAATTGAACCTAGGCGTAGCAAAAGTGCTAGGACTACGACGAACTTCGGTTCTGATTTTGAAGTTTATACTCTAGAGGAAGACCCTTCCAGTCTTCAAGAAGCACTTAATTCTCCTGAATCAGGTTTTTGGCAGGAAGCCATAGACAATGAAATTGACTCCCATAATCTTACTGGAACTTGGCAACTAGAAGATTTACCCCTTGGTTGCAAAGCAATCGGTTGTAAATGGGTAATTAAAAGGAAGTTGAACCCTGATGGTTCAGTAGACAAATACAAAGCTAGGTTGGTAGCTAAAGGCTATAGACAAAGAGAAGATGTAGATTTCTTTGATACTTATTCACCTATTACAAGATTGACTTATATTCATGTTTTGATTGTTGTTGCTGCTGTGCATAATCTTTTTGTTCATCAAATGGATGTTAAAACAGCTTTTTTAAATGGTGAATTAGAAGAAGAAATTTACATGGAACAACCGGATGGTTTTGTTGTTCCAGGTCAAGAACAAAAAGTATGTAAGTTGGATAAGTCACTTTATGGTTTTAAACAAGCTCCTAAGCAATGGCATGAAAAATTTGATAATTTGATGATTTCACATGGTTTCAGAATTAATGAAAGTGACAAATGCATATACTATAAGTTTGAAAAACAATGCATGCATCATGATTTGTTTGTATGTGGATGATTTGTTGATTTTTGGTTCAAACTTGTATGTGGTTGAAGAAACTAAGAATATGCTTAAGTATAACTTTGAAATGAAAGATTTGGGTGAAGCTAGTGTAATTCTGGGAATTAAGATTACTAGAACTGATGATGGTATTTCTTTGGATCAGTCTCATTATATTAAAAAGATTTTAAAAAATTACAACTATTTTGATTGCAAACCTGTGAGTACTCCTTTTGATGCTAGTGTCAAACTGTTTAAGAATACTGGTGATATCATTAGACAATCCGAATGTGATAGTATAATTGGTAGTATTCGTTATGCAACTGATTGTACCAGACCAAACATTGCATATGCAGTGGGGATTTTATGCAGGTTTACTAGTTGTCCTAGTTTGGAACACTGGAATGCAGTTGAGAGGGTTATGCGGTATCTTAAAAAGACCGTTAACCTAGGATTACACTATAAGAGATTTCATGCAGTCCTTAAAGGATACTGCGATGATGATTGGAACTCTCTTTCAGATGACTCCAAGGCCACTGGTGGATATTTGTTTAATATTGCTGGTGGTGCTGTATCTTGGAAGTCAAAGAAACAAACAATTTTGGCTCAATCTACGATGGAGTCTGAATTGATAGCACTAGCAGCATCTAGTGAAGAAGCAGGATAGTTGAGAAACTTTCTTTCTCAAATTCCTGTATGGGATAGACCGATACCAGCTATTATGATCCATTGATATAGTATCGCGGCTACTGCAAAACTACAGAACTGTTTTTATAACGGTAAGAATCGACAAATGCGTCGAAAGCACAACACAATTAGAGAGTTTCTCACAACTAGTGTTGTAAGTGTGGATCATGTTAGATCGGAAGAGAACTTAGCTGACCCTTTGACGAAAGGATTAGCTAGAGAAAAGGTATTATATACCTCTAAAGGCATGGGACTTTTGCCCACTAGAAGTTGAGTCATTTTTTGATGGATACCCACCTATAAATAGGTTCAAAGGAAATAACGATTCACAAATGATATGTAAATAGAATCATGCTTCTTTCCCATGGCATGATATCCTGAAGCGGGTTAAGGTTGAGTTCTTTAACTCTTAATGAAGTCTATAGCTCTGTATAGAGTGGGGTACCAAGCTACAGAAGTACCTTTGATAGACTCACCTATGTGAATGAGAAAGTGTGGCCGCTTTCTATAAGAACATGGGCAGTTCTCTAGAACATTCATTGAAACTGGGATAAGCACAATGCCTTAATGTGGTGGCATTTAGGACTTTACTCTTAGTATAGTGTGTTTGTATTAAGTAATTCGGTCTCTCCATAGAGTTCAAAGACATATGTTCACTCTGTGTGTCAGAGTTCGGAGAATTTAATATTATGTAAAGGTTCAAAACCGAAAGGTACCTTTGCTTATGCACATAACTATACGGATATTGCTCAATGATTTTTAAAATATAAGTGGGGGATTGTTGGGATATATGTTTTAAAATGATTCTTTTGTACATTTATATCAACAATTCGAGCTTGACCCAGTGGTTAAGCATTTTAGGCCTCGAGGGTTAGGTCTCAGGATCGAATCCCTTCCCCTACTGATTGTGCATATATATATATAACATTAGTCCGGGAGCGGGGCCTTGGGGGGTCTTGGGAGGTCTCTTGAATTTGGAAAGTATTTTTTGCTGATTTTTGAAAATATTTTTCAAAACGTTTTCTATATTAATTATGTTTTTAATTCTGATAATAATGGCATAATTTATTTGCCCGTTTTCTCACTGTTTGAATGGAATTTTTATGGCAGCAATAAATTTAATTTATTTTCTATTAATTTCGTGTTTAATGTTTTGGGTTATATAAGGCAGTTTTTTAGAACAGAAAAATACAAGTTTTTACTATTGTTTATTCTGAGAATCAAGAGACCAGTTTTCTGAGCAAGATGAGAAAGAGTGAAAGTGATCAATCTCGTATTGTGTACGTGAGGAATTGAAGAGAGTTTTTTATCTCGGCTGTTTTATCCTGGGGGCGTTGTGACGAAGAAAGACTGCTTGCACAAAACTCAAGGCAGAGCCACGAAATGTCTTAAAGAGAGCGACCTCATCGTGACTCAGCCGGTAACTTGTTTTTGTGTTTAATCCTTATTTTGCAGGTGTGTAATCGGCGACTGTTCCAACAATTTTAAGACGAATCCTTCTGCCATGGAATCTGAAAAGAAAACTGTTGCTGATATCAACAAGCCTTTCAAGTTTGAAGGACTTCACTTTAGAAGATGGAAGCAAAAGTTGTTCTTCTACCTCAAACTAATGAAGTTGCACATGATGGTGACCTCCATCAAACCAGCTAATCCAAAAGATGCAGAAGTTGCGGCAAAAGCAACTCCAGCTGCAACAAGTGCAACTCCTCAACAAACTACATAACCTGTTGTGACCCAAACTGCTGAAGAAAAACAAAAAGCCTATGAAAAATAGGTTGATGATGATTTCGATTGCAAGAACTATATTCTCAATGCATTGTCTGGCGATTTATATGAATATTACTCCACGTTTGATACTGCTAAAGATGTTTGGGATGCCTTACAGAAAAAATACGATACTGAAGAATCCGGATCGAAGAGATATGATGTAAGCCGCTACTTGAAATATAAAATGGTGGATGATAAATCAATTGTTGCACAGGCTCATGAACTTCAGAAAATATCCCATGAAATTCTGACCGAAGGTATGAAAATTGATGAAGAATTTCAAGTAGATGTTTTGATTCACAAGTTACCACCTAACTGGAAAGATTTTCATAATTATTTGCATCACAAATCTAAAGAATTTTCTCTTGAAAGTTTGATTGTTAAGCTCAGGGTTGAGGAAGAAGCTCGGAAACAAGATAAGAAGGAAGAGATTCTCATTGTTTCTAACAATAAGACTCATCCTAATTTGAAACCTAAGAAAAGGGATATGAAACCTAATCCGAACCATAAGAAAGGAGGAAGGCCTAATCAAAACAAGAACCAAAACCCATCAAGAAATGGACAGAATTCTAATTCTGAGTTTCTTTGTTATACTTGTAATAAACCGAACCATATGGCTAGGAATTGCATGTTTAACAAGGAAAAGAATAACGCACAAGCTAATGTTGTGGATGGCGTTATAATAGCCATGGTCTCAGATCTTGAGTTCTACATGGTTGGTGGTTCTAATGGGTGGTGGATAGACAGTGGTGCATCGCGCCATTGTTGTTTTGATAGGTCCCTATATAAGAGCTACACAGAAACAAAGGATAAGAAAGTGTTGTTAGGAGACTCCCACAGCACTATTGTGAAAGGTTCTGGTACGGTAGAACTAAAGTTTACTTCTGGGAAGACACTTATGCTGAAAGATGTCCTCCACACTCCAGAAATGAGAAAGAACCTTGTTTCCGGCTATCTTCTCAACAAGGCTGGGTTGTATCAAACTATTGGATCTGATTTTTACACAATTACTAAAAACAGAGTGTTTGTAAGAAAGGGTTATGCTACTGATGGAATGTTTAAGCTTAATGTTGAAATGAATAAAATTGCATCTTCTTCTTATATGGTGTGTACTTTTAATGTTTGGCATGCTAGACTTTGTCATGTGAACAGTAGATCAGTAGATACCATGAGCAAGCAAGGTCTTATTCCAAAAATATCCATGCATGATTTTGAAAAATGTGAATCTTGTAGTCAAGCAAAAATAACCAAGAGTTCTCATAAATCTGTTTTTAGAGAGTCTGAACCTTTAGAATTAGTGCATTCTGATTTGTGTGAATTTGAAGGTATATTAACTAGAAATGGAAAAAGATATGTCATGACTTTTATTGATGATTTTTCAAATTATACTTATGTTTACTTGCTAAGTCATAGAATGAAGCTATTGAAAAATTTAAGGTTTTTATTGTTGAAGTTGAAAATCAATTTGGTAGAAAAATTAAGAGATTTCGTAGTGATAGAGGCACTGAATATGATTCTAAACTGTTCACTGAAATTTATGAATCTTGTGGAATTATACATGAAAAAGTTGCCCTTTATAACCCTGAAATGAATGGAAAAGCTGAAAGAAAGAATCGTACTTTTAATACTCTTGTGACTGCATGTTTGCTAAGTTCTGGTGCTGCCTCCCATTGGTGGGGCGAAATTTTGTTGACTGTTTGTTATGTTTTGAATCGTGTTACAAATTCAAAAACAAAAATATCACCTTATGAACTTTGGAAAAACGAAAAACCTAATGTTTCATATTTTAAAGTATGGGGTTGTTTGGCTTATGTTCGTACTCCTGATCCTAAAAGATCAAAATTAGCTAGTAAAGCTTATGAATGTGTTTTTATTGGGTATGCTCAAAACAGTAAAGCTTATAGATTTTTTGATCTTAATAATAAAGTTATTATTGAATCTATTGATGCTGATTTCTATGAAGATATAATTCCTTTTAAATATAAAAATAGTGAGGGTTCTCTACCTAGTGATGTACCTAGTATAAGTTCTGAACTTAGAATAGAAGAACCTAGAAATGAAGAAACTAGAGATGCTGAAATTGAACCTAGGCGTAGCAAAAGGGCTAGGACTGCGACGAACTTCGGTTCTGATTTTTAAGTTTATACTCTAGAGGAAGATCCTTCTAGTCTTCAAGAAGCACTTAATTCTCCTGAATCAGGTTTTTGGCAGGAAGCCATAGATAATGAAATTGACTCCCATAATCTTAATGGAACTTGGCACCTAGTATATTTACCCCTTGGTTGCAAAGCAATAGGCTGTAAATGGGTACTTAAAAGGAAGTTGAACCCTGATGGTTCAGTAGACAAATACAAATAGGTTGGCAGCTAAAGGCTATAGACAAAGAGAAGATGTAGATTTATTTGATACTTATTCTCCCGTTACAAGACTGACTTCTATTCATGTTTTGATTGTTGTTGCTGCTATGCATAATCTTGTTGTTTATCAAATGGATGTTAAAACATCTTTTTTAAATGGTGAATTAGAAGAAGAAATTTACATAGAACAACCTGAAGGTTTTGTTGTTCCAGGTCAAGAACAAAAAGTATGTAAGTTGGATAAGTCACTTTATGGTTTGAAACAAGCTCCTAAGAAATGGCATGAAAAATTTGATAATTTGATGATTTCACATGGTTTCAGAATTAATAAAAGTGACAAATACATATACTATAAGTTTGAAAACAATGCATACATCATGATCTGTTTGTATGTGGATGATTTGTTGATTTTTGGTTCAAACTTGTCTGTGGTTGAAGAAACTAAGAATATGCTTAAGTCTATCTTTGAAATGAAAGATTTGGGTGAAGCTAGCGTAATTCTGAGAATTAAGATTACTAGAACTGATGATGGTATTTCTTTGGATCAGTCTCATTATATTGAAAAGATTTTAAAAAAGTACAACTATTTTGATTGCAAACCTGTGAGTACTCCTTTTGATGCTAGTGTCAAACTGTTTAAGAATACTGGTGATAGCATTAGACAATCTGAATATGCTAATATAATTGGTAGTCTTCGTTATGCAACTGATTTTACCAGACCAGACATTGCATATGCAGTGGGGGGTTTTATGCAGGTTTACCATTTGTCCTAGTTTGGAACACTGGAATGCAGTTGAGAGGGTTATGCGGTATCTTAAAAAGACCGTTAACCTAGGATTACATTATAAGAGATTTCCTGCAGTCCTTGAAGGATACTGCGATGCTGATTGGAACTCTCTTTCAGATGACTCCAAGGCTACTGGTGGATATTTGTTTAATATTGCTGGTGGTGTTGTATCTAGAAAATTTTGGCTCAATCTATGATGGAGTCTAAATTGATAGCACTAGCAGCAGCTAGTGAAGAAGCAAGATGGTTGAGAAACTTGCTTTCTCAAATTCATGTATGGGATAGACCTATACCAGCTATTATGATCCATTGTGATATTACAGCGGCTACTGCAAAAGTACGGAAATGTTTTTATAACGATAAGAATCGACAAATGCATCGAAATCACATCACAGTTAGAGAGTTTCTCACAACTAGTGTTGTACGTATGGATCATGTTAGATCGGAAGAGAACTTAGCTGACCCTTTGACGAAAGGATTAGCTAGAGAAATGGTATTATATACCTCTAAAGGCATGGGACTTTTTCCCACTAGAAGTTGAGTCATTTTGTGATGGACACCCACCTAGAAATAGGTTCAAAGGGAATAACGATTCACAAATGATATGGAAATAGAATCATGCTTCTTTACCATGGCATGATATCCTGAAGCGGGTTAAGGTTGAGTTCTTTAACTCTTAATGAAGTCTATAGCTCTGTATAGAGTGAGGTACCAAGCTACAGGAGTACCTTTGATAGACTCACCTATGTGAATGAGAAAGTGTGGCCGCTTTCTATAAGAACATGGGCAGTTCTCTAGAACATTCATTGAAACTAAGATAAGCACAATGCCTTAATGTGCTGGAATTTAGGACTTTACTCTTAGTATAGTTGTTTGTGTATTAAGTAATTCGGTCTCTCCATAGAGTTCAAAGACACATGTTCACTCTGTGTGTCAGAGTTCGGAGAATTTAATACTATGTAAAGGTTCAAAACCGAAAGGTACCTTTGCTTATGCACATAACTATACGGATCTTTCTTAATGATTTTAAAAATATAAGTGGGGGATTGTTGGGATATATGTTTTAAAATGATTCTTTTGTACATTTATATCAACAATTCGAGCTTGGCCCAGTGGTTACGCATTTTGGGCCTGGAGGGTTAGGTCTCAGGATCGAATCCCTCCCCCTACTGATTGTGCATATATATATAACATTAGTTCGGGAGCGGGGCCTTGGGGGTCTTGGGAGGTCTCTTGAATTTGGAAAGTATTTTTTGCCGATTTTTGAAAATATTTTTCAAAACGTTTTCTACATTAATTATGTTTTTAATTCTGATAATAATGGCATAATTTATTTTCCCGTTTTCTTACTATTTGAATGGAATTTTTATGGAAGCAATAAATTTAATTTATTCTCTATTAATTTCGTGTTTAATGTTTTGGGCTATATAAGGCAGTTTTTTAGAACAGAAAAATACAAGTTTTTACTATTGTTTTTTCTGAGAATCAAGAGACTAGTTTTCTGAGCAAGATTAGAAAGAGTGAAAGTGATCAATCTCTTATTGTGTGCATGAGGGATTGAAGAGAGTTTTTTATCTCGGCTGTCTTATCTTAGGGGCGTTGTGACGAAGAAAGACTGCTTGCACAAAACTCAAGGCAGAGTCACGAAACGTCTTAAAGAGAGCGACCTGGTCGTGACTCAGCCGGTAACTTGTTTTTGTGTTTAATCCTTATTTTGCAGGTGTGAAATCGGCGATTGTTCCAACAAAGTAGAATAGGTTGGTTGTGGTGCAACAACATGATAACCTTCATTCTGGTTCCACGTCAGAAATGTGATAGGTGTTGTAAAACACCTAATTTTATATCTAGTATTTATGCTTTCTTTGCTATTATCCTTGTGAAATGTATCTCTTATGTTTAGTATTGAGTTATTAGGTGCAATGGAGTCCTTGGGAGCAAAAGAATGATAAATTGTCCTTTTGGAACGTAAAGGCAAAGAGGTCAATTCATATGCGATCTATACTTGGAGAAGGCAGGTTGCGCAAGAAGGAGAGTGAAGAATGAACCATCAGTTTGCCATAACTGACAGTTGAGCAAGAAGCGAATGGGTTGTCGGCTATCTGGGACCGACAGGCCATGTGTGAGTTGGTTACCCCTTAACCACTAAAGTGGGGTGTCAATATGAATCCCTTTTTCCTACAGCAACCCTAAAATTGAGAAGAGTTATCTTCTCTCAATCATTACACCAGAAATTTAGTGAACACAAGAACAGGGATGGCTGCTTCAGAGAAGAGAGATCGACAGAGATGGAGCAATTCAGAGTAGGAGAAGAAATTTAAGATGTTGGTTGTTGAAACTAAGATGGGTTTGATATGGATTTGGATTCGAATTAAGCTTGAACACGATTGAAATTAGGGTTTTGATGCTGCCATGAATTTCAGATCGAGAAATCAGGAGAAGGAGGTGACTAATGGGTTTGCTGGTATCTGAAATTGTCGGAGGGAAGAGTAGCAGTTTAACTGCTGAAATCCAAGCTAATAAGAGGTGGGGATTTGAGAAATTGAGATGGGGTTTGCTGTAATGGAAGAAATCAGAGTTGGGGTTTTGATGAATCTATTTCTAAGAGCAGGAAGATGAAGAAATCATGAATCTGGAAATGGAAGCTAGGGTTTTGATGTGATTTTCATGGGTGGAACGGATTCAGAGATTTAGGTCTTGATTTTGCAAGGAAGTTACAGGATGTGGTTTGAAATTTTGGCTGGAGTTGGTATTTAGAGTGGCTGAAATACAGATGGGTGATCAGAATCTGAGAAGAACAAATGAAAGATGTTTATAAGAGGGATCTGTTGATGCTCATACAAGATGCAGAGGATGTATTTACTGTGCTTAAAGTGTTAAGAAGATGATGCTGTTACAGGGTGATTATGAAGCTGGTAATGTGTGAATAGAAGAAATAGTGGATTTGAGGATGACTATGAAGATACAATGGGTTATTTGCCTCTGTGAGTTGATTGCCAGTTGCTAAGACTACAGTGATGAACAAGAAAAGAAGGGTTTCTAAGATTTTTCTTTAATAACTAAGGGTCTAATGCTGCTATGATGTTGTTGGTCACACTGGATTGAAGCAGATGATGATATGATTGTTGGTGATGCCATGGCTTGTTTGTTCTGACTGTACAAGGAGGTGTTGGTGGTGATTCTGGAATGGAAGTTAATGAAGAGTTGGTTTTAGAGAAAATTTCCATTTAGGTGGGATGTATTATGTTGCAGCTGAACTGAAGGTACAATGGAGATTGCAGGTGACTGAACTAAAGTTGCATTTCTGCAGGATTGAAGGTGTTTGAGCAGAGATAGACCTAGTGCAAGAATGGAGTCTGTTAGGGAGCGATATTGCAGGTGGATCTTATCAGTGATGGCCTCGTTGTGCTGCTGATGTCGTTGTAGCTGAGAGAGCAAGTGGAACTGTGATGTTGTTGTTGTTAAGGCAGGTGCTGCTGCAGCTGCAAAATGGTGAAGATATGTCGATACACAACTGAGATGAAGTATGGAACTACATATGGGTTGCTGGTATTCAGGGCCTTACCTTGGCTCGAGGCAGTGGTACTTGTTTGGCTTGAACTGCAAGAGAGAGAGAGTTGCAGTTAGTGGAGTTGCAGCTATAGATGTACGCTAGGAATGATCTGAACTGTAAGTTGTGCTGTGGAGCTGAGACGAGCGGAGATGTGCCTCCGCCATGAACTGAAATGGTGAATGGCTAGTTCAGAGACGCTACAGTCGCAGCTTCAGGGGATAATGAATGGATGTGCAGGATTATATTGCATTGCAGGTGGAAATGCTGGGTTTGGCTTGAGATGGTTGGTGGGAGTTGCAACATACAGTGATAGCTGAATAAAGGGAATATGTGGTACTGGTTTGGTGGTAATGAATTTGTATGAGTTGCAGCTGCTAATGGATTGAGTTAGTGGTGCAGGCATTGCAGCTGGAGCAAAGAAGCAATGCAGCTGAAACAATGTAGGGTAGGATGTTGAGCTAGTGAAGCGCCATCATGGTGCATCATAACTCTGGCATGTGAAAACAGGCTTTGGCCTAGCAACTAGTCAGTTAGCTGACAGTGGCCCTTGACCGAGTTGAATCAGTTGACTACCCGAGTTAACATGTTTGACCGGTGACCGGGTGGACTTTGCCGGTCACCAGAAATATTTTCCGATTCCGGACTCCGGTCATTTCACTAGCTTTCCGGCGAGCAGTTTTTGGGACAGATTTTTACATGGGTTATTCCTAATATATGGGCTTATTGGATCATTTGGCCTTTGGCCTTTGAAGACCTAATTTTGGAAAGATGAAAAGCTATAAAAGGAGAGTTTTTATTTTTCTTCTATGACATATTTTTCTACTGGAGTATTGGAGGAGAGAAGCGACTAGGGTCTGCTTTCGTTTATTTTTCATCTTCTTTATTTTATTATTGATTATGAATATGATGAACCCAAAAGCTATGAATAGCTAAAAACTTATTATTGGTTATGGGATAAAGGTGGATTTCACAAACGATATTTGATTCAATGCATTAGTTTTGTCTTAATAATTTATTGTTTATGATTCATCGTTTATATTGTCATATGATTTGATTGTTTGTTTGGTTGAGTCCGGAATCAATCCGATTTGCATTCATTTCTAAAGCTATATTAGGGTTTTCAATACGAAAAAGTTGTTTATCCCTGATTCTAAGTAGCATAATTGTGGGTAGTGCTTGTAGTGATATATCCTGCTAGTCACAAATGAATCATAACCTTGGTTAAATTGAATTAGTGCTTTTACACGTTTGATTGCATTGATTAGTCTTATTCCATAGAACTTAGTGCTTTTAGGGAGTTAAGCTTAATTGTGCTTTTACACTTTAGGTTGCTTTCTAGGAAGAATTCATTTATGCATCTTTTAATGTGTTTGTGATGAAATCAGGGAATTAGCGGGATATACTTGCGATCAAGGTATCCTAGGACTTTTAGTAAATGAGAGATTAAAATATCAATTCTAGTCATTGATGAAAATACATGTTTGTGAATGATACTATCCTGTGACCAATATCTTCTCCTTATTCTTATTGATTACTTTTATTATTACCTTGCTTTCAGTTTAGTTTTATTGCTTTGATAAGAACAAAATCCCCCTTGGTTACTTAAGAATCTGAAAATTGCATAACAACAATTGCCTCTCTGTGGATACGAACTCTTTCTTACCACGTACTTCATTCATATTTAGTAGAGTGAGAAAGTGAATTATATTTGCTCGGCTGACAACCGATTAAAATGATACATAAAAGCGTCTCGGATCGGGTTGAATTACTTGAGGTTGTGTCGCAAGTACGGTTTGTATTTCAGTATTTGTCACCTTTGTATCTTCCTCATTCTCATGCTAAGACGCGGCGTGACTAGAAGAATTGCCAAACTATGAATGACCATTAGGATTTACAGATGGACTCAACCCAAACAAGGTGGTATCCACATTCCATTTTCGGACATGCAAAGCCGTCATTTGTTAATTTATCCACCAAAATTTGTTACACTTTAGCTTCAATTGATCTTCAGTTGCATCTACATTGTAATAAGGATAAGCATGTTTCATATCTATCAAAACTATTAAAATTGTGGGTGACTCTCCTTGCAAAATTATACTTGGCAACCCCCAATTTAATTGAGGTATATTTGATGAAGATGATGAAGAACTTCCATCTATTGGGTAGGTCATTGAGCATGGTTTTTTCTGGAGGCAGGCGGTTATGAATTTTAGACTTAACACAACTCATCTGAGATAATGTCGGCATATCAAACCCATAGTTGTGCATATTGTAAACACCAATTACCGGTTTCGTGATTCTCTTGTACCATTTGAGATATTATGTATCAATAATATTCATTTGAATGTTTTATTCATATCGAACCAATGGTATTTGCCCGAACTTATCAAAATATGATCCAGAGACTTCCATCCGTCTTGGGGGTTAATCGCCTTTGCAAAAGTATTGTGTAACTGAAAAAGTAGTATTTCTCCCAAATACCAAACACCTCTATTTGATAGTGGGTGAAAAAAATAACTCTTCATAGTGAATTATATAGAATACGTTGTACCTCTTGGTTTGCAAACTCGGAAAAACCGTTGTAAGGATGAACGACAACATTTTGGGAGCTACTTGTTATTTATTGATATCTTTAAAGCGTTCGATAATCACCAATGTTCTGATCCTAGTTGCACTTGAAGTACATGTCCGTCATTAGAATTAATTTAGTTTTATCTTTCAGAACTGGTTGACCAAAACTGAGGTTAAGTATATATATACCACCAATACTAGAAGTAATTTCATAATTTAGTATTTGACCAAGTTTTCAATCTAAAAAGCATAATTTAGATATTTACCTCTAAGATGCCCCATAAGCCAGTGAAGTTTGTGTCCTCTATGGATGGTGTATGCCAAGTACGTTTCTGTTAAAGTTGCCGATTTCTATTATAATACGCTAAATCTTCCCCTTTTTGACGCTTAAAGCCAACCAACTCTTGAAATACTGGTTGAGTTAGGAAAGAACGTTTGACTTAATAACCAGAACACAAACACCCTTCTGATTTCATCATATTCAATTTCATTATTTGAGCCTTACTTCGGTAGTAGTAAATCCTATAACGCTGAACAATGTATTCCACCTCCTTTCAATACTTTATGATTATTTCTTACATTGGATTCCAAAAATAATGGAAGAACTGTCTTGCATTTTTGATTTGACATCCATTCGTTTTGGTTAAATGATACCGAGCCTCCCACACTACTTGATATTCCATGAATGGAATCCAAATCAAGGGGGTAAATCATTCCTATAACAAAATGATATCATTTAATTGTTTTGGTTTAATCAATTTTTTTTGAAAAATAAAGATTAGTTTTGGTTTATCTATTTCAAAGTCACAGAAAAGGAGTGTATGCAACGTAGGCCGCTAATATTTGAATAATAACATTGTTGTGTTTTTGTGATCTAGAGAATAAAAACGACTCCAAGGTTATCTTTCCACTCTTTCTCGGACTTGATGGGATAGAGTAGATAAATAACATTTAAGTTTCTTGTGTCCGTATCTCATTCTATGATATCCAGACCGGTCTTGACGCACTGACATATGGCCCGAAAGTAAGTCTAGACCATCAACTACTTTTAGGGTACCAAACTCAATAAAAAAAAATTGATTCCAAACGACATCTTTTAGCAAGCGGCGGTATTTCTTCATTGTTTCGATTTCTTTTTACCCTTATAATGTTTATGATGCTCTTTATTAAAAATAATTTTTATTAATAATTGTAAAGAAAAATTATAAGATTTTATTTAAAAAAAATTATGAAGTAAAGAATGAAGTGGTGTGAGCGAAAATGGTTGGAAATATAGGAATTTATAATGTTTCAAAATTAGAGTCGTTGGAAACAGATAAATTTAAAATGTTTGAGAATTAGAGTCGTTGGGAATAGATCCATTAGAAATATTAACCGTTAACGACCCTTGTTCAACCACCTGCGTTCCTTGTTCAACCACACACGGCTTAAGTTAAACCACCAACGACTCAACTAATGTCGCGAGTCCTAACTTTCGGGGTGCACTTCTTGTTATGCCGCCAAATACGTTTCACTGTAGTGGAAACCAAGTTTTCCAATCCATCGTGTCTGAACAAAATTTCTTATTTTCCAAGTTCCATAGGAACTACCCTAATGACTCCGCTAAACTATTACATTTCCTATTTACATAATTATAAGAAGAACTAGTAAAAAAAAATGGTTGAGATCCTGTGAGGCTAGCAAAAGGTGACTTGATTTCCAGTTCACAACACAATTGTTCTTCTTCATAGTTCAGATAACATGTTGGTTGTCATTTAAGAACAATACTGACCTTGTTCCAAATTGTTGTGTCCATTGCGGTTCTGATCTACAAGCTCTAGATTCTGCTTTATTTGTGCTTGAGAACCATCCGGTTTCACCCGCAACATCGCAAATTTGACCATTATAAATAACTTGAATAATACCATATGCAAACTTGAAAGTGTTTATGAGAAACAACATCAAGGAATACACAACTAGTATTAGTATTAGGGATAGAATATGAAGAGCAACCAGAATGCCAACCATCACATATAAAGTTTCCTAATGACACAAATAAAACAGGTTCCACACAAATATTTAAAATCGGTTCGAATTGATTATTGGTGTTTTTTTTTGGATAAAAATAGTAAGTATTATATTAATCAAGATAGTACAATAAGTTTACAATATCATTTTTGTCGAACACATTAGTATTAATAGTGCCTTTTTGTACTCTTTGGTAGATATTAATCCTATTTTTCCGAAGTCTTCTGACTCTCACATCCATTGCAAGAGAGTCTGTTGTTGCATTGTGATCCCTGTAAATATATTTAACATGATCTTGCGAAAGCTTTTTAAGAGCCGAAATGCTTTCTTCTATAGTATTTTCTACTATCCACTATGTCGTTTCTTCACAGCTGTTGATTGTATCCACCAGAGGTTTACAATCGGTAGAAAAAGTAACACTCAAAAGTAAATTCTATTTTAACCCATTTAAAGCTTTTAAAAGGGCTTTTGCTTCTGCATGTAAAGCTAAAGAGTCCCATTCAGATCTTGTTGAAAGATGCATGAAAACTTCTTTGATCCACTGAATATAGAATGAAAGCGTAGCCCATAGATAAATTATCTTTTTTTAAATGAAGCGTCTGTAAATATTATCCAATCCGTCTTAATGTTAGACCACTAAGCTTTTGTAGTCTTTGCTCTCTGAATGCACTTTGAAGTGATTCTCTATTTTATAACCGAGTCTTGTATGAATCTCTTTGTTTTTTCAATTAGGAAAATTGGGTTAGGGGTGACCTTATCAAAGACAACCTCACATCTATATTTCCAAATAAACAAATTTATTGTTGCAATCTCTTCCTTGATTCTTGTAAGATTTGATTCTGAGATCCATTTTTAAACCCATGTGTGGATGGAGTCGGTACAAATCTGAGTATTAACTGCATCCAACGAGCAGCAAACCAGATGGACCTAGCAAACGGACATGTCCTGAATAGATGATTTTTCGTTTCCATTTCATGAGAGTTGCACATGGGAAAATTCGGTACAATCTCTGGGTTATGTGCTGCAAGTCTACTTTTTGTCGGCAAAGCTTGTTGAATTAATTTCCAAACAAAAAGCATAATTCTTGGAATCACTTGCATCTTCCATAAATTCCCCCAAGGAAATCACCGTTTATTTCATTCTCCTAATTTTGGTTGATAAGGAAATTGTATATATTTCTCCCTGAGAAATTTCCGGAGGGGTGATTTTCCATATAATATTGTTTGTAGCTTCCAAATTAGGAGATATGGCAAGAATTTTCTCTTTTTGTATCTGTCATAAAAAAGTCATCGAGTTTCTCAGAGTCCCAGTCTCCTTCCTGAATTAATAAATCCTTGACTTTGTGCGGTAGTGTTTCCTCTTTATCCCTTGGTTTCTGAATTATGTCTGAATTGGGGATCCATCTGTCTTCCCAAATCTTTATGCTCTCCCCATTTTTCACTTTCCAAATATAATTACCTTTAATTAGATTCATCCCTTTTTGAATACTTGTCCATATCCAAGAAAGTTTGTAATTTATAGTATGTTCCATTGGGTTTGAGTTTTAGAAATATTTTGCTTCTAGAAATTTCACCCATAATTGATCTTTTTATGTCATTAATCTACTAGCCATCTTTGTTAGTAGGGATATGTTGAAATTTTGATTACTGGGTTAGAACTTTGTTACGATCTGTGATGTTTTATAGAAGATAATGATAAAACTAGGTAGAGGAGTAACTCAATACTCAGTGAGCACTTCCTAAGAGTTGTCTATTTTATTGATAAACTTCAACCATAAGATAAAAGAATTAATATAGATGTTTACCAAACATGGAAACCCTAGTATTCATCTCATCCATACATGTGGGTCTATCACCACACTTTATTACTAAAAACCACTTAAACGTTAAAACATAATTAATTACTAATCAAAACCGATGAAACAGGATTACACCATACACTTGAAATGATACATCATGAGACCATGACATTACTCCCATATTCAGCATATCCTTGTCCTATAGGATGATATTTTGGACATTGAGCTCTGATATGAGCCAAGTCCTCTCATATTACATCAGCAAGAATGGTAAGAGACCATCGAATCAGTAAGTGTTGAACTGCTTGACCATTGTAAAAATCTTTCCGGGAATTTAAAGTTGCAAGTGGATTGAGAATGATTTATCATTCAGAATCCAACAAGGGTAGTATAGGAATGGTTATTGTAGCAACACTAATATTCTTGTTTAACTGAGAGACATGGAACACGTGATGGATCTTGAAGATAGGTGGAAGGATTATATTTTAACAAACTTATCCAATCTTCTGCATGACAGGGAAGAGGCTAGAGTAATGAGATTATAATTTAAAATTCTTGCACAATGACATACAAGACTGCCTGTAAGGTTGTAGTTATAAACCAAATCACCTATGGTAAAGGATTTATCTATTCTTTTTTTGTCAGCAAAGAACTTTATCATGAAGAGACTTCTTCAAAATATCTATAACAATATCCATTTTCTTAAAATATTCCTTTACTGAAGCTACATAAGTAGTTGTTGTATTTGAAAAAGACAAGTGGGGTGGTGAGTAACCATAGAGAGATTGGAATGGTCGCATCTTCAATATTGTGTCATGATTGGTATTGTACCGCACCATTCTGCCAGTGGGAGCCAATTCAACCAATTTTAAGTCCTATAACATGTCATGCATCTCAAATACCAATCTAAACATGCATTCACTATCTCAATTTGGCCATAGGACTAAGGATGGTATGCAATGTTCAAGTAAAGATATGTGCCAAGTGTCTTGAAATTCTCGAGCCACTGTAATTGCTGTAAAAAGATGAGTGAGCCCCACAAAGTGACTGTACTTGGTGAATCTGTCTACCACTACCATAATGACATCCTTGTTGTTGGATTTTGGTAGGACTTTAATGAAGTCCACGCTGATGTATTTCCAAGCTTGACCTGGTATTTGAAAAGGTTGTTAAATACCAGGGGAATGAGTAGGTTCCATTTCGTTTCTTTGAAAAGTATCACACTGAATAACCAACACTAAGTTTCCTTGCTTCAATAATCTCCAATAAAAGTAATTCTTGGTTCTCATATAACTACCATGTATGCCTGAATGACCACCAGTAGAATAGGAATGAATGAAATGTAACATGTATTGTCTAAAGTTAGTAGCACTGCCCATATTAATCCTGCTTTTATATTTGAGAATTCCTTCATTGTAAGTATAACGGGGAGCTGTAGAAGTATTAAATAATAATTGTGGGATACGCTGATAAGATACAACATCATTTTCATATCTCTTTATGATATCTTGAACCCATGTAGGAGTGAAGATAGAAATAGAGATGCAGTTACAAGTAGAGACATTAGTAGATTATCTAGAGAGAGCATATATGTTGCTTTGTTTTCCAATCCTTTTTTGTAATGGATAGTATAATCAAACCCCCAAGAGTTTGATGAGCTATCTTTGTTGTAATAAAGTGGTGATATTTTGCTCCATGAAGTATATGATACTTTGTTGGTTAATGTTGATGATGGAATGATGGTGAAAATGCGGGGGTACCAAAATACACTACCAACTTTTTCTTAGGCAGCCTGTATGGACTAAACTCAAATACAATTTTGAGAGTTACAACTTAATGCTACTCAATCATGATTTATATGAAGAGCTTATATCTTTTTTTATCACAATTAGAATGTTAATAGAGACAAGTCCGTGAACCTAATTATTCCTTGAGAGTACTTGGACGATACCAAAGATAAATATCCAAGAATCAATCAAGTCGTATCCAACAATTGCGATGGACTTATCTACTTGAATTGATTTTAACGTACAACCTATGACATTTCAATTATAAAGATAAACAATATAATGTGGGAAAGAAATAACATAGATAGAAAAAAATTTGTTAACGAGGAAACCGCAAATGCAGAAAACCCTGAGACCTAGTCCAGACTTGAACAACAAACTATATTGAGACGCTACAGACACTAGCCTACTATCAAACCTTCAAACTGGAAAGTAGTTGAGATCGAATCTACCATCACGGTGATTCAGTTACAGTCGCGCTCCTTACGCCTCTTGAATCCCAGCAGAACTTTACGTAATTGATTCCCTTAGCTGACATCATTTACATCCTAAGAGTTGCTTTAACTTAATTGAAGACTTTAAACCAATCTGCCTCCCACAGATAAGCATATATGTGATTTTCGTTATGATCAAAGATTAAGGTGAGGTAGAAAACCTATTTGAATAGACAAAGTCTAGCAAACCTCAAAATTCGGTCTTATGACTCCAGAAAAGCAGCCTAGATTATTATTCACCTCACAAGTATAAACTTGTGGAATCACAAAGTCTGAGAGAAGGAACTTTGTGATTTTTATATATCTTGTTTGTTGGAGTAAGGCTCGACAATCAAAACAAGATCAAGATACACGAACTATCAAGATAAAGATAGTTGGACCTGACTTCATGAATCCCTAAGTGAAGTCTTTTTAGTCGCTAAACCTAAAAAGGTTTAAAGGAGATGACGAATCTAGTTTACAACTGACACACATAATAGTGTCAGGGACTCAAAAATTCCAGTTGCTTGAGGTTCTCCTTATATAGACTTTCAAGATCAAGGTTGCTTTGGATTTAAGCTAAGGTATCTTTGGAATCAAACAATCAATAATCACCATTAGATGAAAAATTTAAATTGAGATTAACATAGCATAATATGCACTCTAATTAGGATGAACCATAACCGAACCATGTACAATGAGTTTCTCATGAAATGTTAGCCGAAACTAGCCAGTCGAACAATAATCTTAACCATTCTCATATAACACTTTAAGACTTAATCTTGAGTCACGATTGTGATCAAACATGTTTAGTTAGTGGTTTTGCAGAGTTGATCAAATGCCGATTATCTCATAGAAATAATTCTGATGCATCTGAAAATATTTGACGGGGTAATACGTGTACTTGGAACATGTATTGTACCTGTTCGTGAGTATTTTTTTGTCATGGTTCATGTACCGTGTATGTGTACCCTTAAGACAAAAACAGGTTCAGGAACTCATGGGTCTTTTATAGTTTGCATACTGGGTATACGTACCTTCATGGTTTAGAAACCAACAAATCTTTTCAGGTTTGAATACTAGGTATGCGTACCTTCCTGGTTCAAGAGTTAACAGACTTTTTATGGTATGGATACCGGGTATGGCTACCAAAAAGTTGATGTAGAACTATATATACACCGGCCTGGCCTTATAACAGTTCTATCAATATGTGAATTTGTATGCATACTGTCATGTATCCAGATTTATAGTAGTTTTATATCTCTCTAATAATCGATTTGAAATATTCCCGAATAACATCAGTGACACATATCACTATTCCAGATTATTTTCAAATGATTAAATCTTGAATCATAATTAGGTCATAAAGAATAAATTGTTCTTAACCAAATTCATTAAGTATGAATAAATGTTCTTAAGCTTAGCTTATTTAGAGAATGATTTCAAGATAAACTTGACTCGAAATTTCTGTTATGCATATACTGTCTAATTTAGTCATGCGACAATGTCTCATAGATAGAAAAGTGAAAACTTGAGAAATAGGTGGTTCAGTCTTCACTTACCTTTTGTTGAAGAATTTCTCTGGAGATCCTGTTGATCTTCACCTTCCAACGGTAGAACACAATGATACCCGATACTCAACTACACACTTCTATCCTAATCCGAGACTTGACTAAATGTAGACTAGAAATCAAGATATAGTTTTGAAAACTAAATTTGAAAACAAGCTTGAGATAACAACACTTGTGAGTTTGACCGAGCAATGCTCTAACATATGGAAAACGAGGTAGTGTCTTCATTTAGTAACATCATTTACTAGAACCAAAAGTTCTTTTTCATATGTCGAAAGTCCCAAAGCTTTTGGACATAGTGGCTTGTTGTCGAAAGCAATCACACTCCCTTCTTGCATCAGCACAACTTCAATGCCTCTAGTAAAAGCATCAGTTTTCACCACAAATTTCTTGGAAAAGTCATGAAGGGAAAGTATAGGTGTAGTGCCCATGCTATTTTTTAGTGTAATAAAAGCATCATCTACTAATGGTGACCGAATGAAGGAATTTTTCTTATAAAGGTCTATAAGAGGCTTATCAATGGTGCCATATACTTTGGAAAACTTCATGTAGTTTAAAACACGGGGGGTACCAAAATACACCACCAACTTTTTCGTTGGCAACCTGTATGAACTAAATCCAAATACAATTCCGAGAGTTACAACTTAATGAATCTCAATCAGGAATTATATCAAGAGTTTATATCTCTTTCTCTCACGATCAATATATAAACGTAAACAAGTCCGTGAACCTGATTATACAATGATATTTCTTGGACGATACCAAAGATCAATATCCAAGATCAATCAAGTCGTATCTAACAATTAAGATGGACATATCTACTTTTATTGATTTTACGTACAACCTGTGATATTTCAATCATATAAATAAACAATATAATGCGGAAAAGAAATAACACAAACACCAGAATTTTTGTTAACGAGGAAACCGCAATTGCATAAAAACCCCGGGACCTAGTCCATACTTAAACCCCAAACTATATTAAGCAGCTACAAACTCTAGCCTACTATCAAAACTTTGGAATGGAATATAGTTGAGACCGAATCTATTATCACAGTAATTTTTATTCAGTTACAGTTGTGCTCCTTATGCCTCTTGAATCTCGCAAGACTTTGCGCAATTAATTCTCATAGCTCAGTTCCTTTATAGCGTAAGAGTTTCTTCAACCTAAGTGAAGACTTTAAACCAATCTTCCTCCCACAGATAAGCCTATATGTGATTTTCGTTTTGATCGTTAGATATGAGATAAGAAATTATTTGCAAAATAATAGGTCTAGCAAACCTCCAAATCTGGTACTTATGACTCCCGAAGAGAAGCCTAGATTATTATTCACCTCACAAGTAAAACCTACTCCAACTTCAACGCAAATCGTTATAGAGGAATTAACTTATGGAATCACAAAGTCTGAGATGAAGAACTTAGCGATTTCTATCAATCTTACCTGATCGAAGTGAGACTCAACAATCAGTATCAATATCAGGATACACGAACTATCAAGATAAAGATAGTCGAACTTGGCTTAACGAATCCCTAAGTGAAGTCTTTTTAGTTGTGAAACCTAAAATGGTTTAAAGGAGGGGATGGCTCTAGTTTATAACTAGGACATACAAGAAAAGTGTCCGGGATTCAAAAATCCCAGTTGCTCGAGGCTTCTTTTTTATAGACTTTCAAGATCGAAGGTTGCTTTAGATTTAAGATAATTTAGTTATGGAATCAAGCAATATTTTTCCACCATTAGATAAGTACTCGACTTAAGATAAACACAACAAAATTTACACCATGGTTAGGATGAACCATAACTGAACCGTGTATAATGACTTGTTCATGAATGTTTAACTGAAACTAGCCAAACGAACTCAAAGCTTAACCCTTTTTATATGAAACTTTTAGATTTTAATCTTGAGTCACAACCATAGGTTATAATGTGATCAAATATGTCTAGAGGTGTTTTAGAGAGTTATTCAAATGTTTATTATCTCATAGAAATAATTATGATGCATCTGAAAATGTTATGTGTAAGTACGTGTACTTACTTCCAGTTTGTAACTTATTTTTGTCATAGAACGTATACAGGGTATGTATATCTTTAAGAAAAAAACACTTTAGGAACTTTTGGTATCCATACTAGGTATGTGTACTTTCCCGAGTTCATGATTCAACATAAATTTTGGTATCCATACTTGGTATGTGTACCAAAGGTCGTTGTCGAACTATATCTACGTACGCTGGTACGTGTATTGAGTATGTGTACTACGGCTCCGAAACTGTAACAGTTACACCAATACGTGAACTGGCATGTGTATTGTCTTGTATCCAGATTTATAGTAGTTTTCTATCTCTCTAACAATCGATTTGAAACATTCCTAAATAACATCAATGACACATATTACTGTTCCAGGCTATTTTCAAATGATTTACTTGAATCGTGATTTAGGTTATAAACAATAAATTATTCTTAACCAAATTCATCAAGATTTGGAAAAATGTTCTTAAGATTAGTCATTCATATTTTGAAAATTATTAACAAGATAAACTTGACTCAAAATTTATACTGTGCAATTTTAAAGTCCACTTAGTCACGCGACTTAGTCTCATAGATAGAAAGGTGAAAACTTGAGTAATAGGTTGGTTCAATCTTAGCATACCTTTTGTCGATGAATTTCTCCAAATGTCTTCAGTTAATCTTCGCATTCAAACGGTATAACGCAGTGTTGTTTGATACTCAACTACACACTTCTAATCCTAATCCGAGACTTGAATGAATGTAGATTAGAAATCAAGATATAGTTTTGATCAACTAATTTTGACAACAAGCTTGAGATAACAACACTTGTGATTTCGACCGAGCAGTGTTGTAATAATAGTAACCATAAAGATCCAAAAATCCTCTTAATTGCTTAAGAGAACTGGGAATAAGCCAAGACAATCAATCTTTTCAGGGTCAGCAGACATACCATTAGATGTAATGATATGACCTAAATACTCTAAGGAGGATTGTGCAAAACAATATTTTGAGTATTTAGCAAAGAGATGATGCTCTCTAAGTAATGAAAGAACTGATGGGAGATGATGCACATGATCTATAATAGTTGTACTATAAACTAAAATGTCATCATAGAAAACAAAAACAAATTTTTTAAGATAAGGACCAAAAACAGAATTCATGAGTGCTTGATAAATTGCAGGCGCATTAGTGAGCCCAAAGGGCATCAGAATTCATAATGGCCATGGTGTGTCTTAAATGTTGTTTTATCAATATCAGGTGTATGTAACCTAATTTGATGACAACCAGCTCTTGGATCCAGTTTAGTAAACACTTGAACACAATGAAGTTCATCTTAAATTTCTTCTATAACAAGTATATGGAACTTATCTTTGATTGTGATGGCATTAAGCTTTCTGTAGTCAATACAAAACCTCCAAGTGTTGTCTTTCTTTTTCACCAGAATAATAGGAGATGCAAAAGGACTATGACTATTCTGAATTATTCTAAAGTTGAGAATTTCTTGTACGAAAGGCTCCGCCACTGACTTGTGAGTGTAAGGATATTTATCGGCCGCGAATCTTGTTTGGAAGTGATTTTGTGATCCAAAATTCTTGGTGGTGGCAATTAGGTTAGCTTAAAGAAGACATCAGGAAAGGTAATGAGTAGGTCTTTAATAGCTTGAGGAATATTAGATGGTGCAAGAGAAGTAGAGATAACAAAAAATTGACCCACTAAGGCAGGTGTACTCTTTTTGAGAAAATTTTCCATGGAATTTCCACTGATCATTATGAGTGATTTCTTTGTAGATGCACCTTGTAGTGTGATGTCCTGACCATTTTGCATGAATATAATAGATAACCTGAACAATACATCGCCCGATGTTCTCAATTAATCAACTCCTCTAATGTCACTGCCTCCTAGTAGAAGTAACCTCAAGTCAGCAACAAATTTTAGATTTTGCATATTCCATTGTAATTGATGAAAAACTCCAGTACATGTCGTTCTAGCACCATTATCTACAACAACTAGTATATGATATATTGGATGTACTTCACAACCCAATTCACTAGCAAGAGAAGAGTCAATGAAGTTGTGGGTATTCCCTGTGCCCACTAGCACAGTGATAACTTGTCCTTTGAGAAACCCAGTTATTCTAATAGTATCAGCACTGATATTCCCAATGAGAGCATGAAGAGAAATTTTCATATCAGATTCCACCAATGTATCTGTATGGATTTCAGCAATATGTGATTGATCTAAATTATCTGCTTATTCCTCAACAACTTTCATGAATAATTATTGAGATTTACATATGTGACCTGGTTTATACTACTCATGACAATTGTAACATAGTCCTTTGGTTCTTCTTTGAATAATTTGTCATGAGTTAATCTTCTTATGGGTGGTGTGTGAGAAGATTAAAGTGTTGTAGTGGGGCTCTGAGTATTGGTTGGTGGTGTAGAAGCACCAGCAATAGAAGAGTGAGGAGTGATTTTTGGAGAAAACAATATATTGAATGTAGAAGTAGTTGTAGGTTCAAAGGGTTTTTAAGGATGGTATCGGGATGTCATAGCTACCTATTGTAATCTAGCTAAGAAGAAATCTTGAGAGATGGTCGTGGGTTTATGCATATGAACCAAGCCGCGCAAGACATCTTTCAACCCACTAAAAACAAAGAACTCCTTAGGGTAGTTCCTATAGTAATATACAAACGAAAATATTTGATCAGCCAGGTGGATTGACAAACTCGTTTTTCCACTATGGTAACATTTAGCTGGTGGCCTTACATTAGGCGCATGGATCGACATGAACCTTCGGCGACCAAACTTCACTCGCGCAGATTAGTTACACCCACCCAGTGCTCTTATTACTCGTTAGTTTTACATAAAGTTATATTATAATAATAATCTTTAAAAAGTTTCCCTGATAAATTAGTGATGATAATAATATTATAATCTTTATAAAAGTCATACACATAATAATATGGTGTCTGTTGAAAAGTAATGGAAAGTTAGAGTGGGCGGATCATGCTTGCTCGCGAGCGGTTTTTCTTTGACCTCGCGTTGTTACTTTACCGCTAGCGGGTTTACTTCACCCACGCAGTTCTACATTAAGCACTCGGATAACGTACATCTGCAATTAACAAACCATCAAATTTGTTGGTTTTCCCATCCGTTTTTCATGTTTGTTGAGTCCATAGTGTGAGCAAACCATATGAACTTCTCTTAGTGAGGTGAGGGTTTTTGCTTAACATCATTCAGTTGCTCAAACTGCTCAAGATACTCATAAATATATGTAAATTGAGGCTGTTTTTTGAAACAACCCACATAGTCATCATTAGCAAGATCTTTAAACGACAAAAAATTTAACAAAAAAAATCTAAGAGATAAAAGTTTTACCAGTTAAGAAGTTTTACCAAGAGTATGCTTTACCATCTAAGTGTAAAGAAGCGAGCTTTGTTTTTTGTTCTTCAATAATATAGTGATCTGAAAAAATATTTCACACTTTCTGGCCCAGCTATGAGGATTTTCTCCACTGAATCTCGGAAAATCAATTTTTGGTGCTTTTTAAAACGGATTTGAAGAACCAGAAGTATGAGTAGTGTGGTTGGAAAGTAATACCATATGATTGTGGTATGTGAAAATAAGAAGAATTATTCTGCTGACCTTGAGATATTGTAACTGAAGTAGCAAGTGTAGTATCTTGTCTTTGTGCAGTAGCAGTACGATATGCAACTTCACGGGTTCGAGTATCTGTGAAAGTTTTGAGAAGTTGTGAAAGTTCACGGGTTGTAGCGTCTACATCTTTGATGGTTGGACCTCTTGTCATGATTAAAAGAGACAACCGTGTCCTAGATAATACCAAACATTATGATTTGTGATGTTTTATAGAAGATAATGATAAAAGTAGGTAGAGGAGTAACTAAATACTCAGAGAGTACTGCCTAAGACTTGTTTTTTTTTTTTAATAAACAGTCGCCATTTTATTAAAAAAAAAAGAGCAAAAGAAGGAGGGGGGCTATGCCTGACCTCCAAGAACAGGAGAAAGAAGAAAAAAGGGAAAAGAAACCAAACACAAAAACAAAGAACAAAACCCAGATACAAACTACATATTACGAAAGCGATACAACGGGAGATCCGAATTGTCTAAGTCGCAACTCCTTTTAATAAAGTTCGGCACATTTAACCACCAACGAGATTCCACCGTCGCGCCATGCTTTGCCAACAAATATGCTACAGCATTCCCTTCACGATAAACATGAGTGTAAACCATGGTAATTGAATCAGCAAAAGCCATACACTTTTTCCAATGAATGAAGAGTTTCCAAGGCACTATATCCGGATTCTTTATTGCCTGCAGAGCAAAAATAGAGTCACATTCCAACCAAAGTCTATGATTTCCCCTAGAACTTGCCAAGCGCAGTGCATAAATCACTCCCCACAGCTCCGCGTGCAAAAAGTTAATGATACCCAAGCCTTGCGCCAAACAACCCTGCACCCTTCCTTTATCGTCCCAGAAGACTACACCACAACCCGACAGCCACGGGTTGCCGATAGAGCATCCATCATTGTTTTATTTGATCCATCCCTGGGCTGGAAGCTGCCATTTCACCATCACCGCTTTAGGAAATTTAGGAGCCAACCTGGTGACTCTCAGGGCATCTAAGATAGCCTTATCTGCCGAGGTGTAGAACGAGAAACCACCACTGTTTTTCCCTGATTCCGCAATGAGAATAGCCAAATGAGAGATAGCCATGTTGATGTGGATAGGATGTTGTTCAAACCTCAAGGAGTTTCTGTAGAACCAGATCAACTAGATAGAGCTCACTGTCGCGATCCATTGAATGTTTTTGGTCTGCGAACAACCAGAGAAGCGTCTGACAAAAGCAAAAACCGAATGCATATTAGAGCAGTCCAGAGTATGATTAAACAAAATCATTATCCAAATCCATATCGAAGTAGAAAACATGCAGTCGAAGAACAAATGTTGTTGAGATTCAGCACAGCATGGCACTGGGTAGAGGTCGCAGCAGTTTACTGTGTCAACACCATAGAACTTCACATTATCATCCGTAGCGATTCTGTTGTTCAACACTTTCCACACCGTGCAAGCTCAATGAGGAGGAATTTTAATGGCCCATAAGTCCTTGTAGTCCTGCTTCTCCACCTGCTTGTTCATGTGATACTCATAAGCATCCTTCATGCTGATATCCCCTGAGTTGATGTATTTCCACACACGCCTGTCTTCCATGTGCATCACAAACGGAGTTTCATTGATAATATGTTGTATGTATCCTTGTAGCTCAGGCATGTATGGCGGCAGCCTCCACTGACCCTGATCAATAAATTCTGCCACCAGATTTTGCAGATTTGAACTGTCTATTTCCAGGTAATCAGCAATCGAACTATCCATACCTGTGAACCATATGTCATTCCAGAAATCAATAGTATTCCCATTGCCTACCAGCCAAATCGTATTAGACTTGATGATGGACCATTGCTCTTTGAAGCCATGCCAGATGGAAGACTTTTTGTAAGTTCTCCCTGCAAAGCGTGACTTGATGAAGGTACTAAAATCCGAATGAACAGTCATCAGATTCCAAGTCATTTTCATTAGCGCCGCATCGTTTAAAGTTTTCATGGATTTAATTCCCAGGCCACCTTCCGCAGTAGGCAGGCACACTCTGTCCCAAGCGACTGTATTGTGATGCTGCTTTCTTATGTCCCCCGACCAAACAAAGTTTCTAATCAACTGCTCTAAAGTGTGGATGCAAGATCTAGGCCATTTGTAAGTATGAAATCTATACAGGGCAGAACTAGCTATGACAGAACAAACAAGTTCCACTCTCCCCATCATCGAAAGCGAAATTCCCTTTCAAGTCGCAAATTTCAGCTTTATTCTATCCATTATAGCTCGAAAGTGTTTAGCTCTCGGCTTGCCTCTGAAGATTGGAACCCCCAGATAGCAGAAAGGCAGAGTTCCCATTGGGATGTTAAAAGCAGACGCAACAAGTGAAATCCTATTGTGAGCATGGGAACTACAGTAGATTGTACACTTAGTTACACTAATCATTTGGCCAGAATTATCACCATATCTATCGAATATATGCAATAAGTTCTTGACATCCCTTTTAGTGCCTCTACAGAATACCATGATATCATTCGTATATAGGGCATGAGAAGGGAAGGCCGTACCTCTCGGAGAAGAGATGTGATGAATCTCCCCCTGTCTGAAAGTCGTTGCTATCGCATTGCTTAGTGTCTCCTCAGCCAAGCAAAAAAGGATAGGAGACAGCGGATCCCCCTGACTAACCCCTCTTTTACAGTTGAAATACCCCATCGCCTTTCCATTTATTACAATTGACAGTCTGGATGAGTGCAAAATGGCGCTAATCCAATGTACCACTTTATCACAGAAGCCATATCCATCGAGACACTTCAAAAGGAAATCCCAGTTAAGAGTATCAAAAGCTTTGTGGATATCGAACTTAAGGGCTATGTTACCTCTGAAGCACTTGTGATCTATCATGTTTATCGCCTCCGACGTGATACCAATGCAGTCGAATATGCTTCTTCCCTTCAGAAAAGCTCGCTGCTGAGGAGAGATTATTTTTGAAGCAATTGGGCCAATACGAGTAGCTATGATTTTACCAATAATTTTGAAATGAAAGTTGCTGAGGGAAATCGGGCGAAATTTTTCAATCACCTCTGCTCCCGGCTCTTTTGGAATTATGATCACATTACTTGGGTTAGAATTCTCCATTAACCACCCAGTACGGAAGAAAGATTGCACCGAGTTGATCACATCTGTACCAACGATATCCCAGAAAGAAACAAACAAGATACCACTAAATCCGTCAAGTCCCGGAGCACTATTAGCATTCATAGCATCTACTGCCGCTTTGATTTCCAACTTGTCCGGCAGAGCAGTAAGCGCCACATTGTCTTCGAGGGAGACCTTTCTGCTAGTGTTCTGCTCAACGTAATCAGGAGAAGGGGTCACATTATCATTGTCATAAAGATTTTGAAAGTAAGTAATAACATGATTAGAAATATCCTCATGAGAGGTCAGCAAGGCGTCATCTTTCTTCAGGTAAGTTAGCTTGTTGGTGGCCGTTCTGATCTTCACGTGCTTGTGGAAAAACTTGGTGCAAGCATCTCCATCTTTTACCCAATTTAGTCTCGACTTTTCTCTCCAAAAATATTTTTGAGTTTTTAGAGCATCTACCAGGTTATTAGAAGCCTCCACCTCAATGAAATGCAGCACATCCGAGTAACCCTCCTCTGCAATTCGATTCTGGATTTTTTCAAGATCTTCCGTAGCTTTTTTAACATTCAGGTGAATGTCCCCAAAGATTTCTTTGTTCCAGCGCTTCAGCTCCGACTTCACCTCTTTCAGCTTTTGAATAAGCACATACATCGGGCAACCAAAGAATTGGCGCTGCAAAACTCGAGTAATCACATCACTCAGAACATGATGGTTCAACCACACACTAAGGAATTTAAAAGAAGAAGCGAAAGAACTTTCACCCTTGGTCGCCTCAAGCAGTAAAGGAAAGTGATCAGATTTAAGCCTCGGCAAAGTGCTACAGACCGTAAAGTCCCACGATTCCAGCCAGTTGTCGTTGCAGATCGCTCGATCAAGACGAATCTCCGTGTTATGTCTTACCCTCCTGCCATTAGTCCAGGTGAACTGAGCACCCCTCGTATCCAAGTGACGTAGGTCATTCAGCTCCGAGAAGGCTAAGAACTCATCGCAGGAGATTTGATTCGGAGGCGGTCCATTAGATTTCTCATGAGCTCCCAGCACCGCATTAAAGTCTCCAATTATACACCACGGCCCTAGAGCATTATTCAACAAATCAGTAAGATTAATCCACAAGTCTCTACGCGCAATGTAGGAAGTTTCCGCATAAACCCCTACAATATAGTACTCCATGCCACCCAGCGTAGCTTTGCAACAGATCAGCTGCACTGAGTTAGCGATTACATCAACCTTCATGTGAATAGCACATAGACACCAAAGGTTCGACTTCCTTGCACCCCTATCATTAAGATCCACCAGCTTCAACCCAAGATTAGTCCAGTAACTCGGCTGAATGGAGGAGAAAGAAATCCATGGTTCTGCAATAAAAACTAAATCCGGGGTGAAATTACTACAATAATTTTGAAACACCATCTGTGTATTTGCGTTGCCAAAGCCACGCAAGTTCCAGTAAAGTGTTCTCATTGAGGGGGGTTAGCTTCAATCCTTGGACGCATAGTCCGAGGTTTAGGGTGAGATACTACCGGCTCCTTTTTAGTTTTGTTTCTGTCCTTTTTGCCTTGAGATTTAGACGCCACAGGAAAAAGATTATGATTCTTAGCATCCGTAGGAACATTTTCGATTACAACTGCAACTCCTGTCACCACAATGTCAACTATATCCATTACCTCCTCCGCATTCACATTTTTTACTTCAGCTTCTTCCTGGGTATTATCAATTGCATCTGCATCTACCACTGCCACCGCCTTCTCTTCTGTCACTGCCACTCCTGTCCCAGCAGTGTTGTTAGTATTCCCCTCTTTCACTATAACTCCCTCCTGGCCAGTAGTAGCTGCATCCTCATCAACCACCTCAACCACCTTTTCCTCTGTCATTTCAACTCCTGTTTGTGCTGTTACAACCGTCTCCAGCATTTTCTCAGCATTTACTTCTGCCTGTGAAGTAACGACTGCATCCGCATCTGAGATGGACTTTTTCACCACCCCCTCGGCATTTGTCTCTTCCTCTTCATCTGTATCGTTTAGAGTTTCAACACTCACAGTGTCGTCCTCTTGATGAGTGTCTGCTGGAAAATTGGCCGCCTCCATGGGAGCCTCCGTTATAATGTCAGTAGTATTGACTTCCTAAGTTTTCTCCTTTGTTGGTGGAGTAATCTCCTTTGTTTCAACCCCCATATTCTTCGACCCTGAGTCCCCAGAAGTATTTAGGACACCGATCTCCGGATTTGTGGATTTTTCAGCATTGCTTGTGTTACCCTTTTCATAATTTTTTTTTTCCTTTTTATTTTTCGGACCATTGTTCTTCTTAGTCTGATTTTGCGCCTCCTTGTTCAACACAACGACATTGCTCTGATGAAGCTGTTTTTTCTTGCAGAAACCTTCTACATGACCTATCATTTTGCAGAATTGGCAGTAAGAAGGACTTTTTTCATAAGTTACTCTGATGTCGAAAAAATGTTTTTCTCTCTCAACATGGATTTCGTTTATCTCCTTACCCGATATATCCATCTCAACTAAGACTCTAGCATATAGTCCAAAGCTTCTTGATAAAGTAGCTCTATCAATATACAGTGGATCACCTATGGCGCTAGAGATTTCACACAAGGTTTTTGGTCTCCAATATTCATAACTTAAACCAAAAATTCGGATCCAAACCTGAGCAAAAGATTGGTTTTGAGTCTGAGGGTTGAAATCAGGAACCCATTTTCGGAAATGAATGATACCTTGTTTTATATTGCACGGTCCTGTAGATCGCACAAAAACAACATCTTCCTCATAAGCGAATTTAAAGCAGAAGAATCATTTGCCCAAAGTCGAGATCACCCAATCTTTAATGTTCCAAGCAGTTGTAAGTGTTTTATGAATCTCAGACATGGTCAAGGGATCCGATCCCTTCGGAAGCACCAGTCTTCCTATTAAGCAATTCTTGCAGTCTTTCACACCTTGTTGATATTCATCTTCCGATATACGAATCGATACTTTAGATTCATTAAAGCACGGAGTTGCCATGTTTGACGAATCAAAATCCATCGATTTGTAATTTGAGACAATATTGGCGTACGATTTGATGATTACCTTATCGAGAACACCCAATTATTGTTCCTCATCAGGGAGCAGACTTATTTTCTTCGGATTCACGGGAACAGAAGCTGATGAATCAGTACTCATTTTTGTTTTGAATTGGAAATAAACTCTCGATTTAGACGCTAATCATTGAGCTTAAGCCTTAATTATGCTTGAGATTAATGTCTGAACGAAATCAGTGTCGGTAGATTTTAGACCGATTTTGCTCCGATCCAATCGCCGAGTTTTCCACCGAGTTGCAGAGCCTCAAATATCCAATCACGATGAATTGCTGTATAATTTAAATGTGAGCCTAAGACTTGTCTATTTCATTGATAAACTTCAACCATAAGACAGAACCATTAATGCAAATGAATACCAAACATGGAAACCCTAGTGTTCATCTCATCCCTATAAGGGGATGTATCACCACACTTTAATTAACAACCACTTAAACTTTAAAATAAAATTAACTACTAATCTAAAATACTTAAACAACATTTTAACATCCTACCATAGATATAGGAAATCACGGAACCATGACAAACTTTTACTCTCCTCGCATCGTTATCAGAACAAAAATCGTTATGTTTTTGTTAAAAGAAAATAAGAAACTGATTTTTGAGTTTAAATTTGTGCACCCCTCCAAAACCGGGGTGCATGATCGGTTGTCAGTCGACACAAATATAAATTACACTTTCTTACTACTCAAAATATATAATGAAGCAAGGGCAAGAAAGGATCGTTCCCACAGAGAGGTCTAGGTTGTCAAGTTGTTTCGGTTTCCTATATAAAACACCGGGGTTTTTTCTGATTTTTATATACTAAAATAAAATAAAAGCAATACAAAACAATAAAGCACGCAAATCAAGGATGTGAAATATTGGGTAAATGTTTCATCTTCAATTGTAAACAAGTTTTGAAAGTATGAATATAATTCGTATTTAATCTCGCTATCATCAAAAGCCCAAGAATACCTTATTGCAAGAATACTCCGTAAATTTCCTAAATTTATCAACACACACATTAGAGCTGCGTATGTGAATTCTACCTAAATAATAACCTAACGCCTTGCGCTAATTAAGTTCAATTCCTATGAGCATTAAGTTTCAGAAATAGGCTAATCAATGCAACTATCATCCATTGCGCATGAAAATTCGAACAAAGGTCAATTTATACATATGATTACAAGGATGTATCACTACAAACTATAATCATATCATGCTACTCGTATTCAAGGTTATCGCTCGATGAAAAACCTAAAATAGCTATAGATATGGATGTATGTTCAATCAATTCTAAACTCAACTAAACAAACATTCAATCATATTGCAATACATCAATCATGCAATTATTATAATCAGTAAAAATAAAACGATAATATTGAGAGAAAACTAATTCATAAAGATCAAAACTTGTTTTCAAAATCCAACTACATCTTTAACCAACAACAAAATCAAGTACTTGTGTTTTTGGAAATCATCATAGAAAGCAAAGAAGAACTATCATGTGAAATCCTAGAAGAAAAGTAAAAGTTCTCCCTAATGGAGATATCTCATATTAGGTAAAAGTCTTCTCTTTTATATGTTTCTCAATTTCCATAAAGGATACTCCTTCCAATATTAGGTCTTCTCAAAACCCATCTCCAAGTGGTCCACCAAGCCCATGTGTGAAAATAACCCAACAAAACTCTGTCCAAAACCCGTTGCCGGAAAACTGGGGATAACGCCGGAAGTTGGCCGGAATCCATCACCGCCGTTCACCTGAAATTCTCCCCCGTTTAGAGAATATTCCGCCACGGTCAGTTAATTGTAACTGTCAAACTAACAGTCGTCGTTAGTCAACAAGTCAAGCCAGATTAGTCAGCTACCAAGTTAGCATTCTGACTCGGTCTAATAAATTCTTACTCAGCTGAGTTATAGGACTGGACCGGTCATCTAAATCTGAGTTAACTCGCCGGGTAGAAAATTCGACATAGTTTCCTCTGTTTTTATGACTATGCTCAGGCCGATTTCAGGCCATTTACTTCTCCATGTAACAATCCTAGGCATACATCTAAGCATTTCGTTCATTCACTGTTTTCCTTCTCTTCCTTTTCTGTTGCTTCAATAGCTCAAGCCACCTGAATTCAATCCACACATCCACTCATGTCATAATTTCACTCTTGCAGCACCATTCTCCATTGCAACCATCTCAGGCCACAACTCCATATCTTGTATTCCAGCGAAGTCATAGCACCATCCTGTCATTCTTCCTGCACCATCATTTCATCTCAAAATCAACCAAACTGTCACTGCATTCGCTTGCCTCACTCAACCCTGAATCTGAATCATACCCATCCATTCAGAACCTCTATTAATCACACCAAACCCTAACCGATCTCTGATTTCTTAGTTTGAAGATTCAAATTTAACACCCCAATTCTTTTCATCTGTTGATTTCAAAACCCACATATCTCCTTCTTAATTTATTCAACAACGAAATCCTATCTTCTCTGGCAACAACAAAAATCTCAATTTCAAAACCCAAGCTCGAATCAATCCAACACAAATTGCACCTTCTTCTCTGTAAAATCGATCGCTAACGGCACCAACACCCTCCATCGTTCACATCATACATCAACCCTATCAATTCCATCATCATCGTCTCTATATAAGATTCGATCTCTCGGAACAAACAGCAGCCGCTTCTTCTCTGCTTCCTCATCTCAATTTCCGCATCTCTGATTTCACAGCTCTCTCGATTTTAGGGTTAGGTTATAGTTTAGAGCAGGATTCAGACACCCATGTCCCATAGTTTGGAATAAGAACCACCCCATACTGGGTGCCTATAACAGATGGTCACTCCTTAACCTCAGCTGGTTGTCTCTAATTATTATTCAAAAGATAGTCGCCCCTTAACCTTGGCTCGTCTCCAGATATTGTTTGCCTGGAAAATGACAATTACACCCTTTTTGCTCAAATTGGGTGATGTCTTATTCTTTTCTTCCGCGTGACTCCAAAGTACCTAATCACTCAAAAAGATGGTTAAAATACATAATTTACTAGAAAAATACCAAAGAAAGCATAAACTCTAAATAGTAAATACGGTGTATTCTACACCTATCAAATTCCCCCACACTTATACTTTGCTAGTCCTCGAGCAAATCAAACAAAATAATTCTAAAACATACATACAACTCCGTCTCGTCGAGGCTACGGTCACTTTTAGCATAAATAACAAGCCTTTGAACCCCTAGGTGTCCCTAGTGGACGAGTTATAGTCTCGTGAAGGTTTACAAGAGGTCTACCTACAAAACCTATATTTGCAACTCCAGCTACCTGTGACAAATCTATGAACGAATACAAAATGGCTATTAGAGGAAGTACCCTGATGTGAATTCAAATTAATATATATGTAAATTAAGCTCTACTCAGAAAGTTGAACAAACCACAATACTCGGAATCTGACTAACCACAATCACAATGAAAAGATTAAGAAGATGGATATAGAGGTAGATGTTGTGAATGTTTGCAAGTGATCGGTGTTTCCCATATCTGTCTGAAGGTCACCGCCAAGATGAACCTATGCATCCTATTGGATTGAGCTACTGGTATGAATTCTAGTGTCAACACACTGGAATATACAAGGGAACCAACGATCAACAATCTTAATTCTACATCAACTCAACTGGCATATACAAGGGAATCAGGAGTCGACTTTATTCAACACAATAATAACAAAAAAATTTTGTTTGTTTTTTTTCACTTTTTCATTTTTTTTTCCGACAACATGATTAGATCTTTTGGATCCAAGTGCATGCATCTTTGTCAGCAAGTATGTGATAGTTGCCTTGGATCCTACATTCCACGCTTGTTTAGGCGACAGAGACAGAGAGAACACACACATATTGCTATCCAAGTGTCTTTTTTATTCCGATTGGTCTAATTGGTCGATCTTTTTTCTTTTCTTTTTTTAGCAACTCAATCACTCTATTTCATCCTAGCAGTAATAACAATTCGATGTTTAGTCACCCACCAAATCACTTAGAGAACAATAGATAAATATGGAAAAATAAAAATAGAACGTGATGTGGTGATATTCCGAGATATGGTAACAACTATCATATTATTTTTAACACTTGAATAATTCTGTCCTTTTAGTTAATGGGTTCCTCAACTCCTCCAGCCAAGATGGTTCCATCCATTTAGATTGATAGTGTCATCCTAAAGGCACATATTTCTAGGTTTCATAGTTCATAAAGCAATTTTTTTTTCTATTTTTTTTTAACTAAAGGGAAAACTAACAAGGCTAAAAACTCTATATGAGAACACTCCCCCACACTTAAACTTTACATTGTCCTCAATGTAAATTGAATCGTCCAAAGAAAGCCAAGGTGGGAAATCCATAACATGATATATATACAAATGCATAATAAAAACTGATACTCCAACTCATAGTTATTTCTGAACAATAGAGGATAAACACTAAACAAGCTATTTAGTTGGCATCTAATCCCAACTCAGCCAATATATATACCTCATTGTTAAGAAAAAATTCCATCTACTTAGAAAGGCTAGGGTGTATTCTAAATTGTTCAAAAATCTCTAGAAGTTGGAGTTTTGATATGCAAATATCCAACATAAGAAAATAAAGATAAAAAACTTGAAATAAAAGAAAAAGATAGAGATAAATAGATACACAAAACCAGTGGGTTGCCTCCCATTAGTGCTTGGTTTAAAGTCGTCAGCCCGACTTGCAAGACGGATTCTCCATACACCAATAATCTGAAAAGTTGGGGATCCACCCATAGCACCTGTTTTGAAAACACTAGATTCGCACAAATATTAGTAATATAAAAAATAAACGAAGCTATTAACCGATAAAAGTTTCCCCCATACTTATTCTTGTCCACACTTGGAAGTGGGTAAAGAATATAGGAGTCGGGTACTTCCACGGTTTCTTGTTCACAAACC
Source organism: Papaver bracteatum (assembly GCA_023529315.1). Taxonomy (NCBI): domain Eukaryota; kingdom Viridiplantae; phylum Streptophyta; class Magnoliopsida; order Ranunculales; family Papaveraceae; genus Papaver; species Papaver bracteatum. The sequence continues at coordinate 188,488 of JAJJWX010001847.1, forward strand.
TGCATAGTATGAGAATCAAGTTTCTATAATGGAGGATATCGAGAAACAAAGTAATTTAACAATATTCTCGAAGCACATACATTCAAACCAATAAGAGGTAAAGGAGAAGAAACAATATGCAAAGGGTTAGACAAACCTTGCACAATCTCTTGTATTACGGAGTCCTCTTCATCCTTGAAAAACTCAAGCAAATTATTCACCTCTTGTATATCATGGTCCTCTATCAAATCTCGCAACTATTCTTCGTCCGTTTCTGCCTTAACCAAAGTCTCGACATTAACATCATAGTTACAATCATTCACAAAGTCAATTGGGTCTTCCACAATATTGGTCATAACGGTTTCATTCTCAACATACTCCTCTTCATTAGACTCAAACCTTATTGCAAAGTTATGTAAAACACTAGTTTCATCATACTCATGTACCTTTTGAATAGGTGCTTGATCATTATAAAGATCAAGAGTTGAGTCAACTACACTAACGTCATCAAATATATCCAAAGGTTAGTCATTTTCAACACAATCATCTTCGTATTCATTTTCAGACTCACCATAATAAGAATCGTCGTCGGTTTCCCAACCTTTATCACGACGTCGTTTAAGTTCCATATGAATGGTCCTACTAATTTCATCGACAAGCTCTTCCGAGGCTCCATCATCTTCCAACTTGTATAATTTCTGCGCAAGTTTCTTGACATTCACACGCTTACCACCATTTGATACAATAGGTTCTCTTTCCCATGAATCTTCCCTTTGAATGGGTGAATGATCATAACTACGATCCGGAGTCGGGTAAGAAGAAATGTTCCAAAAATTGGTTTGTGCAACGTTCTCTCTTTCACGGTCAAGTTGGTCTAGTCTTTGTTGCATATCTTGTAATCCATTCAAAATCTGCATACAACTCGAATGAAGCCAATTAGAAGTAGAATTATCCCACCTAGGTGCTTGACTTATATACCCACTACAAGGTTGTTGTTGGTATGTATGAAAATCACCATAAGGTTCTCTAGGATATGCATCATAGCCAATAAATTGGTTTTGATTGTATCCCAAAGTTGGTGGTCAATTGTCAAAGTGTTGAGGAGGTTGAAAGCCGTATACATTGCTCCAATATGCTTCTTCCATAATAAGTACCTGAAACAAGAGTTCTCAAAACTATGTCAAAACCATAAAATAAGAAAAACTAAAAACAAAAAACAAGTGACAACCGTTGCCTCCCCGGCAACGGCGCCAAAATTTGATCGGTTGTCAGTCGACACAAATATAAATTACACTTTCTTAATACTCAAGATATATAATGAAGCAAGGGCAAGAAAGGATCGTACCCACAGAGAGGTCTAGGTTGTCAAGTTGTTTCAGTTTCCTATATAAAATACCGGGGGTTTTTCTAATTTTTATATACTAAAATAAAATAAAAACAATACAAAACAAAACAATAAAGCACGCAAATCAATGATGTGAAATATCGGGTAAAGGTTTCATCTTCAATTGTAAACAAGTTTTGAAAGTATGAATAGAATTCGTATTTAATCTCGATATCATCAAAAGCCCTAGAATACCTTATTGCAAGAATACTCCGTAAATTTTCTAAATTTATCAACACACACATTAGAGCTGCGTATGTGAATTATACCTAAAGAATAACCTAACGCCTTGACCTAATTAAGTTCAATTCCTAGGAGCATTAAGTTTTAGAAATAGGCTAATCAATGCAACTATCATCCATTGCGCATGACAATTCGAACAAAGGTTAATTTCTACATATGATTACAAGGATGTATCACTACAAACTATAATCATATCATGCTGCTCGTATTCAAGGTTATCGCTCCATGAAAACCCTAAAATAGCTATAGATATGGATGTATGTTCAATCAATTCTAGACTCAACTAAACAAACATTCAATCATATTGCAATACATTAATCATGCAATTATTATAATCAGTAGAAATAAAACGATAATATTGAGAGAAAACTAATTCATAAAGATCAAAACTTGTTTTCAAAATCCAACTACATCTTTAACCAATAGCAAAATACATCATCTTACTTGTGTTTTTGGAAATCATCATAGAAAGCAAAGAAGAGCTATCATGTGAAACCCTAGAACAAAAGTAGAAGTTCTCCCTAATGGAGATATCTCATATTAGGTAAAAGTGTTCTCTTTTATATGTTTCTAAATTTCCATAAAGGATACTCCTTCCAATATTAAGTCTTCTCAAAACCCATATCCAAGTGGTCCACTAATCCCATGTGTGGAAATAACCCAACAAAACTCTGTCCAAAACCAGTTTCCGGAAAACTGGGGATAACACCGGAAGTTATTCGGAATCCATCACCGCTGTTCACCTGAAATTCTCCCTTGTTTAGAGAATATTCCGCCACGGTCAGTTAATTGTAACTGTCAAACTAACAGTCGTCGTTAGTCAACAGGTCAAGTCAGATTAGTCAGCTACCAAGTTAGCATTCTGGTCTAATAAATTATTACTCAGCTGAGTTATAGGACTGGATCGGTCATCTGAATCTGAGTTAACTCATCGGGTAGAAAATCCAACAGAGTTTCCTCTATTTTTATGACTATTCTCAGGCCGATTTCAGGCCATTTACTTCTTCCTGTAACAATCCTAGGCATACATCTAAGCATTTCGTTCATTCACTGTTTTCCTTCTCTTCCTTTTATGTTGCTTCAATAGCTCAAGCCACCTGAATTCAATCCACACATCCACTCATGCCATAATTTCACTCTTGCAGCACCATTCTCCATTGCAACCATCTCAGGCCACAGCTCCAGATCTTGTATTCCAGCGAAGTCATAGCACCATCCTGCCATTCTTCCTGCACCATCATTTCATCTCAAAATCAACCAAACTGTCACTGCCTTTGCTTGCCTCACTCAACCCTGAATCTGAATCATACCCATCCATTCAGAACCTCCATTAATCACACCAAACCCTAACCTATCTCTGATTTCTTAGTTTGATGATTAAAATTTAACACCCTAATTCTTCTCATCTGTTGATTTCAAAACCCACATATCTCCTTCTTCATTTATTCAACATCGAAATCCTATCTTCTCTGGCAGCAACAAAAATCTCAATTTCAAAACCCAAGCTCAAATCAATCCAACACAAACTGCGCCTTCTTCTCTGTCAAATCGATCGCTAACGGCGCCAACTCCCTCCATCGTCCACATCATACATCAACCCTATCAATTCCATCATCATCATCTCTATATAGCTATCCATCATCCATGGTTCCTTTTTTTTTTCTTCCTCTTCTTCCTCTTCTTCATCATTTTCATTATTCATCAACATCATAAGCTCGTCGTTTGATGGTAAATTCATCATCTTCAAGTTATTCTTCAAAAAAAAATCATCTTCAAGTAATTCGCATCATTACTACGAAAATCATCATCAGAAAATAATTATAGAGAGAGGGTCTCAAGGAAATGTTCTTAATGTGTTAAGAAATAGTTTTTTCACTCTGTTTTTTCAATTTGTCTAACTTACTGTGAGATGGGTAATGGGTATTGATTTAAATCATAACCTAAGTGAAAAAATAAAAATTATGTTTTTTCCTCAAACAAAACTCTTTCTTCCTATGAGATGACTGATGGGTATTGACTGAAATTCCAACCTAAGTAAATTTTGCAGCCATCTAAAGAGGAAGAAGATAGAATCAATAGAATGAACAGTCCATCACATCATCTTTTTAAATTTGTGATATTGAGGACTCAGTCAGCTTTCTTTGTGTTTAGAATGATTATTGTTGATTGATCAAATGAAATCAATTCCATCAAATTTTGATTCCAATTTCAGATACAGAGTTAATGATGAATTGTGACATTGAAGAGAGAAAGAAGATAAGCATATAAACCTGTATTTAAGAGGAAGATGGTATTTTTATTAAAATTAGTAAATACCATAACTGGTTTTGGTCGAAAAAATACTCCAATTAAGAGAGCGTAACATGCACCCCGGTTTTGGAGGGGTGCACAAATTTGGACTCCTGCTTTTTACCGTTAAATAAACAATAATAATAATAAGTGGTAAAACATATGCAAACTCTTAATTAGTGATCTTAAAGAGTTGTAATCTTAATTAGATTTATTTACTATTTTGTTGTATTTTAGTCATATATAAGTTGTAATCTTAATTAGATCTCTGTCTAATTAGGTAGGTACTGTAGTCCTTAGTTCTAGTCTAGATAAATTAATTAGTGACTTTTCTAATAGCATTATTAGTATTATTAGCACTAATATTTCAGGGGCGGAGATTGGATTATACTTCAAGACTTATTCAAAGCTAAAGACTCGTTGAAGTTATTGATCAAGCCCAAAAGCGAAGGAGTAGACACATATTATTCGGGCAGTTATCCGCGGCATCAAAATACAAAGGCATGACTGGTAACTTCAATCAATTGCATCGGACACCTTTACATCCATCTGAGTTCCAGTGGACATTTTTATGTTCATAAAAAATACAACTTTTCTTGTGGAAAGCATTGACCGAAGGCCTTTCGACCTTCGAAACCAACATCCACCGCTACTACAACTCTGATCTGAAGATTGCTACTGTGCTCCAATATTATGTTACTGCACGTTTCTGGCTTCTTAATCCAAGTGTAACTGATGAATTTTTGGGTATTATGTATGAGGAAAAATCCTCTAACACTTTTATTATCACACTATCTCACACGTTCGACATCGTTTTTGTGAATAAAAACCAAACCGTAACGGATTTGAAGCTAATATTTTGGGGATATGTTACTATCACATGGATATATATTCATACCGAAAATGAGCGTATTCCAAGACGTATAACACCACCATCTACTACTTTGAAAATGAACCTTTAAAAATCAACGGATTTCTGGCCGTCAAAATTAAGACCGGTAGATTGTGAGGTTTTATATTTCGGAATGTGCTTATTTTTGGTAGTCATATAGAGCTTGGTAAGAGGAACATATCCTCAAAATATTAGCTTCAAATCCATTACAGTTTGGTTTTTATTCACAAAAATGATGCCGAATGTGTGAGATAGTGTGATAACAAAAGTGTGAGGGGATCCCTCCTCATTATGTATACACTCTCATGTAATAGCCTTTTAGTAGTAGCAGTGCTATCCCACACGACTTTGCGGGATGACTTCCCGCAAAGGCGGATTCTTTAACGTTAGATCATGTTAAAACCCAGATCTAATAACCTTAAACCCTTTAGGGGGAATGGTGGGTCCTTTCCTGAAAGTGATGAGTCATTTCCTGAATGTGAATCTAACCGTTGATTTGATCATCCAACGGTAAAGAGGTCGCTTTTGCGGGAAGCCATCCCGCGAAGTCGTGTGGAATAACATTTGTCGATAAATTTTATGCTTAAAAAAAAAAAAAAAAAAAAAAAAACTCTTAAGTGCCGTACAAGTCAGCACACATGACTTGGGCTGCAAACCTCCAAAATCGAACAGGACTAGTAAGTCTAGTATATCGGGCCTAGGCCTTTGAACACATTTTTACATCCTAGAATCTTCCCCAATCGGTAGACAGACAAACGCGTCTTTCAGTATTTATCCCTTTTTTTCTTTTGATCGAACATTTTATGAGACAGGGAGAGAAAAAGAAAGAGAGAGCGAAAGAGAAAGAGAGGGAAAGAGAGGGAAAGTTTTTACAGAAAGAACGAAAGAAATCGCCTCCAGCATTGAAGGTTAGCTTTCGAACATTATTCGTTATATATTCTTAAATTTGATTCTTCTCTCTTTTTTCTAGGGTTATATTGAATTTTTCTTCTCCTTTTCCTTTAATTGATCTCTAGGTACCAGGGTTATGGATCCAATCTATGTTATAATTAGGTATGCTCATTAATTTTTCATTCTCTTCAATAGTGAATTCAGTTATCTGATTTATGATCTTGTGAGGTTTGTTTCTTGAAATTGCGTATTCTGTATAGATGATTTCAGGCCAAAAATTTATAGAAATTTAAGTAAACTTAAAAATGATGGTTTAATTAGTGAGAATTGAGTACATATCTGCAGATAACAGAAGGGTAGCCTTTGTTGTGGAATACATATTATTTTTTATTGGGTAATGCTGTCTTGTGGTATTGACTTTAAATTTTTGGTGATGTAAAAGGTTTGCTTACTGTTGGTTGCTTTTTCATTGTTGTATAGCGGTAATGGTAATTTGGTTTTATTATTGTGGAATCATGGAAGTACTTTTTTTTGCTTCGTTATAAATGATATTGTCTATGCATAGGTATGTCATACCGCACGAAGAAACAAACTTATATCTATCATTCTTTCTGAATTTTTTCAGTTTATCAGTGAGCGTATGTGAGGATAATTTAAAATATAAAAAATGTGTACAGGATATCTGTGGTTCTGTTGCTTCAATCATCTATACGTTTTAGTGTCTAAGACAGTATTTATGCCATGCAGGCACATAATTTGATGTGCTCTTGAGGTCCGCAACTCATTTACTTAAGTACATATCTACAACTCTTGGAATTTATAGTGGAGGATGGCAGATAAATTATCGAGCTTCTGGGGTCCTGTAACATCAACTACAGAGTGGTGTGAGAAGAATTATGTCTATTCTTCTTATGTTGCTGAATTCTTCAACACTGTTTCAAATGTACCATGCATACTCTTGGCATTTTTTGGACTTATAAATGCCTTATCTCAACGCTTTGAAAAAAGATTCAGTGTTCTACACATATCAAACATGATACTGGCTATTGGGAGTGGGTTATTCCATGCAACTCTGCAACATGTGTAAGTCTTCTTTCTCTCTTTGGCGTTTCTTCTTTGCATTGTTAAGTTCACTTTTCTTCCATTTAACATTCTTTATTATCTTAGAGAAATTTCCTTGGCACCTTTTACGGTTTATAAGCCTATAATAATAGATTCAACTAAATGTGTAGGCACAACATGTACCTCATGTTGACACTACGTAGAGAAGATCAACTAGAACACGTGTTAAACCCTTACACGATGTTTGACTTCTGCCTTAAGTTTCTTGCTAGCTGGTATGGATTAGGTAATTAGCAGATCAATCTGGTTTCAGATTTAAATGTTTCATCATGTTTAACTGTAATGGTTAAAGAAGTACTACTATGTTAGCTTTTGGGCCCTGTTACATCAACCACTGAATGGGTGTACGAAGAATTTTGATTATTCTGTTTATATTGTTAAATTTTACACCATTATCTCAAACATCCCCTGTACAATGTTGGCATTAATTGGAATTGTAGATGCTTTGAGACAATGTTTAGGGAAGGGCTTTAGTGTCCCTTCACATATTGAATATGATAATTACCTTGGGGAGCATGCTTTTCCATGCAACCTTACAACATGTGCAAGTCTCCTTGCTCTGAAGGCTTATGTTACAATCTATGTTCCACTTGTAGTTTTCTCTTCAGTTATTAGAAATATCCTACTAAGTTGAGTTGTAAGTTTCTGTAATTTAATCTTAATCAGCTAGGAAGTCTTTGTTAAATTTGTTGGGCCAATGGGTTTCTCTTTGATTCGCCTTTGCAAATCATACCTCGGTGGGAAACTTGGAAGGAAAAGCGACTTCACTGCAATTAAGTAGTATACGAAAATGTTTAAAGTCTGTAATATGAATTAAGTAGGGTGTTTTCAGTACAGTGAATTTTCTTTTAAATATACCCCTGTTGTTATACCCGATAGACAAAAATACCCCCGTTTTAAATATTACAGGTTCTCAGTCATTTGGTCTTGATATTTCTTTATATATATAGATTATATAGTGAATCTTTATTTCATTGCTCATCTAGACCTTGTCTTGTGCACTTGGTATTTGTTTAAGTTTGTGGTCACTGTATGACTTTTTTTATGGAACATATCTGCTTCACTACAGTGCATGTTTGTTGTTGAGCTATTTTAATTCTTTTTACCACCAAACAACTGTATGCAGACAACAGCAGAGTGACGAAACACCAATGGTCTGGGAAATGCTTCTCTACCTCTATATCCTATACTCACCAGATTGGCATTACCGAAGCACAATGCCAACATTTTTGTTCTTGTATGGTATTGTGTTTGCTGTCGCCCACTCCTTTGTGCGTTTTGAGATTGGATTCAAGTTCCATTATGCAATTCTCTGTCTCCTAGGCATCCCACGTATGTACAAGTACTACATCTACACTGCAGATGCTTCTGCAAAGCGTCTCGCCAAGCTGTATGTGCTTACAATTTCCCTAGGAAGTGTGTGCTGGCTTTGTGATCGTTTTCTCTGCAAAGAGATCTCTGGATGGTACATTAACCCACAAGGTCATGCATTCTGGCACATCCTGATGGGTTTTAACTCCTACTTCGCAAACACGTTTTTGATGTTCTGTCGTGCTCAACAACTTGGATGGTCTCCGAGAGTCGTTCATTTTATGGGAATCTTACCCTATGTGAAAATACAAAAGCCAAAAAGTCAGTGATAGAAGAATTAGAATGATGCAGGTTTAGAGACGACCAAGTTTGAAGCTCTTTTGATGATTCCAGAACGTGAACAAGTAAAGGGGACAAACTTTTCTTTTTATTGTTTTATTGTTTTATTTATTTATGTTGCGTCTAAAAACAGATGTAAATGGGATGATCTAACACTTGCTTTTGGGTTAGGACGACTTTAATCGATGTATAACTAGATTGTACCATATTTCTTTCCCCTGTCAACATTGTATGTCACAGATTTTCAGAACGAGCTTCTTAGGATCTATTTGTTCTCGTGCTTTGCCTTTTGTGTTTTGAATAGTCATTCGTCTTCTTACCTTTAGCTACCACGTGGAGAAACTGTGTAGAGTTAATAATGTTGATTTTGTTCCAACTTGGTTCCTTGATATATTTACTTTGATTACTGTTTATGATCCAAGATATATTATTTATGGTTCTCTTCTTCTTCCTTTGCTTAGATCTCCCTCCTCTCTCCCTCTCATATAGGTTGTAATGGATACATCAATATATATCTTTATTATGCTATGCATATCTAGGGTAACCTACTCAATCAATATCAACGGAACACCGTATGGATACATCACTCCAACCAGGGGAATACGACAAGGAGACCCTCTCTTTTCTTATATTTTTATTATTTGTGCGGAAATATTGTCCACCAATTTGGGAATACTTGAAGCACAAAATAAGATAAGAGGGGCTCCTCATTTCTCAAAAAGCTCCACCAATACTGCATCTTATGTACGCGGATGATCTCTTGATAACATATAAAGCAACTCCAGAAGGCACCAATCACCTCAAACTGCTGCTACAGGCTTACGACACCTCGGCGGGTCAACACATCAACGACTCTAAATCCACACTGATGCATCACCCAAGGCTAGAACAACCCCAGATAGATAAGTTAACCCAAGATTTCACCATGACAACAACATCGAAACCCTCTACCTATTTAGGAGTACGATTTAAACATGGTAGATCCTTTAACCACATATTTGCCCCTCTGCTTCAACGGCTGGCACGCAAGGCAAAAGGATGGATGGCCAAATGCCTCAACCAATCGGGAAGATTCGAGCTCATAAAATCATCACTAAACCCTATTGCCAACCACCTCATGCAAACCCAATCCTTCTCATATCCACCAAAAAATGGATCGTATCACGACAAACTTCTTCTGGGGACATAATTCTTCAATCAGAAAACTCCACCCACTGGGAAAAGACAAGCTCCACAAACCCAAATCACAAGGAGGGCTCGGTATCCGAAGTAGTAAGGAACACAACAAAGAACTACTCATGAAACGAGTTTGGCACATTCATTAAAACCCTAACTCTATCTTAGCCAGACTATATAATGCAAAATACCTTGATCAGATCCCCATTTTCGAAAGCATCCCACCACTCCCGTCTTCCCCTAGCCCTCAGTGGAGGCAAATGGCCCTGATCATACCATTTTTCAAACAACATCTATTCCACCAAATAGGAGATGGATTACACACCCCCATACAAGCAAATTGGATACCAAAATTTGAAAATACCATTAACCCAGCTTCTTGTTATCCAATACAATCAGTAGCAGACATCATCGGCCCATCAACCAGGAATTGGAATCATGAAAGATTAAGCCTACTACCCCACCCCATAATTCAACGAATCATCAACATCCACATCCCACAGAGCAATCAACCCGATAGAATCATATGGCCTTTTACAAAAAGCGGACAATATATTACTGCTTCAGGATACAATTGCCTCATTAGCGCTTCTGCACAAACTCACCAAAACCCCCTTCCACCATCCAACTTCCTTTGGACACTCCCATGTCCCCCAAAGGTACAACTTTTCTCGTGGAAAGCAATTAATGAGGGTTTACCAACCCTCAACATTCTTCATCGCATCCATCTCACCAACTCCAACCTATGCCTCAATGCAGTTCTAATCCCAAAACATCCAGTCACATTCTGCTACATTGTTAGACAACTATAGATTCTTGTAACCTCTTACTAAACCACCTCAGAAACCTTCACGTCGCCTCGCAAGGCATACCCATTTCACTACCTCACCAAACAACCATATCCGAACTTCTTCAAACAAAAGTACCTACACTGATAACCACAACCTTTTGCTTCCTTTTTTGGTCCTTCTGGTTAACCAGGAACGGTGTGATGTATCGCCAACAACAACAAAATCCGATAAATGTAATGCAAATGGCTATCAAGCTCCAGCAGGAATATTCTTGGGCCCAGACACACCTCCCACCGGTGCTCCCTAGAATGCACCCATATCTAAACCCATCACAAAGAACAATAACAACTTCAACCATCTTTGTAGGATGGCTCAAGCCTCAATCAGATTGGATCAAAATCAATACGGACGGCGCAGCAAGAGGAAACCCTGGAATAGCGGGAGCAGGTATTATTTGTAAAAATGAGGATACCAACACTATCCTAGCAATAACACAACCTCTAGGCATTACCACAACACTTGCAGCGGAGACATGGGTCATGCACATAGCCTCTAAAACGACGACATAACGAGGATGGTCAAAAGTCCAATTTGAAACGGATTCGGAAAATTTAATGAGATATATAACCTCAGATACATATCCCCCTTGGTATATATCTGACATGGTTGCAGAGATCAAACAAAGGCTCACCCAAATACAACAATATATCGTTAGCCACGTCTACATAGAAGCAAATCAAGCAACAGATGGTTTAGCAAACCGAGCAGCGGATGATTGCTTCATAGGGAGACTCACGACAGCAATATGGGAACATACAATTCCTAAATCTATCAGTTCTATTGTAATAGCAGACTCTATGGGTATTATGAACCCCACGTGTAATTTCAGTCAAATCTAATAAATTTCATGCTTCAAAAAAAAAAATTGTAATGTGGAGGTCCTAGACTCTTGTTTAGGAAAGCTTACACGTGGTACATATAAGACCTTATTACTGGCTCGTGATTACATATGAGCTACTTTAGACTGTTTAATTGTAATTCCTTAAATAAGGCCTGATTGGAAGCCAAAACTTATTTCTATTGCTCAAGATTATGTTTCATCCTTTGGAGATGGTAACAACCTAGATATTGATTGTAATTCTCCTATGACTTTTGCATCTGCCCAGCCTTTGAATCTGGGAATCTAGTTTGTTTAATCCATCGTTTGTTCCAATAAAAAGAAAGAAAAAAACATATATGTTATAAATGTTATGATTTGGTGCGCAATGGAGGATGTTAAATTTAGCATATTTTCAAGACAATTGTCATTTATAATCGACCCCGTTTTGAGATGTAGTACACGGGCTGGTTTTAAGAACTGGACTCTCATTAGGCTACTAGGTTTGAGAGACAACTTAATTAACATGGGAGTGGATTTGAGTACTAATTTGGAATTCCACAATGCTTGTTCTAAGATACATCTTACATAACAAACCCAATCTCAGAAGTACCTTTTTTTTTATGAAAAGGAAAATTTTATTAATCATATAACAGAGTACAAGAGATTTATAATCTCATTTTTGACTAAAACATTGGAAATAACACTAGATTTTAAAACTCTTTGCTGAATATTGGAAGACATGTGCCTAAGATGCATTATCCGAACTTCTTTAGCAATGTAATCCGCTGTATAGCTATATTTCCTGTTTATATACTTTACCAGGGCATGTGGAAGATTTTACAGTATTGAGATAGTTTCCTGAATGGTATTATCCGCGTTCCAAGGAGAATCTTTGCAAGACTTGTTGATCGTTTCCTCCAGTGTTTTGCAGTCCGTTGCTATCGAGACACTAGATAATATATTTTCACTTAACCATGAGGAGGATTTTAACGAGGCTTTTGATTCTGCATGAAAAACTGAGGAGGCCCACTCTGATCCCCCGCTGCAATATGCACGAAAGATTCGTTGTCCACTGAGTAAAGTAGAAATGCGTATCCCATTGTTGAATCTTCTTTTTTATCTAGTTGTATGCTAAACCTAAATCCAAGTTAAAAGAGCTTTTAGCTTAGCTTTTACTACAAACATAAATTATCTCAAATATTATAAAGATTTGGCTCTTAGAATGTCTTATATGGGTTAAATTTTAAATTTTAATTGTTGTTTGTGAGTTTAATTAAATTACCGAAGGGAGTCTTTCTATATGTTCACTATGGGAACTCAAATATAGTGGGTCTTTAACAACTGTTTAAAACTCACTTTTCTTCTAAGGACGAGCGAGGGAGTTCTTTTATATGATCACTATGGTAGCTAAAATGTAGTGTCCTTTTAGCAACTGCTTAAACCCATTTTTATTCTAATTATCTTGTAAGATCCCCAAATCGAAACCGCATTTTTCCAAATTGGAGCAAAATAATAAAGTAAGTACTTGAGGTGATGTTTAGCTTCAAAATTTTGCTCAAATTTGATATAGTTTAAAATTTTGAAAATATTAGGCAAAAGAAAATTTTGTTGCATTTTTTTACCAATTATCTCGATCTTGGTTTCCAAAAAAATTTCAAATTTGAGCCAAAATCTTACATTTGTATCATATATTAACCGTTTTACTCTAAAGTTTCTCTCAAACTTATTGTAGTTTAAAAAATATTAGGAAAATGAAAATGTTGACTAAGTTGCAAAAAGGTTCTGGTAACTATTTCGATCTTGGCTATCAATTTCATTCGGATCTAACTCAAACATCTTCAAATTGGAGACTATGAACTAATTGCAATGTGCTCAAAATTGACTACAATAGTTTCAGATGGCCAATTAATTTGAAGGAATTTAAAAATAGTAACAAAAAGACCAATTTACGATCCCATTTCAGTTTTTCAATTACTAAAAGAGTTGGCGTATGTGAAGATGATCGTTTCGGTAGTTTAAAGTATCATATCCGTTTATTCTTAAAACAACACACTAAAATATTCATATCCGTTGAGAGACAATTATAAAGTATCAGAATGTTTGTTTTGTTTTGAATTACTTTATATAATGATTCTTAAGATCGTTGATGTAGATTTTTGGTGCTTGAAGTTTAGGTTATAATCGTATTAGATAAGAAGTTGTCTTAGTTGGGGGGTCACAAGTTGCTCAGCTCCCGCTACTACAACAGTCATTTAGTATCTTATCATAGATAAATACTAGATGACTCACTAATGATATTTGGACAGACGAAGAATCCAAATTTAAGGACCCTACCATTGGAGATGACATTTAAAAAAATTGCGTCTTACATCTTGTTTGGCAACTTCAATTAAGACTTTCTCCAACTATCGGAGACGCTCTTAGATATTTTATTTATTAGGTCACGTGCTCCAAAATCTGCCTCATAACCTAAGTCAATCGTCAGTAACATGATCTGCTCACTGACCTCAGTTCTGGACCAAACGTTATCTACGTGACCCAGTATTTAACTCGCGAGCAAGCATATTCTTAATTAATGTCGCAAAATCATCATCTTGCCCAACTATTATCCAGTGACCCATCATTTGCATATTGAAATAAATTATTTCTTTTGATCCATAATTTTTAACATGACTTCAAATTGTCTCATGCTCAAAAACTAGAACTTTTCATTTTGATCCAAATTTACATTATTTCCTGACTTTGTTTTTGTGGTTGAATATCTTTTTGCACAGAAGAAAATAAGTGTTACGCCTCTAAATTTTTGATATAAAACAAATATTTTTCATGTGATTCATAAGCTTCCTCAGTGTTTAAAAATGTGCCTAAGACTCAAAATTTACATTACGACTCAAAACTCTCTTGATAACTCAATATGTACCCCAAAATAAAGATATCGTGAGTCCCAAAGTCATTTAGTTTGCTCATCGGATCCTACTCAGTTGGGGAGCGATTTGAGAGAGAACAATGAGTTCAGAATTAGAACAATGATGTTAGCTTAATACTCGGGTATACTTATTAAAGACTTAGATTCCCGCTGATCATATATATTGTTACTAACATCAAAACTAGGAAAAATCGGCTGCGTTAGTCAAAACTCGAGCAAATCGGACTTGAAACTTGGCAAAACTTGGGAAAATCAGATTTGGAACTCGACAAAATTCTGAATATGTGAGGAATTAAATATTTCCTCAACAAACTAGCGAGTAATGATTTCTCACTTGGAAATCGTTCTTTGAGGGAGATTTTAACTGAAAATATCGTGACCTAAATCCGCGTCAAAATCTAAAATATATTGTTACCCAGTTTGTATTATGATCATGTTTTTGTTTAGTGATATCAAACCTTGTTTTAATTTAAAAAAATACTATAAAGTATGAGTAAGACCAATGCTTGAGTGATTTCGAGAAATCAACATCATAGAAGACGAGCCTAAACCAAGAAATGGTCATTCACCTCTTGCTTCAGCCACAAAGGAGGTGATGGGTCGATCTTAAGGGAGGGAAGCAAAGAAAGCTAAGAAACCACTTTGTGATGTGTTTACAATATGAAACTATTAAACTACTTTGTGAAAGGTTAAACTTATAATCGTAAATCCTTCTCCCTTATGAATAAATTGAAGTACTTTTTATAGCGGTAGTAGACATAGTGATTCCTCGTAAGGAGTAGAAGTTGTAAAGGATTGAAAAAGTGGAGGCCTTGGAGGTAGTGGTAAAGTCACATATGCTATGTCAGTGGTGACTATAAATTATGTATGACCACTACCATCACTTTCATAATCGTTATTAGTTGTTCCGCTACTTTTTACTTTCTCATCATGGGTTTGTTTCCATACAAAATTTTGTTGTAGACCTCCAGCTCAATACCCATATGACATATTTGATGTCTCGTAGAAAAATAGTAAGGTTTATGGAGTACTACTATTATTAGTTAAGTCATATCTATGACTTGCTAAGACCAAATGCTCTGTTTGATTAAATCCTCAAGCAGATGGTCAAACAGAAATAACCAGTACTTGTGTGGAACAATATCTGACTAGATCTACACCAAAGCAATGGATAAAATGGTCGGCATTAGAAGAATATTGGTTCAACACCAACGATCAACCACTTCATTTGGTATTTCATATTCCTCCTGCCACTTCAGTTTCCCCTATGGAAGAGTACTTACAACAAAGGGATATTATGCTCTAGTTACTCAAAGATGAACTAGCTAAAGCCCATAGTAGAATGAAGTAATTTTCTGACATAAATATCTCACAGAATTTTTGAAGTTGGTGACTTGGTTTTTCTTAAATTCCAACCCTATTGATAGTCATTTGTGGCTCTAAGGATAAACTTTAAACTATATCCAAAGTACTTTGGTCTATTTAAGATACTTCAGAAGATATGTGTTGTTGCTTATAATCTGAAACTACCAATTGGCTCCAGAATTCATCTCGTGTTTCATGTCCCACAATTGAAGAAGAAGATTGGTCTTCATGCCTCAGTTACCATTAGTGGATCATCAGGGTATTTCTATAGTGGAACCGATTATTGTATTACAGACTATAGTTATCCTCCGAACTGACGCTGCTATCTCACAAGTTTTGATCCAGTGGTCTAACACATCTTCCGAAGATTCCACATGGGAGGATACGACACACATTCAATCTCACTTTCCAGAGTTTATCCTTGGGGTCAAGGATCCTTAAAATTGACATTTTATGGCTGAATCCAATTGGGTGTATCAATTAGTTGAGTGTATCTTAGAGATAAATTGGCTTAGTGTTAGAGCATTGCTCGGTAGAACTCGCATGCGTTGCTATCTCAAGCATGTTTTTCAATATTAGTGATCAAAACTAGAAAGTCTTTGATTTCTAGTCTACTATAGATAAGGTCTCGGACTAGGATAGAAAGTGTAATTGAGCTCAAGAACTCCATGGCGATCATCATACAAGATGAAGGACTACTCAAGGAACCATTGGATCTTCATCGACTAAAAGGTATGTGGAGACTTGAACTTATCTATCACTTAAAAGTCTATCTACTCTATCTCCTATCTTGAAACAAAAGTCGTATTGCTATATAGACTTAGATTATACACGTATGATATTTCGAGATGAGTATATCTCGTTTATCTATTTCTCAAAATATGTGTTGGTAAAGATTTCGCTTTAGGAAAGTTCATCTTTACGTAGTGACGAAAGTCATGTTATGTTTCAATCAATTTAGAAATCGCTCTGACGAAAAATAGTTTGTGAATAACAACTATATAATGCCCTCTGAGAATGTTTCAATGATTGAAATGAGAGTATAGACAATATAACCATTGAAGGATATAAGCATTGTTGTGGCAACACATATATGTATAAGTCCTTAGTGCTTGAACCGAAGTTTGCGAACTTTGTTGATCAAGTGAAACCGGTATAGTGCGTGAGCTTCAGTCCGCGAACCCAATCCGTGAACTTGATTAGGTTATGTCTAAAAACGATATTTGTGAACTTATCTTAATAAACTAAGGAATGCTATTACAAACCGTGGCTTTATAGTACATGAATCAATTCGAGTGAATCACATCGTTTTTGCTTCAATTGTGTCTTGTGTAGTACATAAAAATCTAAGCAATTGAACAACTCTCTAACTAGTTCATTTGAGTCATTTGGACTAGTTATGGTGAAGAAGAATATGGTTGATATGAAAGTTATGATACGGCTAACCATTTGGTTAACTAGTGTTGAACCAACTAATGTACAAGTTTGGGTATGGTTACACGAGCCTAGAAACGTGCATTACAAGTGTGTATAACAAGCTATGTTTTCGATCTAACGGTTGATAAATATTAGATTGAATCTAATCAGGTTTTCATCTAACGTTGAATATTGAATGCTTTGTTACTAATATAACATTGATTGCAAAACCTTATTTGAAGACTATATAAGGGAGAAATCTAGCAACTGGGAAACCTAATCCCCACACATTCTGTGTGATACTAGTTTGCTAAGCTAGAGTCGATTCTCCTTTAACCTTTGGTTTTCTTCTTCTAAAACTAGGTTAACGACTTAAAGACTTCATTGGGATTGTGAAGCCAGACCGATATTATATTTATCGTAGTTGTGTGACCTGATCTTGCATCTTCTATCGTACGAGTATAATTGTAATAATTGGCTTGAGATTTCTATATTCGATAGTAAAGATATAAAAGTAGTCACAAACACTTCGTCTCATTGTTTGTGATTCCTCAATAATCTTCTTCGCTGTGTCGATTAAATTTATTGTGAGGTGATTGATAAAGCTGAGCTGTTCTTCGGGAATATAAGTCTGATTTTATTAATTGGTTCCTGTTAAACTTGATTTATCAAAATACGGAACAAAACTCATAGGTTTATTTGTGGGAGACGAATTTATCTATCCTTGTAGACTTTTATGTGTGAGACAAATTTGTTTATTAAAGTCTTCGACTTTGGGTCGTAGCAACTCTTGGTTGTGGGTGAGATCAGCTAAGGGAATCAAGTACGCAGTATCCTGCTGGGATCAGAAGGGTTGGAGCATAATTGTACCTTGAATCAGTGTGAGATTGGTTGGGGTTCAACTACAGTCCAGACCGAAGTTAGCCTGGAGTAGGCTAGTATATGTTGAGGCTTAATACAATGTATGTTTAATCTGGACTAGGTCCCGGGGTTTTTCTGCATTTGCGGTTTCCTCGTTAACAAAATTCTGGTGTATGTGTTGTTTGTTTTCCGCATTATATTTCGTTATATAATTGAAATAATACAGTTTATGTGTTGTTCAATCAATTAGAATATCCAACCTCTTTGGTTGTTGATTTAAATTGATTAACACTTGGATATTGGTTTTTGGTATCATCTAAGTTATCTCTTTGATAAAGACTCGCAGATTCTATTTGCTTGAGTATAGGTCAAATTGAGAGATTGAGATAATAACTCCTTGAGATATTTTTATCTAAATTGAGTCTGACTGTCTAGTTGATTCTCTAGTAAAGTAACTCGGAGTTTGTCCATACAGATTGCTAATCGAAATATTGGGTGTGGTTATTAGACCCCCCGCTTTTTCAATTAGTATCAGAGCCGACAAACACGTTCAAGACCTTACAAGTCTGTGTTTATAGCTTTCTGACTCTATGGACAAGAGTAGTATCTGATAAAGGCATCACCAGAAACAAAAGTTATATCTCATCTATTATAGATAAACCTCGTGTTCAAACTAGACAGACAGATTCTGACATGTGTTGTTCTGATTACATTTCAAAAGAGTCTATTTCTCAAAGTAAATGGGAAACAACTGAAGAGAGTGAGTTGATTCTAAATCTTGTTATAATCCAAGCTGATTGACTCAATCAGATGAAACAACACGTCAGTGTTTTTCTTGGTATGATAAGAGACTGCAAATCCAAAAAAAATACTAAAGATCATCCTTCATGTATGACTCTTGATGCAAGCCTTAAAAAGGATGTGTTGGAAATAGAACATCACTTGAGTAAGCTCTCTATTCAAGGATGCTCTAAGCAGTCCAATATACCAATTACTTCTATTACAACAGAAAATGCTCCAACACTAGAAGTAAAAATGGAGTCCCTTCCAATCAAGGAAGATATGTTAGTTTCTTCTGATCAAGGAAATTCCACACCATATGGAAGGAAGAAATATCCCTACAAGAATATTAAGATTAAACTGCCTAATCACTCGTGTGATCAGAAAGTATGTCTCTTTTGCGAAGCATAAGGTTCTGTTCGAAAAAAGAGAAACTCTAAGTCGAATAAAAATTCTCTTGTTCTACTTCAACACACCTTAGAATTAATCCTCAAAGGTGTAACTGACATTCGTATGTCGAAACCCATTGGTTTTCATACATACCCTGTGTATGTTACCAGGAAGGCCAGTTCAATGAGTTCCTCAAATGTTTGAAAGTAGAACAAAAGTCTTAATAATAATTATCTGAGAAAAGACCAAGCTACTGGTTCTGAAAATAACATGTCCCTTGATTTTAAAAAAATTCCAGGAGAAAGAAGGAAAAATGATGATATGAGAAATAACCTGATAAAGATAATTCAAGGCTACAAAGAAATTGTCAACAGGTTGTCATCCTCCTCTAGTCAAGACTCTTCTGTTAAGAACTCAAACTGTGTCTCATATTTTGATGACAGTAAGTTTTATGATAATTTCTCAAATCAAAAGGGATCCCTCTCACAATTCTGGAGGAAAAAGAGACTTGATCATAAATGCAGTTCCTTGAATGAGCTCAGAGCTCATTCTTGTGCTAACTAATCACAAGTTAGGAACTTGCTCATAAAAATCCTATTGAGCAAGATGTGTGAAATTCAGGTGTACTTTGGAAATTTGCGTTTTGCCTAGTGGAGCTCTTCTCTTATCGTTTATAGCTAAACTAGTGCCAGCAGACAATATTGCTTAAAAGTATCTGCAATGTCTTTTATTGTTTTCCTGTTTAATTGTCTTGTATTTTTTTTTCTCTCTTGTGGGGTGCACTGTATTCGAATGTGTACACGAGTTACCATCTCGAGTTTACAGCTTGAAAACCCTAAAAGTATTTCTTCCAAAAACAAAACCTTTAAATAGCCAACCTATTGAGTTACATAAGTCACATACGCATACTCTAGGTTATTCTGGGTTATCAAGGATGTCTTCTTCTTTATCTTTCTATGGTGGTTTTGCAAAGGGATTTCTTAAGAAAGGTTTTGGTCTTGAATCAAAAGGAAGAAAGAAAAGAACTCTTGTGGAAGATGGAGCACCTAATGCCTCATGCTACTATACCTACTCACATCAAGATATTGAGAATGAGGATATGGTTTCTGTTGAAGTGGTTCATGACTTTCTTAAATACTTTGAGAAAGAGAAACTGCAACTTGTTGATACAATGAAGGATCTTGATGTGGCTAGAAGTGAGTTGAAGGTTATTGTTGACCTTGGTCTCATGAAGTCACATGTTAAAGAACTTTTCAATAAGGATATCTTCTCCGAATATGCAGTTGATAATATGGATCACGAACTCAAAAGTCTTGAAACCTGTGAAGTTGTCGACGTGAACTTTAGCTTGTGATCGGTTTCTAGAAGATATATTTGAGTTGAGTTTTCCTAGTAAATCTTCTTCTTTTTTTTTTGTTTTGTTTAGAAGAATAACTAGTGTTTTGGAATATCCATTATTGTGATTACACATAGCTATGTCCAAAGTTCTCATCTTCTTGTTTTTAGATTTATTGGCTTAAATTCTAAACTTGTTTGGAAGATGATTTTTGCAGTATTAATCTTTTAGATTTTATGTATTGTAATATTGTTATGGGATATGTGTGTTTACGTCCATGAACTTGATTGTCCCATATTTGGTCAAAAAGTAAAGTCTTTCGTGATTTGATATGAAAATATTGATAAAAGAATGAATAGACTTTTGGCAAACACAAAAGTTAAGCCTATATTGTCAATTATTGATGTAAGATAGGTTAAAATCTTTTGTGATTCAAGGATTATGTATATTGTATGTTATGATGCAAATGGTGATGGAAAATAGAATGAATCCTTGCTCATTCCACGGTATAAGTTCGATTCTCCGATCCACAATTTTTGTGTAAATACTGTGTTGTTCCATGAAGTGTCTTATGTTGAGCACTAAAACAACAAAATTTTATTGCTTTTGTGATTAGTTTAGTTGTTGTTCTGTAAGGTACTTTATGTTGAATATGATTGAACTAAATTAATCATCTTGTATGGTTATTTAGTTATCACTCCATAAGTTTTCTTATGTTTGAGCATTTGTTCGACTGAGTTGGTTATTCATGATTAACTTAGTCATTGCTCCATAGACTTTCTTATGTCGAGTGTAGCCAATTAAATTGATTACTTTTGTAATTAGTTTGGTTGAGTATGAAAATTAGATTCTTTGCGAGTTTTCTTGTGATTAATCTAATTGATTTCTTAAGTCTCTATAAGTTTACTTTTGTTGAGCATATTTGGTCAAATTAATATTGGTTCGCTTTGGTTAATATAATTGAATATTTCTTTATGGATTCAAAATTCATACTTGTGTGTGATTTGTTGAGCCTAAAGAAATCCTTCTTTTCTTTTGAAATTAAGGTCGCTCTTGTTGTTCCCTTGGGAATGACATTTTATGGGGGAGAGTTCTTTTGAACTTGTGCTTAATTGCCAAATCTTTGTGGGGAGTGCGGTTGTGGAATATTAGAGGGGTTATCTTGTATCTTTATGAACTCCTTGATGAATGCATTTAGCTTCAGATTTATGATTGCATCTAAACAAGATGATATACATTTACCTTTGGTCATGAAATGTCTCTTACGGAAATTTCATTAGGATCCCGTTCTTATACCTTTGCAAATTTTATTGACAAAAAGGGGGAGAATTAATATATAGTTCACATTACAAATACATATGGTTTTCGGATCATTATGTAAGGGGGAGTGGTTTCCATGTGAGATGGAGTATTGACTAAGGGGGAGTGAAGTATCACCATAGTATTGCTGTTAAAGTTGTGATGCAATTGGATTTTGACGCTGTGTAATGATACTATGACACTGTATAACAATGATTGAGAACTCTTGTTTTCTCATTGTTATAGCTATGGATTTTCAATAACGATGATGCTAAACTTACAACCTTTGGGATCATTGGATTACTTGGAAGTGACGAAGATTTTGAGTATTGTTGAAGACGACATGTGGAATATGACCTACAAAGTTTATTTATATATATTTTTATTCCATATGTATTAAAAGTTTTGCCACTAAAATTGACAAAGGGTGAGATTATTAGAGCATTGCTCGGTCGAACTCGCATGCATTGCTATCTCAAGCATGTTTGTCAACATTAGTGATCAAAACTATAAAGTCTTTGATTTCTAGTCTACTACTATAGCTAAGGTCTCGGACTAGGATAAAAAGTGTAGTTGAGCTCAAGAACTCCATGGAAATCATCATACAAGACGAAGGACTACTCAAGGAACCAGTGGATCTTCATGGACTAAAAGGTATGTGGAGACTTGAACTTATATGTCACTCAAAAGTCTATCTACACTATCTCCTATCTTGAGACAAAAGTCGTATTGCTATATAGACTTAGATTATACACATATGATATTTCGAGTTGAGTATATCTCGCTTATCTATTTCTCGAAATATGTGTTGGTAAAGCTTTCGCTTTAGGCAAGTTCATCTTTACGTAGTGACGAAAGTCATGTTATGTTTCAATCATTTTACAAATCGCTTTGACGAAAAATAGTTTGTGAATAACAACTATATAACGCCCTCTGAGAATGTTTCAATGATTGAAATGAGAGTATAGACAATATAACCATTGAAGGATATAAGCATTGTTGTGGAAACACATATATGTATAAGTCCTTAGTGCTTGAACCTAAGTTTGCGAACTTTGTTGATCAAGTGAAACCGGTGTAGTGCGTGAGCTTCAGTCCGCGAACTCAGTCCGTGAACTGGTGTAAGTTCTCGACCGAGAATTTCTGTTGGAGTTTGTGAACTCCATCCGGGAACTTAAGTCCGAGAACATGAGTAGGTTATGTCCAAAAACGATGTTTGTGAACTTATCTTAATAAACTAAGGAATGTTATTGCAAACCGTGGCTTTATAGTTCATGAATCAATTCGAGTGAATCACATTGTTTTTGCTTCAATTTTTTTCTTGTGTAGTATATAAAGATCTAAGCAATTGAACAACTCTCTAACTAGTTCATTTGAGTCATTTGGACTAGTTATGGTGAAGAAGAATATGGTTGATATGAAAGTTATCATACGGCTAACCATTTATTTAACTAGTGTTGAACCAACTAATGTACAAGTTTGGGTATGGTTACACGAGCCTAGAAACGTGCATTACAAGTGTGTATAACAAGCTATGTTTTCGATCTAACGGTTGATAAATATTAGCTTGAATTTAATCAGGTTTTCATCTAACGGTGAATATTGAATGCTTTGTTACTAAGCTAACATTGATTGCAAACCCTGATCTGAAGACTATATAAGGGAGAAATATAGCAATTGGGAAACCTAATCCCCACACATTCTGTGTGATATTAGTTTCCTAAGATAGAGTCGATTCTCCTTTAACCTTTGGTTTTCTTCTTCTAAAACTTGGTTAACGACTTAAACACTTCATTGGGATTGTGAAGCCAGACCGATACTACTTTTATCATAGTTGTGTGATATGATCTTGCATCTTCTATCGTACTAGTACAATTGTAATAATTGGCTTGAGATTTCTATCTCCGATAGGCAAGATATAAAAGTAGTCACAAACACTTCGTCTCATCGTTTGTGATTCCTCAACAATCTTCTTCGCTGCATTGATTAAGTTTATTATGAGGTGATTGATAAAGTTGAGCTGTTCTTCGGGAATATAAGTTTGGTTTTATCAATTGGTTCCTGTTCACCTTGATTTATAAAAAGACGGAACAAAACTCATAGGTTTATTCGTGGGAGACGAATTTATCTATCCTTGTATAATTTTCCGTGTGAGACAGATTTGTTTATTAAAGTCTTCGACTTTGGGTCGTAGCAACTCTTGGTTGTGGGTGAGATCATCTAAGGGAATCAAGTACACTGTATCCTACTGGGATCATAGGCGTATGAGCATAACTGTACCTTGGATCAGTGTGAGATTGGTTGGGGTTCAACTACAGTGTAGACCGAAGTTAGCTTGGAGTAGGCTAGTGTCTGTAATGGCTTAATATAGTGTATGTTTAATCTGGACTAGGTCCCGGGGTTTTTCTGCATTTGCATTTTCCTTGTTAACAAAATTCTGGTGTCTGTGTTATTTCTTTTCCGCATTATGTTTCGTTATATAATTGAAATAATACAGGTTGTGCGTTGTTCAATCAATTAGAATATCTGACCTCTTTGGTTGTTGATTTAAATTGATTGACACTTGGATATTGGTCTTTGTTACCATCCAAGTTATCTCTCTTTGGTAAAGACTCGCAGATTCTATTTTCTTGATTATAAATCAAATTGAGAGATTGAGATAATAACTCCTTGAGATATTTTTATCTTGATTGATTCTGACTGTCTAGTTGATTCTCTAGTAAAGTAACTCGGAGTTTGTCCATACAGATTGCTAATCAAAATATTGGGTGTGGTTGTTAGACCCCCCGCTTTTTCATCAAGCATTATTATGGTTTATTTCCTCGAGTTTTGTACTGGGAGAGTTAGAGTAATAGCAACCGTTGAGATGTGTTTAATTTAGGTGAGGTATTTAAAGAAAATGGTTATAATAGTTATTTCTCAATCAATCGAAAATTTATTTCCTCAAGGAAGTTTAGGCTTTGAATTTCAGGGAAAAGTTGGTTTATTACCATATATCAACTCCGTTTTATGTTTTGATCTTATCAAGAACATTACACATCTGTATTAAAAACATAAAACCTTTACAAATATCGAGTTGACTTAAGCTCTTAACTCAATATCCCTATGGATGTAGGTCATTACTGAACTTGTAAGTTATTTTTGTGTTGATAATTTAAACGCGCCTTTTTTTTATCAATCTATAAGGTAAAATTCATTGAGAAAGAGGTACCTTAAGTGACGGTAACCTGGGAGAAATGAAAAAAAAACAAACAAACTAAGTGACGGTAAGAAAACAACATATACCATTTCTTATCAAAGACATCTCAAAGATCCCGATCGATATTTGAGTCAACAAAGCTATCACCATGTTGGTCGTCAAACCCAAGTTACCAACATCTTAATTTTGACTCTGAAAATAAAGCTTGAATCTTCATATGTTTAATTATATTTGCCAAATTTCTCTATTTATGGTTTCCAATTAGAGTAGTAGGATTACAACTTGAATATAGACTTTGGTAATAGCTATGGACTTGTCTTGAAGATGGATTTTAGTTGGATCTAGGTACTCGGCTTTCCATACGTGAAATAATGTCATTCCCCTCCATAACCGTATTTTCAGCTTGATCCTGAATTCCAATCCTAATGTCTATAAGTATTTATTATTCTGCATCACAGTTAAAAGATTTATGTATGTTTTTTTAAATTAAGTTTCTCGCTATCAAGAACTAGGGTATGACCCGTGCCGTAACGGCACGGGCTGCTATGACCAAACTATAATGATCAAAATTTACATTGTAGCATAAATTTCCTGGAATGTACTCTAAATTTTCCTAATGAGTTAGACTGAATCCATTTATTTTTGTCAAAAAAGTAAAAAATATCATCAAAATTTGTCAGTTGTTTAGCCTTCTTTAAGAGTCAAGGGTTGTATCAGAAATTCATCAAAATTCTTATAAAGAAATAAAATGTAGTATACATATCAAATCCAGACCCAATTGTTTGCTAAATATGATAATCCATGTGCACCGGCCTTTTCTCCAGGTTAATGCATCCAGTTTCTGAATTTTAAAATGCGTTTTTAGTTCATTTTAGTTTCTTTAATTACAAAAGTTTTATCTTGGGTATTTTCAACTCAGTTGCTTCACACTGAATTCTTTAGTATCCATCCTTCTAATACAATCACTTTTGCACACGCCTTTATTTTATTTTTGCCTTGGTTTTAACTTTTAACTGAATACTCCACGTCGATGCCATCGCAGATAGCTCTACGTTATTGTTCAATAATCTCCTAGCTACTTTCGCTGCATTTGTAGAATAATAAAAGAAGCACTGGAACTTGTTACCTACCCTGACATCCTTTGATCAAAGTGGAAATGTTAAAATAAACTAATTCTATAAATGAAACATTTACTATTAGAACAACTTTTAGTATGATTAGTTGTACAACGATAAACCGATCATGAGAGTCCAAAAGGCAATTCTCGAGCATCTCTATCTCCCATCCTAGCCTACTTCTCTTCCCTGCTACCTCTAATTGGGTAAATCTTTAATCATCTTAAGTCGACTCGAGCAACAATAAAATTAACAAAAATGTTGCAAAGTAGAGCCTTTTATCCTCATTATCACCTACAACAGCAAACTCTGCCTACTCACCATCCCATCATCGAGGTTACCATATTATTGCATCCATTTGATCCTCATCACCTAGGAACAAATTCTCGTGATTATTCATGTCTCTTTGCTAGAGATAGATAACCATATGCAACCAATTTACCGGAATCCAATGAACCATAATAATGAATCAAAACCCCAAATAGTTCCTTAAAAATAGAGCTTTCTTAGAAGTTCCCTACAAAATCAAACGAAAAAAGAATAAAAACCTTCAAAACAGGCCTGAACTCGTCCAAAAAGTGATGCGTAACATATTAAGTAACAACAACATGCTAAGATTCAGCCCATACATGAAATTAAGCATGCATTTGTCTTTGGATTTGTTTACAAATCAGTACCTTGTTAACTCGACACGGATAAGATTTCCTAATCATTTGTTTCACGAATTGATCAAATCTTCTATATAATCTGGAACTATTTTCACCATTATTTCAAAAGCCAATAATATTATATCTTATATTCATCAGCTGCGGCAGTTGTGAAGACCTGGAAATAGAACCATAACTTAATCAATTAAAAAGATGTAATACATTAAGAAAATTAGTGACTTGGGGATATATTCACATGGAATGGCATGCACTTAAACTCTTGGGTATTTCAATATTCGGATGATGAAAACAGATCTCCATGAACCATAATAACACTTTCCCACCCAGATTTAACAGAATCACATTGTTAACGCAGTTGAGGACTATCTGCGAGACAAAATGAATGATCAACTCCCTTTTTTTTTCTACCGAGTTACTTTTCTGCATAACAATCTCAAAATACCTGATGAAATTAGTTCTAAAAGTTGTAATTTTCCAGCTTGTCACATAAACCCATTTCCTTTCGTAATCCATGTTAATAATTCTTTCCCTTATTTCGACGGTCAGTTTAGGAACTCTTGGTCGCTAGCCTACAATTCAAAAATTTAAGCTCTTTCATATATGGGCAACTAACATGCCAACATTAGGTATAATTATAGTTGGTGGAGGTCGCACTTATTAACACAAATGAAAAACTAAACACAACAAATATTTTGCCAAAAGGAGGGGCCTTTAATGGCTATATCAACATGGGGATAATTAAACATTAGTTATGATAATATAGCAGGTTACCAAACTAAACATTTGACAAAATTATATGTGCAAGTTTGGCGATGAGCTCAAAATACTTCTTACTGTTTTCATTCATTTATCTTCTGGTGTAAAATCATATAAATCATTGTCTCCTACACTACTTATGATAATGACGAATGACTAATTTGTTTCCCATGCATTTTTGACGATGACAATCCTTAGCCACCATTAGAAGTATTAGAATAACTATCGTTAATTTTTCTTTACCGATCAAAAAAAAAAAAAACTATCGTTAACCATGTTTAATGCTTTCTCAATAATCCCAACATCTAAGACTTGGGTTTCAGGCTGAAAAACTTACTATTAGGATAGGGAGAGTTAGCAAAATGAGGAATAAATTATCACCCTTAGCACTTTTGATCAAATACATATCAAATTAAGAAAATCAAAACCCTAATTAATCTCTCACTACGGCATAATTCCAAGCATAACCTCCACCAAATCTATCAAACTAAATTTTGAACCAACAAAACGGGAAAAAATGATGAAAACTTATTATAATCCTGAAGAAGTATACTAAATAGACTAAGCAAAAAGAAACCTAATTTATAATAAGAGAATGCATCTACCATGATGACAGAAAACCCCCAAAACAATAGACTGAATCATCATCCTTTTCTTTGTTCTTCCATGTAATAATACAAAATTTCTTAATTTGGATACAATGAGAAATATGAACTTTGTATGTATTTACCCGCATAAGCAAATCTCTTTGTTGTATTTCTTAATTTGGATACAATGAGAAATATGAACTTTGTATGTATTTACCTGCATAAGCAAATCTCTTTGTTGGGTATTGCATCTTATTTCTATGCCTAATGCAGTTATTTTTTTCCAGCCACTGCTTGCCCTGTCTCTTTGCTTGAGAATCTGTATATATCCAAATAACGAAAACATAGTTCAGTCATTTGTTAACATGAAGTCAAACTCCTAATTTAGGAAAATAAGGTCGTATGATACATAGGAAATTCGATCCCATACGTAATAGATTTACAAACATCTGCTGATCAATTTTGTGTTGATACGAAAGAGAAATAGAGCAATCCCGTAGGATGGTCGCTTGATACACAAAAAAAAACTGAAACATACCAAACACAAAATCAAATCGAAATAGGCATAGAAGTCTTACCTTTGCAACAAAATCAGATAAACCAAAATCCAATATATAAGTGAATATCGATCTATTTTAACAAATATTTCTAATAAGATAAGAAATTACCTTAAAATTCTTACTCTCTTTGCAACAAAAATTGTTAAGCAGAACGAAATAAAAGTATTGGGGTTTTCACTTCCCTTTGATAGATCAAGCAGAAATTTTCATAAAGATCAGGACTGCAAAGATCGATTGTTCAACCGAAGCCATTTTCTATCCACAATGTTTGCCTAAATTTCAATGCTGACCTCCACAGACTCTTTAGCCCTAGAAAGTAGAAACGGCTAATTCATTGAGTCATTTCCTAAGATGGAGCGAGGAATTAAATGACCTTAACATACGCAAGTAAGACTGTCATGGGAATCAAATAGATGATGGAATCATGACCTTTCTTTATGACTGCAAAATGTAAATTCATAGATGGTTGAATCATGACCATCCTTTATGACCCCAAAATGTAAATCCCTGTATGGATAAATCGTGACCATCTTTTATGTATTCAAACTTTAGATCTCCGTCCATTAGGTAAAACACCATTGTCCCTTATAATATAGATATAAAACACAGTTTGACAAGTTAGGCAAGATAAAGAGAGGTCCAGATTTGTCTAGGAAGGGGATAAATCAATGGCCGTAGTTTGTTCAACTTAAAAACATTATGAATGTTTTATTAATTAGTGTTTCATTAATTGATCATAATAAATAATTCATTAAATTTTCATTATAAATGTCCTCTTAATTAATCTAATAAATATGTATTCCAATTAATAAATAATTTTAATAAAAATTATATTAATAGAAATTAGTGGCGGTAGTGTAAGAAGTAATGGCTTGTATAAGCGGTGGCGGGTGTTAGTGATTGGTGGTGGTGGAAAAAATAGTGGCAATGGGTGGTTTATGGTGGTGTGTGTTGGTGAATAGTCGTGGACAATATTAATTATGTATATTTAAAACATAGGAAACATTGTATTGTAAAAAATGTAGTTGGTTGTTTTTAACAAGATTGATATAAACAGATACCATATTTTGAGGATGATACCATGCTAATTTAGGAAAAAATAATCATAACTGCCAGATCACCTAAACGGTACCCCTGCTACCTTTAGTACCCAATTGTATAAATCATGGTTCTAAATGTTAAAAGAAAATTATTCGCAATACAAAAGAGAATATAACAATAAAAAAATATAATGAAATAAATTAATTAACGATCTACGTTTGTTCAATTAAAATTTGATACATGATGTTTAAATTCAAATTAGAAATACGAACAATGGCTAACGGGAGGTGGGCGGTGGTTATGGTGGAGAAAGAAATAGTATCATATGGTTTTGCGGTGGTGGCGGTGACGATTGGTGAATAGTAATAGACTATGTTAATTTTATGTCGCCACAAAATGGGTAACATTATAAACTAAAAGATGTGGTTGATCGTCCTTAATGATAAAATAGTCTCGGTTAAAGTACATGAAAGATTATTTAAAAAAATAAAAAGATTGTCACGTCATATAATTACTAAACGCAAATGGCATAAGTCAAAATCCATACACAAAAAGTTATTTATTGTCGAGATTTGTCGTTACGGTAAGGGTTGTACCCTAGCTAGATATATTTTTCTGCCTATTTGTTTGCATTGTATTATAAAATGAAGTTTCGCTAAGTTAGGAAAGATAAAGACCGGTCCTGGTTTTTCCTCCCAATTGATAAATTCACGACTGTGGTCGATCCTACAAATACACATTTTAATTGAGAGAAATTCATTACATATTCTCTTCATTCCATCTCAAAAGTCAAAATCAAAACAAAGAAATTTGATCAACTGAAAATAACAAACCTACCTTCCTATAAAAGTAAAAATTCATTCTCTCACTCACATCTGTTAGGATGAGTGGATTTTGGAAACTTTAATTCCTCACTTTGGAGCAAACAAAAATCAGAAATAAAATTAGGAAGGGGAGATTGATTGCAGAAAGAAAGAAAAAAAGACTTAAATCCAAAAATATACTTATGGTCAATCTTCTTTCCATGTTCTCTCAAACTTCTTCCACCAAAACATACATCTTTAACCAATCAAATTACTCCGAGGTAATAATATTTGAGAAACCATTTCTTTTGACATCGCTTCATGTATGCATTTTTGGGGTTTCTATCACTTTCTTGAATTTCATTTATTGTATATTTAACTGAAGTATATATTTTCAATACAATAATGTCATGGTTGAATTGGGGTGTCTGTATTTTGTTATTAGCTAGATTGTGGCTTTTCATCTTCTCTCCTCTCCTTTCATCTTCTCTCTAAGAAAAAAAACACATTTCTCCCTTAACATCTTGCTCAGATTTGGTCCTTTTTGGACCAGATCTGAGCAGGATTTCTCTCATTTTAAGTTTTTAGTAGGTAGATTTTGAATAAAACTAATCTTTCTCTTAGTTTTTATGTCTTTTGACATTTTTCTTCGCTGTTTGGAGCGAATTTTCTTCACCATTTAGGGAGATTTATTCAAACCTTGATCGCTGGTTCGTGGCTTGCTATTCTCGATACAAAAACATCGTTGTTTCAACACGGTATTGATTTAAATCCAGTTTCAATCAAAGGGATTTGGGGCATCCAGGTATGTTTGGATCTACAAGATTATGGGCAAATTACTCCTTTATTTTAGGAGCATCTCTTATTCAAGAAGATGAAAATCAGATTAAATGGTCGGAATCGATTCCGGATTATGCCATCATTTTTCCCTATTACATATACATAAATTGGATATCGTTGTGGTTTATGGCTCTTTCCCTTCGCAATATACTTGTAATTGATATCTTTATTTGTATTAGGGTGTTGATTATCTTGTATTTTGATGTTTTTGTTATTCTTGTAAGCGCTCATGTAATCACGATTTTGATATGAATAAATTGAAATTGTTGATTGTCCAAAAAAAAAGCTAGATTATGAAAATTTGGCTATCATAAGTCGTCGAGGTTTTAATCTATTCACAAATTTTTGGTCCAGAAAGGTGAGTTTTCTGAAGTACCAGTTTTTTTATTTATTTTCTGTAGACTTTAGTGGAAGTAGCATTTTGGATTCATCTTGATAGATACACTTAGCGAGAAACTACTAAAATTATTCAGATTACACATTATAATTTGACTATCGACTGACATTTACAATATATGTATATAAAATGCCCCGTTTTTGGCTTCTGTTCAAAAGTCCATAAGAATTTGATTAGATCCAATTTTCACTAAATAATCCAATATAATTATACGTAATTTATATTTTGTCACGTGTTAATAAATGATCTATTAATTATTGTTTCACTAATTGCTCATAATAAATGATTTATTTTTATTTTTTTTCATTATAAAGTGTTACATTAATTGGATTTTCACTAATTGCTCATAATAAATGATCTATTATTTTATTTTTCATTATAAATGTTCCTTAATTAATTTAATAACTATGTAAAATAAAAATGATATCAATAGACACTGCCGGCGTTAATAGGTGGTGGAAGCAGTGGCGTTCTGGTGGTGGTGCTGGAAGAAGTAGTGTTGGTGGACAATTGTCATTACAACACGGATAGTCGGATAAAATTTTATTGTGAAACTAGGTATCACCGGGGCCTTATGGCCCCGGATCCACCTTTAATAAGTATCTTACGTTATGTAGAGTCTGATATTCAGATTTTTAGCTCGGTATGTTCCATTAAAATGCTTTAAGATATCACTATGATGTTTTTGTTATTCATATATCCTCACATAAGATGGTTTATGTTATCTTTGCATCACCATCGATAAGTACCTAATTTTTCCAACGTGTCTTTTTTATTCATTAATTCTATTGTAATTAAATGACGACCGTGACTATTTGTTAAATGTGAACATCACCTTTAAAAGTTAATGGTAGTGAAAGTATAATTTGACTTATGAGAATGAAATCGGACGTTTTTAACTAACAAATTAGAACATGTAAACATGGTTTGAAGATATGGACCGTTTAACCGAAGTTTAATTAGTTTGAAACGAACAAATGAAAAATTCCATTATTTCCTTTAATAAATTATTTTGAAGAAAAAATCTCCCAAGAATATAAAAGTAATATGTCTAAATTTTATGAAAGCATTTCAGAAAATCTATTCCAAAGAGAAAAACAGTTTGACCTGAATAAGAATTGTATTAAAACAATAATAAGGTAAATACTGCAAAAGTTATTCAAGATGGTCAAGCTGTTAATGCCTTTTGATACAACCAAAAACCTGATGAACCATTTGACAATGTGAATAATATACAATAGAGATATAACCATTTAATATCCAAATTTTGTCTATGCAGGTTCTGTATTTCAATTTTGAATGTTATTCTGAATTGACGTAGCTCTATGTTTAGGTATTGATTTTAGCTTATCCATATTTTTCACAGACCGATGTCATGTATTTGTGAATTTCTTGTTCGGTCCCATCTTCTGAGAAAACGTTGGCGCATGCTTGTTGTTCACACACTGTTTCCATAACCTCATCTTCAAAAATGCAATCATATCCTTGTCGATTTTCTTTAATCTTAATCGGATATCTTGATCATCTTCAATGAGATCTTCATTCTTCAAATAAGCATGAAGCCTCTTGAAATCATGTGATAGTAAGATGCCAATGTTGTAATGACACTTATCATCATACTTAACCCGATCAAAATCACACAACATCAAAAACTGAAGGAAAAAAAATGCAATACCATCTAACCTTTTTTCAGTTTTTTTTTTATATAATTTAAATTTTTTTTAGCTCAATACTCTTGTTTTTTTAGAATTTTCCGAACACTTTTCGTTTTGAGTTCATGTTATAAAATTATTTTTTAGATTCAAATGACTCAAAAAAGTTTAAATCATCCACAAATTTATAATCCATGGAATTCTAGCACAATTTTTTTTATAATCCATGGAATTCAAATGATGTTGTTTTGTTGCTCTAGATCCTTCAAGAAGTTTTCCAGTTCATAAACATATTTCACAAAGAACATATACATCTTGTATTGCCTTTTTCCCCCTTTTTTCTTTTTTATCCCCTCACCCGATGTTGGCGAGTTTCGAACTTAGGTCGTTGATGTCATGACCCAACAACTTTACCAGTATACTACAATCCTCACCCAATAACTTTACCATTATACTATAGTGACACATGCATATCTATTGTATTGCCATTACATGATTAAGCAAGTTTTACAGGTCCTTCAAGTTCATTTTTTTTTTCGTCCTCACTGAATTTATTCTCATCCCTTTCCTGTCAAGCTAACTCTGAAGTATGAATTTAGTCTAAATGTAAACCACCCAGTTAAATATCTAAAGTTTAAATGAAATGGAAATCAAATGTATATTTTCCAAAAATTTCTTCATGTTTTCGAAATGAAGATCTAAAACCTAGTGTATTAGGCTTCTCTTTTCGTTATCACTGTCGTATACACAGATCCTTTGTATGCTTATCTATCTTCTTAGTTTTTTCCCTATCTCATCTTCAGTATTGTTTTCTCCAAATATGTGATCCAAACCCTAGTAGCTGCATCAAGTCTTTTCGTAGTCTTTCTTTCTCAACTACATGGTCAGTGCACCAACTTTTAGTTGAATTCCATGGATTGGGAATCCAAGTAATTATAAAAAAATTTAGAATTTGTTGAGAGTTATGAAACTTTATGTTGATGTATTTCCGTGTATGTTCGTTATTGTTTGAATCCATACTTAAATATACGTGTTCGTGTCTTGGTATAAGTGATATACGGCATGAGTTGATGTTATATTCATTTTTAGTTGTTTGTGTTGCATAAATCTTTTTTCCCATACATTTTTGATCCTCTTATAATTTCTAGTATGTTTGAACTCGTGATTGCGACTCACTTTTATCACCCCCCCCCCTTTGTATTGCGTCATCGATAGATTGGTACATCTTCATCCATGGTTGTACTATCAGCATGTTTCTTAGGAAATCTGCTGTGCACTTTCCCTTTTTCTGGAGAGATTCCTTTGCATTATGTTTTTTTTTTGGGCGACTCCTCGATTCTAGTCCAACGAAAAACAAAAAACTTTAAGGTTAATGGAAATAATATATTGAAAATACTACTGTATAACGATACATCACTAATTCCATGATTGTTCATGAATTTGATTGAGAGACACTTGCTCAACAATTGTACTTTTCTCACTATGTTGTTCCCGCAAACTGAATTTATTTACTCGACCAATGCACTTCAGTCATAGCATATTATGTATCATGATCAGTGATTACGTTAGATAGGCTATTAAAAAATAGGTAGGATTCGTTGACATGGTTATAATGACATAATCTTGAAATTTTAGCGCAGTTTTTCTACCAAGCCCAACCGACAATGAATTTGATGCTAATTTTTGATGACATATTCTTCTTATAAGTCTCTACACTCTCACCAAAATTGAGAGCATTCCGAGATGTATAAGACCATCATCTACCATTTTGAATATCAACCGTTGAAGATTAACATATTACTTCAAATATTGATTTCGTAAATAGTCTCTCATGGATTTACCATCGTTTTTCTTCAAAAATGGTATCTAGCCAGTAACATCCTATTCTCATTCATTTGAGATTTGTGCTTCGGGTGCTTATTAAGATCTACATGATACTGGTAACTAAATCAACAATCATCTAGGATATCTATCAAGCTAGGTGACCCCACAATAAATCTGAATACTCTTATATTTTCGGTGATTTGGTTCTTACTTAGATAGAATTTGGTGTCATTCACTTTTTTCAATGCACTTTTGAAATCTATGAAGTTAAATTTATGTTTTGGAAATTCTGGTTCGCTAATATCCAGTTGTTTCACTTTGGTGAACTTGTTAAACCACAGAACGTGTTCATAGTCGGTAATCCTGAAATTTTCGTTGGATTCCGAGAGATTAAACCTTTCGATGTAGTATATTTTCCCTTATGCCAACTGAATTTCAAACATCTCTATCAAGTATTCTGGTACCTTTGCATGCCTCTGCGTTTTGCAACAAACACACTTGAGTATAAACATTAAATATCCTATATAAATCAGAAGATATATCAACAAATGTGATTTAAACACCTTTTCATCCATTAAGTGTAGTTCCAGGCTATACACTTCCTTTGTCATTTGATTTCCCGATTTCCAAATCTTTAAAACCCTTACCTTGATAACCCTCTGGCGAAATTGGTGAGGATCCAGATTGGTGACCAAAGTATACGTCATGATTTTGTCTTTTTCCCCAGCATATAAATATTGTTGGCATAAACGTGATGAGTATTTTGTTTATACGCATAAGAACAGTTACTATATCGCAAAGATTAAACAATATTTATGCCAAACGTTGCTTTGAGCTATCATTATTTTCGCCGGACATGTTCTTATGTGGGTAGGAACAATAGGTTCAGTCACGGAGCATAAGCATAACCTCTATACTAACTATCGGATAACTGCACTCTGAAGAATTATCCGATAACTACGCTCTAAAGAATTATTCGATACAATTGGTGAAAAAAGTAAAAAAATAAGAAGATGAAGAAGCGTACCTTTGTAATCCTATGATATATCTTGAAAAACTTCCTTGGATATCCTGTGCTTCTTCTTGAAAAAGAGTCTTGGGTTGATGCTCTATATATGCAATGGTGTGTCCTATATGAATTTCCACCGGCTACAACTGTTAGTAATAACCGCAGGTAATACAATTCACCAGTATTAGGGCTAATAAAATACATCATTGCAATTGCAAAACCCTGCTTCCTTTCTTTCTATTTTTCTTGTCCCATATAAAATGTTGTGAAAAACTTGATAAGTATATGCTTTGGCAGTGGGATGCTTGCTATAATACTAAGAACCCTATCAATGTCGACTTGGAGTTTTCTGCAGCAATACCGACCTTATCCATTGACTTAGTTGCGTCATACACAAACCTTTGTTGGATGGGAAGATGAATATCCAGGTGTTTATGGGTGAAAATAGTTTCTAAAGGTTTTGGTAATTGCAGGTGTGAAGGTGAGAAATAGTTTAAACCCTAAACAATGTACTGCAAGGGAGTACTTTTAAGTTCGAGAGATCAATCTGTACAAGTCCGGCCTAAACCAAGAAATGGTCGTTCCAGACTTGCTTCAGTCACAAAGTGGAGGAGAAGGGCTGGTTTAGGGAGGGAAGCAAAGAGAGTGTTGAGACCAGAATAATTCTAGAGTAGCACTTGACTTGTATCAGAAGGTGAAAGCTTTTTGGAAAGCTAGAAAGAGTTGCTTTTCTGAGTGCTGTGTTTTTTCTCCTGACCAATAACTTGTGTTCTAGTGGAAATAGGTAAGCTTATTTATACAAGTCAAGAAAGAAACGTACTCTGGCCTCATAATAGAAGGAAACAGGTGAGTTAAATGGGAAGAGGTGGTAATGCCTGGCATTGATAGGATTTAATAGAATTGATGTCCCATTATGGAGGAGCGTTTCACCATTGCTTTTTTCATTTACTGACCGCCTTACTCCCATTACACTATCTTGAAATGGGCATTTATGTATGCCGCACGTTATAGACTGCCAAACCAAAACCCTAATGATCATCCCCCAGTTTGTGTTGATGTCTCGAACATTTTGGAAGACATGTAAAACATTGTTGTGGCTTGGAAAGTCGAGCTTGGGGAACTTGCTATCCAGGTGACCTTCGACGGTCGAGATGTTGCATCTTGAAAGGAGGGGCAACCGTTGATCATTGCACGCCTTCGCTTTGGTAGCCGTGTAGCGAGGTCCAACAGGGTGGCACGTCTAGGGTGTGTTCAGACTTGGCATGAGGAGCCAAGGGTTTGCCATGGGCTCTAGGTGAGCGACCAAGATATGGTTTTGGGTCTAAGGTCGTGAGGGGACTTTAGACGGCCAGGATTTTCTCCTGGGATTGAAGGGCAACCGTTGATGGTCGTCTGTCTTCGATTTGGTAGCCGCATTGGGGAAGGACAGTAGGGTGGCGCGGCATGAAGGGCCATGGTGAGGCGTGTTTAGCATGGCGCGACTAGCTTGGCTAGGTGCATGACCAAGCTAGGGATAAAGTCATGAGGAGACTTTATACGGGCAGGATTTCCTCTTGGGATTGAAGAGTGACCGTTGATGGGCGTCTGGCTTCAATTTGGTAGCCGCATGGGGAAGGCCAGTAGGGTGGCGCGGCATGAAGGGCCATGGTGAGGCGTGTTTAGCATAGCGCGGCTAGCTTGGCTAGGTGCGTGACCAAGCTATGGTTTCGGGTCTAAGGTCGTGAGGGGACTTTAGACGGCCAGGATTTTCTCTTGGGATTGAAGGGCAACCTTTGATGGTTGCCTGGATTCGATTTGGTGGCCGCATGGGGAAGGCCAGTAGGGTGGCGTGTTTAGCATGGCGCGGCTAGATTGGCTAGGTGCGTGACCAAGCTATGGTTTCGGGTCTAAGGTCGTGAGAGGACTTTATACGGCCATGATTTGCTCCTGGGATTGAAGGGAAACCGTTGATGGTCGTCTGGCTTCGATTTGGTTTAGAAACCCTTATTGGTTCCCTTCACTAGAACCGCTATATAATTCTAGCACGGACTCAGATTTTGATGGTCGGCCCCTCAAATCAACCGGAAAAGAATTTCCTATCTCCTAACGAGGGGATATTTAGGTTTTGAACTCATTCGAGGGGGAAAACAGCCCGAAAGCAAGACTTAGGAGGATTTCATGAGGGACAACGGCATGGCCAGGCCATCATGGCATGCCTCGGCGTGGCTAGGTTGGCATATGGGGCCAAAGGTTTTCCATGGGTGAATGGCGTGGCTGGCATGATTTGACATTGGTGCAGCTAGCATAGCTAGGGACATGGCATGGTGCAATTGGCATGGCGCGGCTAGCTTGGGATAGGCGTGTCTGGCATGATTTGTCATTGGCACCCGGGGTGCGGATAGCATAGCTAGGGCCATGGCATGGTGCAATTGGCATGGCGCGGCTAGCTTGGGAAAGGCTTGGCTGGCATGATTTTCCATTGGCACGTGGGGTGCAGCTTGCATGGTTGGCATGATTTGGCGTGGTAGGGTGTGGCTGGCATGATTTGCCATTGGCACACGAGATGCGGTTATCATAGCTAGGGACATGGCACGGTGCAATTGGCATGGCGCGACTAGATTGGGCTAGGCGTGGATGGCATGATTTTCCATTGGAAAGCGGGGTGCGGCTATCTCGGCTAGGCCCATGGCATGGTACAATTGGCATGGCGGGCTAGCTTAGGCTAAGCGTGGCTGGCATAATTTTCCATTGGCACGCGGGGTGCGGCTAGCATGGTTAGGGCCATGGCATGGTATAATTGGCATAGCGCGGCTAGCTTGGGCTAGGCGTGGCTGGCATGATTTGCCATTGGAACGCGGGGTGCAGCTAGCATGGTTGGCATGCTTTGGCGCAGTAGGGTGTGGCTGGCATGATTTGTCATTGGCACACGATATGCGGCTAGCATAGCTAGGGCCATGACACGGTGCGATTGGCATGGCGCGGCTAGCTTGGGCTAGGCATGGCTGGCATGATTTTCCATTGGTACGCGGGGTGCGGCTAGCATGGTTTGCATGCTTTGGCGCGGTAGGGTGTGGCTGGCATGATTTGCCATTGGCACACGAGATGCGGATAGCATAGCTAGGGCCATGGCACGGTGCGATTGGCATGGCGCGGCTAGCTAGGGTTAGGCGTGGCTGGCATGATTTTCCATTGGCACCCAGGGTGAATTAGGGTTTGGTTTGTCGTAACCCTAATTTGAAAAAATATACCCTAGTAATTATTAGGGACATATTAATAACTTTTATCAACGCGCCTAGTAAAGGCTTGTTTTAAGTGTCTGCTAGGGTTTAGCGTTTTACGATTTTAACCCTAAACTAAAGATCACCATCAACATTAAGTCCCATGCTTAGCTCAGAACAGGTGCCTTGTTGCGGGGTAAGCATATGATGGTGACAGACTGCGTAAATCATTACAAGGATGGTCAGGAGAGTCCGACTAACCTTTTAAGTGGTAGAGCAAGTTTTGTTTTCCATGTTGGTGGCCACGGAAAAGGTAGCACGGTCTCGGAGGGCGGAGCAGGTGGGTAACTTTGAATGAAAGGGCCGAGAGTAAGCATGGTCTTGGCCACGACAATGGTATGGTAGAGTATGCAGGGGCCGGCTAGGTGTGGTGGGGCCGAGGCAAAACGGAGTGATGGCTTGGCCTGGGCCGTGGCAAGGTGAGGCACGGTTTGGACAGTGCGGCTTTAGCAGGGGGCGTGGAAATGGTGTAGGCGGTCTTGGGCGCAGGACTGGTTTCCTCTTTTTCCCTCCTTAACTCGAAATAGGAAATCCTTTCTTCGTCCAAACTCCCACGTATCGTGTCCATATAAAAGTAGGATCGGCTTCTCTTCTTTACACTTATTCATTCTTTCCAGCCGCACGACAATAGTAAAGAGGAGCGGATGAGCAAATCCCAGGTATGTCTTCAATCACTTTTCTTTTGCTTTTCTCTTTTTTTTTTTGTTGGTGTAAACCCTAGGTGTAGGCGCACCTTTTCACGTTCCTGTAGAAATATTGGCGTGAATCCTAGGTATTTTTTCCCGGGCTTGTCGTGGAACCTAGGTACAAGTACCATAGTAGTGTTGACCGCCCTTGCAAGGTAGGTGCGTAATAGCAATGGCCCTGTCTTCTCACGAAACCCTAGTTTTAGGGGTTGCTCCTCATTGTGGCCGTGTGTATGGTTTCCCTGGTGAGTCATTCCTCCTTGGTTGGACAAGAATTATATGCCATAGGGTACGATCTTTGGAACAAATTGACTTGCGTCTTGGATTAAAAATAAATTGTGTGCACCCTCTGTAATAACGTCCCTTTTCATTGCTCCATTGTAATTGTTTGAGAAAAGTCATCGTTATAATGTCACTTGAGGAGAGTTCTGCGAAAGATGTTGGTAACTCCAAGCCGAACGTGGTTGATGAGTTTTTCACGATCATCTCCTCTAGGAGGAGTCCCCTTAAGCATGTGCCGTTACTTCTGACCGGCCTGGAGAGTGAGGGAGGGGATTGTTCGGTTCCTCCCGAAAGTGTGATACGGTTTTGTCTTCATAGGGGAGAGTATTCCGCTTCTTTTATCAATGTCAGGGCCCGAGTAAGTCCATTGAATTCTTTTAAGAGATGCATGTGGTTCATGACGAGCCAAGAGCATGTAAGAACTAATTTGGCCAAGGCGCAGATCATTGATGTTG
The DNA here is from genome assembly GCA_023529315.1 of Papaver bracteatum. Classification (NCBI taxonomy): domain Eukaryota; kingdom Viridiplantae; phylum Streptophyta; class Magnoliopsida; order Ranunculales; family Papaveraceae; genus Papaver; species Papaver bracteatum. The sequence goes on from JAJJWX010001847.1 coordinate 229,289, forward strand.
TTGCGGCTTCCTCAGTGCTTCAGATTAGGAGAGATATTCCAGGTTTGGTCACTTTCGTTTCCAGATGGTGTCCGGACACCCATACGGCCGTGTGTAGATGGGGTGAAATGACTATTTACTTGGAAAGCATGGTTGTACTGCTGAATCTTCCCATAGTTGGAAACCTTGACGTTAAGATGTCCGCAGTTGAAGAAGAGATGCATGACACCCTGGTCGCGAAATTAAAAGGATTTGTTCGGAAAGAAAATGAGACAAAGTGCTTCTATGACTGGTAGGTGTCTCCGTGGTTTCCTGACGCATTAGAGTCGAATCAGAAGAATAGTACACTTCACGTTGCAGTGTTCTTGGCTCTTTGGCTATCCAGAGATATTTTTGATGACGGCTCGGGCAAGAAAGAGATAAGACATGGTCTTATTAAGTTTTCCATAAAATTGGCAAAGGGTGCCGTTCTCCCTATTGGTGGTATGTTTCTTGGCTCTTTGTATGCACACTTGGATCAACTGGTTTTGGACATGCGTGCCTCAAACGACTATATGAAAGTTTATTCCTATGTTCATGCCGCCTTTCTCCAAGCGTGGCTATGGGAGCACTTCGAGAAGTATGCCCCGAAACCGTTGGCTGTACTCCCAGAGTCTTGGGGTGGCTCGAGGATACTATGTTGGCTGAACAGGCACCCCAAGACTGGTTCGAACCTGGTTGGACCTCTCGACAGCTCGCACGCAGTTAATTTCCGTCCGTGGGCCCCAGTGCATGGGTCCATAACCCAGGTTGCCACCTTTGCTCCTGCTCCAAACATGTCTTTGACTTCTGATAAAGAGGACCTGAGTGTCGGAGAGATGGTGTTCAAGCATAGCTGCACGCCTGGTCACGTGCCGTCTTTATTCCAAGGCTCTTGTAAAGCAACCTCTTACAATATCGATAGAGCGGCTCGGCACATGGGTTTCGATCAGGGGGTCCCACTTGTTCGTCAGCCAGCTATTCCGGAAGTCCCATTGTCGACTGTTCTTGATGCCGATGCTCTTGTGTTGGGTAAAAGTCTCCCTTTCTTACTTGCAGAACGAAATCCATCAACAACCTCCAAGTACAACGCATTCTGGCAAAGTGAATTCCTCATCATCGAGGGATTTGTGAAAAGCGTAGTGAACACTCGTGGTAGGCCTTCTGCCTAGATTTTAGAAAAACATCCGTTATTGAGGAGTAATCCTTTAACCAAAAGGAAATATGTTGGCCTAGTCGTGGAAAGTCCCCAAGTGAAGGAGCGGAGGTCTAAGAATCGTGCAGGCGGTTTCCAGTCGGCTCCCACGGCTCTTCCATCTTTTAGCACATCCAACATGCGGGTATGTGCGGCTCTCTTCCCGACTTAGCTTGGATCGTTTATGTTCCCTTCCACTCTTCTCTGTCTATTTCATTTTTTTTTATTTTTTTTGAGAAGGCGTCTTTTTATTTCGTCCAGGGTTTCAGCAGCACAAACGCTTTTTCCAGACTTGCAAGCATCCAGAAAACATCGCTTTTCGAGACAAAGGATTGCGAGGGCGAGCCTATCCATGGTGATGAAGAATCTGATAAGGATGAAAGTTCTGATTCTGGTGGTGGTGAGAGCAATTATTCCGATAGCAGTGTTGAATCTTCGCCTGGTCAATCTGAAACTGAGTCGGTGAGTCCCCTCCATTTTTTTTTTTTTTGCAGCAAACTAAATCTTTTTTTTAGGTGGAAATGGCTCTTGAGGATGATCTTGAAGGGGAAGACCACCAGAACGAAGACGTAAACATGTTTCCTACTGTGGAAACTGCACCAGCCAGTAATTTGAACATGGAGATTCATTGTCTTGAAGGTGCCGCCGCGACTCAGGTAGAGGAGGGTGCTTCGGGGGGTAAAATTGTAGTTAGGGATCTCCTGCCAGTTGTTGGTTCAGTTGCAGGCGCCATCTTTGACCCTCCATACTTGGTCCCTTTCCCAGGCCATGTGCTAATTGGATGCTTCAGCGTGCCAGCTAGATATGTGAAGTTATATACCAAGATCTGGGAGAACTACGGTCATATTGCCACGACTAAGAAGATCACTAGTCGACATGCGTTGGTCAAGCGTGTGGAGGAGGCCTTTTCTTCGATTGATGAGATGCGCAACGTGACTGGTTACACGATTTTTTGAGGATGTAATCTCGAGTTGGAAGTTCCATCGTAACATGTGCATGGGCTTCGAATTCAACATTCCTTGGTTCGTTGAAGGTCTTTATGCTGCTGAAAGGTTACTGGGCGAAGCAGTCGAAGGTCCATCCGTAGATACGGTGAAGAAGCAGGAAGCAGAATTCAAAAAATTGCGCCAGCAAGTGAAATTGAAAAGGGCGGCTCTCCAGAGCACAAAGGAGGCCTTCTCCAAGAGGAGCAAGCCGTTGTTGGAAAACTTTCCTTGAATGTATATCTATCTTCTGGACTTCTTACTTTTATGTTTTTTTTTTTGAAAGGCAAAAGAGACGCCGGGTTTGTGGTTTTGATTTTCTAGTTTTCTGGGGTTGATGGACAAAATTTACCTTGACAATTTTTGATTGTATATGTTTGGATAAATGTTTAGAATTGAGATGGCAATGAATGAAAGTGACACACACGTCCTAAGTAGGTCATGGAACCGTGTGTTGGTAGATGACACGATATGAAACATGGTTATAGGTTTTATCAAAACTTGAAAAAGCAGACCTCGTATTTTTCCAGAATAAGACTTACTCGGTTTCTCAGGTCTTCTGATGAAAATAAACTTTCCGGGCAAAGGACCAAGTTTTTTTTTGTTAAAACACGGTTGAGGGAAGTCCCCAGTGTTCTGAATCATTGCTGAGTTGTCTAATGACCGAGCCATCAACCTCTGGGCGGACCGTTTTGCTCCTACCCTTGGGGAGTCCCCGACCATCTCCTGTCGTGTATGACTGATAATCGAGTCGTTGAGTGTAGTGAGTCGCCTTTCCCTACCATCTTGACACCTGGGTCAAAGAACGAGATTAACAGTCGAAAATTGACATTGTAATCGATAGATCAATCCTCCCGCTGTGGTCTCCAATTGTTTATGGGTGAAAATAGTTTCTACCGGTTTTGGTAATTGCAGGTGTGAAGGTGAGAAATAGTTTAAACCCAAAACAATGTAATGCAAGGGAGTACTTTTAAGTTCGAGAGATCAATCTGTACAAGTCCGACCTAAACCAAGAAATGGCCATTCCAGACTTGCTTCGGTCACAAAGTGGAGGAGAATGGCTGGTTTAGGGAGGGAAGCGAAGAGAGTGTTGAGACCAGAATAATTCTATAGTAGCACTTGACTTGTATCAGAAGGTGAAAGCTTTTGGGAAAGCTAGCAAGAGTTGATATTCTGAGTGCGGTGTTTTTTCTCCTGACCAAGAACTTGTGTTCTGGTGGAAATAGGTAAGCCTATTTATACAAGTCAAGAAAGAAACGTACTCTGGCCTCATAATAGAAGGAAACGGGTGAGTTAAATGGGAAGACGTGGTAACTCCTGTCATTGATAGGATTTGATAGAATTGATGTCCCATTATGGAGGAGCATTTCACCGTTGCTTCTTTCATTTACTGACCGCCTTACTCCCATTACACTATCTTGAAATGGGCATTTATGTATAGCGTACGCTATAGACCACCAAACCAAAACCCTAATGAGCATCCCCCAGTTTGTGTTGATGTCTCGAACTTTTTGGAAGACATGTAAAACGTTTTTGTGGCTTGTCAAGTTGATCTTGGGGAACTTTCTATCCAGGTGACCTTCGACGGTCGAGATGTTGCATCTTGAAAGGAGGGGCAACCGTTGATCGTTGCACGCCTTCGCTTTGGTAGCTGTGTAGCGAGGTCCAATAGGGTGGCATGGCTAGGGTGTGCTCAGACTTGGCATGAGGAGCCAAGGGTTTGTCATGGGCGCTAGGTGCGCGACCAAGCTATGGTTTCGGGTCTAAGGTCGTGAGGGGACTTTAGACGGCCAGGATTTTCTCCTGAGATTGAAGGGAAACCGTTGATGGTGGCCTAGCTTCGATTTGGTATCTGCATGGGGGAAGGCCACTAGGGTGGTGCGGCATGAAGGGCCATAGTGAGGCGTGTTTAGCATGGCGCGGCTAGCTTGTCTAGGTGCGATACCAAGATAGGGATAAAGTCATGAGGAGACTTTATACGGCCAGGATTTGCTCCTGGGATTGAAGGGTGACCGTTGATGGGCGCATGGCTTCAATTTGGTAGTCGCATGGGGAAGGACATTAGGGTGGCACGACATGAAGGGCCATGGTGAGGTGTGTTTAGCATGGCGCGGCTAGCTTGGATAGGTGCGTGACCAAGCTATGGTTTCGGGTCTAAGGTCGTGAGGGGACTTTAGACGGCCAGGATTTTCTCCTGGGATTGAAGGGCAACCGTTGATGGTCGCCTGGCTTCGATTTGGTAGCTGCATGAGGAAGGCCAGTAGGGTGACGCGGCATGAAGGGCCATGGTGAGGCGTGTTTAGCATGGCGCAGCTAGCTTGGATAGGTGCGTGACCAAGCTATGGTTTCAGGTCTAAGGTCGTGAGGGGACTTTAGACGGCCAGGATTTTCTCCTGGGATTGAAGGGAAACCGTTGATGGTCGCCTGGCTTCGATTTGGTTTAGAAACCCTAATTGGTTCCCTTCACTAGAACCGCTACAGAATTCTAGTACGGACTCGTATTTTGATGGTCCGCCCCTCAAATCAACCGAAAAAGAATTTCCTATCTCCTGAAGCGGGGATATTTAGGTTTTGAACTCGTTCGAGGGGGAAAGACAGACCGAAAGCAAGACTTAGGAGGATTTCATGAGGGACAACGGCATGGCCAGGCCATCATGGCATGCCTCGGCGTGGCTAGGTTGGCATATGGGTCCAAAGGTTTTCCATGGGTGAATAGCGTGGCTGGCGTGATTTTACATTGGTTCAGCTAGCATAGCTAGGGCCATGGCATGGTGTAATTGGCATGGCGTGGCTAGCTTGGGCTAGGCGTGGCTGGCATGATTTGTCATTGGCACGCGGGGTGCGTCTAGCATAGCTAGGGCCATGGCATGGTGCAATTGGCATGGCGCGCTAGCTTGGGAAAGGCGTCGCTGGCATGATTTTCCATTGGCACGCGGGGTGAATCTATCATGGTTGGCATGCTTTGGCGCGGTAGGGTGTGGCTGGCATGATTTTCCATTGGCACACGAGATGCGGTTAGCATAGCTAGGGACATGGCACAGTGCGATTGGCATTGTGCGGCTAGCTTGGGCTAAGCGTGGCTGGCATGAATTTTCATTGGCACGCGGGGTGCGGCTAGCAAGGCTAGGGCCATGGCATGGTACAATTGGCATGGCACGGCTATCTTGGGATAGGAGTGGATGGCATGATTTGCCATTGGAACGCGGAGTGCGGCTAGCATGGTTAAGTCCATGGCATGGTAAAATTGGCATGGTGTGGCTAGCTTGGGCTAGGCGTGGCTGGCATGATTTTCCATTGGAACGCGGGGTGCGGCTAGCATGGTTGGCATGCTTTGGCGCGGTAGGGTGTGGCTGGCATGATTTTCCATTGGCACACGAGATGCGGCTAGCATAGCTAGGGCCATGGCACGGTGCGACTGGCATGGCGCGGCTGGCTTGGGCTAGGCGTGGCTAGCATGATTTGCCATTGGCACGCGGGGTGAATTAGGGTTTGGTTTGTCGTAACCCTAATTTGAAAAAAATATACCCTTGTAATTATTAGGGACATATTAATAGATTTTATCAATGCGCCTAGTAAATGCTTGTTTTAAGCGTCTGCTATGGTTTAGCGTTTTACGATTTTAACCCTAAACTAAAGACCACCATCAACACCAGGAGAACTACGTTAGGTTCTTCCTGATGCATTGTGTGTGCATATAAACGCCACGTAGCCTCAGGTGCCCCAATATATCTTGCATCAATGTACTATTGTACCTCATCACACTCACCAATAATTAGTGTTGCACGATCGAGGCCTTTATAGATATATTTGTGTTTGTATTTAACATCCCTTACACCCCCACAGATCTCAACACTAATGTGGCAGTTGAACATCCAAGACAAATATGGATTGTACGGAACAATATTTGTGTTGTTCGCTTTGTATCCATTTCGAAAAATCACCTCCTTACCATTGTCGCGACGAAAATATATTGTATACCTTCATCCATACTTGTTCTCTCGATATGTTTTTTCGGATACCCTCAGTTGGATTTCCCATTTTTTATGCACATGGAGTCTACATCACATGGACCATGTATACCATTCATTTTATGACAGTCTCAAATAAAGATGGATTTGTTTCTTCATCCGGAAGTTCAACAATAATAAATTTATCAACCTGTAAAATTGTCTTTATTTTCTCAGGACCATTCAAGAATATAAGAGCATGCAAATGAGGTAAACCACATTTTTGAAATTCAATTATTAACACATGAGAAACCACCTTTCTGAACACATTCCCTTTCTTTATTTATTTCATCAACTTAGTTCTCTTTAATTAACTCTAATACACGTGTTATGAGATCTGGATGATCCGACACATATTGATGTGGTTCAAGTGCATCCTGAATTTCTGTCCAATGCGGATTCGTAGTCATTATAGGAAGATATCTAGATGATTATGAAACCTTGTAATGATCATTGAATCTTGATAAATCTCATACATATGCCTAGCTAGGACCACCGATAAAAATCAATAGTAAGACATATGTGGCTTACCCAATTCCTCGAGATTCATCCTAGATTCCGCGAGTCCTTTATATGCGTATATGAATATTCTCGCAGTTTATCCTGATTTTTCTTAAGATAATACAATTTTTTTTATTCCGTTGATGCCCAAGCATCCACCAAATACTCTTGAAGAAGTTTTTTTTCTCTTATAATAGTAGAATACTCGCTTGGGCACTTAAAGAGACGAAAAATGTGAAATTGTTTTAGATTTAACCATTTAGTAATATGTTCTCATGTTTCATGGTCCATCTTCTTCATATCAGGATGCAAGCTCATCTCGCCGTATGGAAACAGTAAGACAGAATACAGTGGAAAGTATGCAGGGTGACATTTTGAAATACGTTTGAATCCATGTTTCCTTTGCGATGAAGTATTATATCTCTGAAGTTAGGCTTTTGAGAACCATCTCTAGGTAATATTAAAGAGATTTCATCAGCCCTTGGTAAGTTATAACGACTTTTATCTGTAGTTTCGTTATAGTGCAAGATGACTTTGACATTTTGGTCTGCGGGGTTAGCATGGCTCAAAATATCTCGTGCCTGGTAATATTTACCATAAAACACATTATATTTTGAGATAATTTTCTGGAATTTTTCAAGAATGTTTCTATCCAGCTGGGGATTCCGTTTTGCACGAACAACCAAGGCTTAATTTGGATCATAGAAATATAGTTGTTGATAGATTGAGTCCTTACCCTCTTATCGTAGTAAACTTCCTATATTGTGTCGAAGTTCCCCGTGAATTGCAAATACTTTTGGGACCTTCCACTTTGAAACCCTCTTATCCAGTTTTCAACTAAAACTGGTATAAGCATTCGAAGCATTATACTCTCGGATGTGGTCTCTGAAAAACCTCGTCTCGGCTTTGTCTCCTTCAAGTAAATCCATCAGTTCTTGGGGAGGCTCCAGCAACGCCGGGAGTATTACCTTTGCGGAAACATCTTGAAAATATTGGATTTTTCTTGGTAGATTTTTTTGTCCTCTCATCAATCCAATGTCGTGCTCCATACGAAGAACACTCAATTTCCAATTTACCAAGGTAATAACGAACAAACATGTGCAAATTATCTTTTTGGTTTATAATTCTCACTATACCAACATCTTCCTCATCACCCGAAACATCACATAATTCATCAGAACCATCCGACGTAAAATCTTCGTTGGCAACTGAGCTGTACACGCCAACAAATATACACATTCACAGAGGTAATTACCTAAAACTGAAGCATATGTAAATTGAAGTTTGTCTGCTGCATTATCAGTTACTCTTAGAAAATCGAGAGATTGCAAAATCAAAATATGCTTGTTATATGTGAATGTTTAGTTGATATGCTTAATTGTTGGTTATTATTTGTGGTTGCTACTCTTTGTCATTATACACCTAATTATGACCTTCTTTCTTAGACATATATAAAGAACCTGTGAAGGTATCTTGGTAATGTGGTTAGACTTAAGGTAATGCTATCAAACTTCATTTGCATTCATTTGGGCATCGTGACTTTAGTTCCCTTACGAATCCATTTTTGTCTAATTTATCGACAAGCTACAGGAATCCACATGAGGCTGAAGCTTGCAAATGCTGCTGGGATGCTTTTTTTAGTCAATTCACTTTAGCCAACTGCATCACAATCGGTTAACGCATGGTAACTTTGGCCTCACAACTAAACATAATTTTTTTTCTAATTTTTTTTCGCATTACTAATGGAGCTACAGGCATCCACATGATTTTAAATCTCGCAGATGCCACTGGGTTGTTTTTTTCTTGAATTAGCAGTGAACATAAGAAACTGTAAAGACGAAAAATTATGTAAAAGTGATATTACATTTGAATATAATTTGAATCCAAAGGTTTAACAGTTGATTCCATGGATGCGTCTACTATTATGTCGTCGTTATTGCCCATTATGCTTGAATTCCTATGTACATTAATATATAATCAATTAGATATGCCTAGGTAGCTAGGCCTGTGAAGAGTAAAGATCCCACAACGATAATATGTTTAGGCATTTAGCGGACTATTTGAGCCAACAATGTCAAGCAAGTGGTTCGTGTAGCACGTGCGCATCCGTTTGGTATGGCCAGCCTATAACATATGTAGTTAAATTTTCCTACAACATATAATATCCAGTAATACCATGCAAAGAATAGCAACAACAACATCTAAGCTAGACAACGTGAAATAATAACACATGTTATATACCTCTTTGATTTGATTGATGCATCTCTCTTACGTCGAGTTTTCTTTTGAAGACCTACTTGCTAGGAAACTTGTTGTTTCTAGCAAAAAGACCAACAAAACAATGCAGTCACATGAAAGTTCTGTTACCTTTAGGATTTTTTGGTCATAAAAAAAACTGATAATTATGCATTGTATCCTGGCAAGAAAACTACACATATATGAAAACATGTACAACAAACTTCCCAAGTTTTTACATTGGATCGCAGAGAAGAGGCGTGAAAAGTGGATTATCAACTTTTGTAGAGACTGCGTCTGACTGTTGCTCCTGATGTCTGTCACTTTCAACAAATTGTTGTTGTCTTTTTTTCCTAGCGTTTCCGTTGGGCTAAGGACCATTTATTACAAAGTTTAAGATCACCATGCTCCCGCGGCACGACAGCTAAACTATGGGAAGTACATACCTGAGAAGCCAAATAATTATTAAAACTCCGCACATCTAAAAAATAAACATCAAAAATACGTTAATTCAAGGAGAGGAAACATGTAAATTTTGTTGATTTTGTTCCGCGTTGAGTCGTTTCTCTATTTGTTTTTCCCAACGTTTCCGCTATCCCATTGACCTTTTTCTGCTAACGTCGAGATAAGCATTTTTGGCGTCATATTTGTTGTAGTAATTGTGTGAACTGATAGAAGAGAATCAAGATTACACCTTCATTTAATGTGTGTGATCGTGAACTGTGGGAGAATGATATATAATAACAACTATTAATGGTAAAACTCTTGGAAAAATTACAATATATTTCTGCACGACCCTGGTTCCATAGAATGCATTCCTTGTAATAGTATAACTCTTAGGAATATTAAGAACTATAAAAGGCATTCCTGTATCCCTAAGATACATGATATATCTCTAAAAGTCTAAAATTCCTTTCAGAGAGTTTCACAAAAAAAATCTAAAAACCGCTGTTTCCCTAAAAAGGAACTCGGTGGTTCATATTGCCAGCGGTTGGTTACATAATTGAACATTTTTTCTTAGACATTATATCGTCAATATCAGTATTAAGAATATCTTAGCCTCTTAATTGTATCATATGATATTGTAGGCAATGATTTTGGCATAGTTAAGCAGTGATCACTGATAGATTAAAAAGTCAATGATCCAATTAAAGTTGAATAATCATAAAATAATAAACGCAGAATTTCAATCAAATTAAAGTTAGGGGCTAGGTACATACTAATTACGAAGTGAATCCTTATTCTTTATAATTTTTAAGATATCCACACCATAGAAGCATTTATATTTTTGCACCATTAACCATATCTACAGTAATCAAATGCTTTAAATTTAAATGACTCGCATTTAAAAGAAATGGGCAGGTTGGCTAGATATTTGAAACCAAGAATTTATTATTTAATAATTTATATATCATTGCTCCACTGTCAGTTGAATAAGGGTGTAATGTCGCATAGATTTTCATATACAAAGCAAAAGAATAACAACATCTACAAAAGTTCCTCAACTATCCTTTTACATATTTGACACTTAAAAGTAACCAAAAACCAATTTTGGTATCCACAAACCTTTTTGGTTGTTGCAACATATGAGACGGTTTCTTGAAGGCAGTGTCTAATTATCTTCATTGATAGGTTGATCAGGTTTCTTGAAGACAATATCTAATTACTGATAAGGTGATCAGAATTCTTGATGCGATAAAATCACCAATGAGATAATGAAAATTACTAATGTTGTGTATGTTAGGTTACGTAATACTTACCTCTTCCCAACTTATTTTTCCAGTATTCGAATTATCATCTCCATAGTAGACAAATTTCACCCAAAACAGTCTCCATAACAGACCTATGGACAAATTTACATCCCACTTCAGCAAAGTTTCAATCCCTTATGAGTACACTCTTGAAAATTATAAGTACACTCTTGAAAATTATAAAATTTATAAGTACACTCTTGAGATTACAGGTAATGTACATATGAGTGGTTTAGGAAAGATAAAAATGTATAAACTTGAAAATTATAGCTCTTATTGCATAAACACTTAATTGCATAAAGCACACGACCAAGCATTTCCATTAAGCCAGTGATAAATCAAAACAATAGCTGTTATTTATTTTTTTCCTGGAACCCACATAATTTATTCTGATAATGATCCCAAAAATGGACTTAACCCCTCCTCATTGTTTCTTTTAATCCAGGCATTACAAATACATTATTAACCTTTAATCTCCTATAAAAATCTAGCACCATCAGTTAGAATGCTGGTTCCACGTGCAGTAAGTGTTGTTACGACTACGCTTGATCTCACGTTATTTATCTTTTCTGCCTTTGTAATTTATATGTACTATGTTGACCTTTCATGCCTGCATTATCGTGATTCCGGTGGAGTTCAACAATTAAACACAAAATCAAGTAACTTCAGTTAATTGATATCACAATCAAACACAAAATCAAGTAACCTCGGTTAATTGATATCATAAAGTGTAAAGCGGAGAACCTTCCAATAATGCAGTAGGAGGCTGTACCCCTCATGTTGAGTTTAATTAGTAGATTTGAACATTCCAACAGGTTTGCCTACATAAAATTGTGTTCTCCATACAACCCCTCTGACTCTAGAATATGTGAGACGCATAAAATTTCTACCATAAAGATTAATCAATGATAAGTTTAGATTATTAACATATCATTTAGTGTAATTTAGGAAATAACAACGGAAAGTTTCAATTATTGTAAACCCCCACAAAGAAAAATACAAAACAAAGTACTATACAATTGATTAAATCTCAGATCTAACATAAGATGTACTAAAAAGGAAATGTAAAGAATCCAATGTAAAATCAAAATTTGAGCTTTCCACGACCAATCTTGTCATTGCGGAAGCTTTAATTTATTGTAAATTCATCTCATGTATTTGTATACTCCTCTCGCAGTTCATCCCATTGTAGCTGAACTTGGCAAACCTTCTGATATGGCCATGGTTGTGCGTGTATCACCCGAATCAAACCAAATAAATTTGAGGTAGCGTGAAATTATCAAAAGGAAAAATTGTTTATTAATGAGGTCTTATTAATGCAATAACTGATGTATATTGATAGATAGATGATGATCTTTACCGTGTGGACCTGATGTGAATAAGTAACTTCTTAAGGCTTGGTATTTTATGATGAAACCTCTCTAGATGGTGACAATGATACAGATAGTTTGCAAAAGAATAATGATGAAGAACCTCATGTACTTGCTTTCACTGGGAAAAAGAAATCATCAATATCTTTTGTAGCAAATGTTGGTGATGGGAACTGGCGGGAAGGTCGGGTTATTAATGTACATGAGGTTCTTCATCATTGCAAGGATGAAACTAATGAAGTACACCTTCTGTACATTCATAAACCCCATAATGCGATTTTTTATGAATTCCTGATAACCAATGGGAGATATATACTAATAAATGCAAGGATGAAACTGCAAGTGTAAATGACCATGGTGCTAGGGAACTTCATCATCTTGAGAGCCAGTAGCAGCAATCCGAGCTTCATACATAATTTTTTTTAATTGAATTCCTTCACTAAGATGATACATCCTAGCAGATCACATGTATTTTACTTTCCTGTTCTTACTTCGAAGATTACCAAGTTTTTGGAATAGTGTAAGAAATTTATGGAATTTCTAAATTAAACCAAGTATCTAAACGATTAGATTACCTAAATAGGAATTCGTTATCTTCAGTTTTTTTTGTTAATTTGGTTTTTGTGAACTAATGGTTTGGAGATATGTTTTTAGTCTAGAGATATCTTCATGTCAATTTCTAAAGTTAACCGAGTATTATAAATATTTTATTTCAGTTGATGTTTGGCTGCTGTTATTTATCAATATCTTGGAAGTATCTCACCCCTCTTTGACAACACTTAAAAAAATTGCTATTATGGGGATAAAAGAAGTGTCGAAGAGAGGTTATTATCGAGTTATGCAGGTTCCCACTTCAGTACTAACCTTAATTCTAAGTACTCAACACTCTTAGTGTCAATGGAAATTTACAAAAATGGTGCACGGAATACCTCAATTGAAGCCCCTTGCATCATTGAATTGCCATTTCCTGCTGTTACAAACAACGAATAGATCTTATCCACATAACTTAGTCCAAGATTTCTAATCATGTACATCAACGTACTTAAGAAAATTTGTCAAAATAAGAAATCAACAACTTAGCTTTACTGCAAAATGTTAAAATAAAAAGATGGATAAAAGGTACTCGAGAGTTTAGGAAATGAAGATAGCATCTTGTGCCAAGTGGACCAATTAAATTAAATTAAATTAAACCGGAAGTTCAATTTGATTTGAGTAAAGTTAAAGATACTAGATAACATCCAAGATATTACATACCATATATAGTCAACTGTTCCCACAAACCACCTGTCGTAGATGATTACTTATGTCTCCTTGTTCACTGGATCTCTAGTCCTAGAATAACCTGGTGGATGAGTACTAAAGCTCAGTGAATAACTAAGAAAAAGAAAAACAACAATTGTTCATGACTTGAATTTAAACTAACTTTGCATAATTGTTAGAACATAAATCTCGAGTACTGATATGAATAAAGTGATCAACAGCGATCAACTGCCTTTTAGCATTAAAACCCTAATCCAGAACTATCATTTAACTATGTTATTTAATACATTAAAAAAGGCAGTTTTCCAAACTTCGTATTCAGTAAATCAACATCAAGCATTCTTCCGTTATGCTCTAGTTTTCCAGTAATTGAATTAATATATTTTTTATTGATCTCTCCAATGTATCTACATCGTAACTTCTGTACATGAGTTTTTTTAACTTAACTTAAGAGAGGACTTTCTAGAAGGGTGCCTTGCGTTTCGTGATGCATTTTTTATTTTCATTGTTCCTTAATTATACTTCCTTTCTATCTTCACCTAACTTGATTCTATGATTCACATTGAATATACACAATTCACTGCACGAATCATATTTAGCAAAGAGGAAAAAATAATGAAGCATATATTTTTATTTTATTTTTGATCGGTTGAAGCATAGAAATTAAATCCAAAGAAGATAGTGAATGCAAGATGGAAAATTCCAGCTTGATCGGTTGAAGCATAGTGAATGCTTCAACATAGTGAATGCAAGCTGGAACATTCCAGCTTTATTTTTTTTATTTTTTTTGATCGGTTGAAGCATAGTGAATTCAAGCTGGAACATTCCACATAGTAGATTTAGAATAAAATAATAATAATCATGAAGCATTACCTTAGCACATCCTAATAGGAATCCTTTCAAGCCAAAACCAAATTAGGGGTTTACCTCAATTTTATGGTTTATTCCAGAAATCAGATCCAAATCAGAGAAGTAAAAACCTAGGGTTTCAAGGAAAAGGAATCGTAGAGGTTGAAAGAGCATCCGATAAAAGAAAAAAAAAATTAAGAAGCAGATAAGATAAAAATTAAAGATCAAACCTTAGGATTCGTGTTTACTAACCAAGTTTTCATCTCTCTTCTTATCCTTCTCCTTGTTCTTCAAATCTCTGATCTCATAGAGAAGATTATAAAGTTCTTTTTTATTCTCAGTAAGAAATCACTGTTAGGGTAGGAGATGAAGACCATGTCTCGCCATGTCTTCCCTATCCAAAAGAAAAAGAAAGCCACAGGAACCAAAAAATCAAGAGTTTCTGCGCGAGAGAGAGAGGAGAAGAACCGTCGCAGCAGAAAAAAAAATGTTTTATTCGTTGACCCACGTACGGACCACGTAATAAAAAAGCTAACATCAGAATAATTCCGACCGCCTAATAAAAAAGCTCCATCAGAATAATAATCGACCGTCTGATGATCCTTCGGGATTAATCCTGACCATCTAATGACTCTCAAATCTCAGAGTCAAGCACCACCTTTTTTTATAACAATGATATGCGGTTAGTTGTTTTAGCAAGATTGAAAAAGGCATGTACCATATATTTCAGGGATGATATCAAATCATATATGACAAGTTGTTCATGACAGCTGGATTAACCAAATGGCACCCATGCTATCTTTGGTACCATCTAGAATATAAAACAAAGCTTGGACAACTTAGGCAAGATAAAGAATTATCCAGATTTATTCTTACAATATATAAATCTAAGGTTGTAGGTTTCTAAAAGAGTGATAGTCTTTGATTGAAAGTTAGAAATACATCCAACGATCTTAATTTATTGTATTATTAATGTCTCATTAATTTTCCCATGATCTATATTTTTCTAATTTGTATCATTAATTAACCTATTAAATATCTCATACTAATAACTTTTCTTTTAATTAAACCTTTATCTTAATATTATTGTAAGTTTTCCAAATATAAATTAATTAAATATAATAATAGAAATTAGTGGTTGTGGTGGTGCTACCATGGAGGTAATGGTGGTGGATGTTGGTCGGCAGTAAATGAGGTTACAAGGTTAAGAGAAAAAATATATTTTATTTTGATTCAAAGACGATAATTTTAATTAATGGTGGTGGAACTAGAACGATTGCCAATTTACATAATAACAAGAAATGAAAATGAATGACAAGAGTCAAAATTGACATACAGATACACAAATACAATATTACTTATTATCAAACGTGTGTCTTTACGGCTGGACAAAGATACAGTCCACATAAACTTTTCTAAGTGAGGTATGTGATTGATAGTTAAAACATATCCAACGGTTTTTTTTTTTTTTTACCTCATTATTGAAGTAGGAGAAATACAAACTAAATTTGCGTAATCAGTAGATCAGTGATTTTACCATATATAATGTTATCAATTGAACCAAAAAACTGGAATGTTCATCAACTTTTACGTCTATAATGGGCTTATGGTGCAGTACTTATTTGTAATACATGAATCAACGAATAGTGAAATCTCTACACTTTAAGTACAAGGTTTAGTTCATTTAACTTAGAAAATAAGGCATTAGTTGTGATAAACATTATATAGAGTTCTAATAAAACATGACTATTGTGGTCACAAAATCAGTTGAATAAGAAACTGAAGCGATTTTCTGTTTCGAACATGGCTACCGTGGAGATAATAACATCAAAATATCAACTAATTGGTTATCCATAATCATCACTTGATAATATATGGAGTAATATTAACTTTTTCAATTATAACACATGCATTTTATATAGTTTACTTACATAGTTTCAAACATTAGGGAATGAGAATTATCGTGTTTTTGATATATGTATACAGGGTTTTTGAGGCTTTTGGTTTAATTCCGTTGACGTTTTTCTTATTCTTCATTCTAATATAAATACTCCCACTAAAGTTTTCCAAAAGAAAAGGTTTCTGATGATTTTGTGTTTGAAGTGCACATAATATTTTAAGAAAAATATTTTTTAATTGGTTCATCGGGATTCAAGGTTGTGATCACTGCAACTAATATAGTGGATGTGTTTAGTGCATAATATTTTTCCCTCACTTTTAACAAATTGGTCTTTTGATGTTATTCATGGATGTAGTTGGGTTATTGACTAGCATCACCAATGGACAAACTTTAAAGACACCAAACGGCTATGAAAGTCTTCTGCTGGAACTCAAATTGCAGATAATCATATTGCCGATTGATTGTTACCTCTTTTCACAACACAATATAGAATGTCTATGCAAAATGGTACTAAACAAAATATTACGAGTTAGCGATTCTACGTTGCCATCTTGCAAGCGGACAAGAGTACGTGTAATGTTGTTAAGATTTTCGAGGTAAAATGTTCATAAGAAAACTTTAGAGCTCACATATGAATTTATATCTACGCAATATTTGAAGACCATTGATGAGCCGCACGTAGTCGCTCCAGTGAAGATGAAAGATTATTATATGATTCATTTCATAAAAATGGTAGGCTATAATATTGTATGATTTAGTGATATATTCTAATATCTTACTTGGATTTGCACAAAAAATGTATCAGGGTGCAATAAGTACTCTAAAAATCATATATTTCTCACATGTGCCAAAATATTCATTTTTGAGAAAATTATTACATGAAGCCATTTATTGTTAGGATTACAATTTCTTGGATTAGTTTATCTCGGATAATTACAACAATCATAAATTCATGAATATTTGCTCTTCATGTAGTCCATGGTGAAAGGTAAGTGGAAAGTCTTTGTAATGCTGATTAGCGCATGTGGATTTGTTTGAGTGGATTTTTATGTCATAGTTTTTCGTTTTATTTTGTTGCGCCAATGATATTATTTTTATTCGGAATCTTGATTATTCAGATGGCTAAATTATTACCCCATGATTGTTTAATACCCTTATCATACAAGACACCACATAATCGTCATCGGCGGGATTCTTGCAAAGGAAAGTATCAAAATTGTATCTTTACGGATTCCAAGAACGAAAAATGATGCATGCCCATGCCGTTATGGTACGGGTTTAAGCCCTAGTATCATATAAATCATGGTTTTTATTGTTAAAATAAAATTGGTTGCAATATAAAATAGGGCGAAAAAAAAAATAATGGGACAAATATAGTTAACGACTTAATTTTGTTCTATTTAAACCTCATATATGGTGTTTGTGATTGAAAATTATTATTACTCCCAACAACCTACAGGGGGTAGCGGTAGTGGTGGTAGCAGCGGCAGAGTCAGAAATTGACACTGAATGGGCTATTTTATTTTAAAAAAACATGTAAACTTTGGTGGACTAAACCTTAAATATGGATGTGATAAGTACTATTTATAAAATGAAATTAAAAATTTACTGGGTAGTTTTGTGGTGAAAGAATTGTTATCATGTGGTTTTGTGGTGGTAGCGCGTATTGGTGAGTAATAATAGGCTATGTTAATTTCGTGACGCTAGAAGACGTGTAACATTATAAAGTGTAAAACGTGGTTGACCGTTTTAATGTTAACGTAAACTCGGATAAAACACATGACAATTGAAAGAAAAAAAACTTGAGTCAATTATCACGTTATTTAATAACTGCAGACAAACGACATGAATCAGAACATATGAAATTACTAATTATCGATTCGTGGGCTGCAGAGTAGAAATATCGATTGGTTTCCTTTACTTTTCTAATGATAAGAACGGTAAACTCAATCATTAATAAATATTAAATTTAATATGAGGGAGGATCCCCCACACTTTTATTTTTATAGTATCTCACACTTTGGGCATTATCTTTTCTACAAAAACCAAACGGTAGCGTATTTGAAGATAATATTTGGGGACGTGTTTGTCTTACCATGCTATACATACTCCCGAAAAATGAGAAAATTCTGAAATGTATAACTTCGTAATCTACTACTTTGAAAATCAACCATCGAAAACCAAGGAATTTTCAACGGCTAAAATTAAGATCGGTAGATGGTGGAGTTTAGTATTTTGGAATATGCTCAATTTTTGTGGATATGTAGAGTTTTGCGAGACGGCATATACCCAGAATATTAACTTCAAATACTCTCCCATTTAAGTATTATTAAGAAAAACATCTTCCAAAGTGTGAGATAATGTGAATCTAAGTGTGTGAAGGGATCCTCCATCGTTTAATATCCAGATAAAAATTATCCCCATGCCGTTTCGATATGGGTTAAGCGTTATATCATATTTAAAATACAAAAACTTCTATAACATGAGTTGATAAATATTCAGGACACAATTAGTACGATATTAAAAATTAACCAACGTCAAGGTCCGTGCCATTACGGCACGGGTCAAGGCCTAGTCTATATTATAAGGGACAATGGTGTTTTTCCATATGGACGGTTATCTATATTTGGGACACATAAAGGACCGTCTAGATTTATTTTTTTCAATTACATTTTAAGCATATAAAGAAGGGTTGAGATTGAGCCAAAGATTTAAGATTTGATCTAGATTGTGCCACATATTTAATAAGTTTTTTAATTTCCTCTCCACCCTCCCAATGTCATTTATTTGGGAGTTACTTTTCCCATTTAATGTGAAACGGTTTCTTTTATTATAAATTAAATGTATTTTAACTTAATCTCTTTCATAATCAAAATCTACATTTTTATGTTGTATTTTGTGATCTGGATTTTGTTTTTTCGTCTGCAGTTAAAAGAGATTCAAAAATGTGATTGTTCTCTATTCATTTTTACTCTTATATTAGGATTAATACCCATATCATTTAATATATATATTTTTTAATTTTTTTTTATGTTGTCCAACTTAACTTTGACTTCTTCGCCAAAATCAAGAAGATTTTCATGGAGTAAAAATAATTAACAAAGAAAGCGCCGGCTCCATTGTTATTTCCCTTAGAATTTTTTAAATATTTTTTCAATTGTATTGCTACTTCTGCTAGAGAGTTTTAATCTCTTACTTGGACTAAGTCATATACATGTTGGTATCAAAGGGATTGGGGATTCCTGATTATATATATTTTTTCTTTATATTATATAAACCTTGAAATTACATCTCTTCAAAAAGATATATGTTTACAAAAAGAGTATTTGTTTTTCTTAAATTTGAGATAACAAAAAGTGGTTATATATATGCAGTTGACATAAAAAAAATGGTTGGCTCACCTTTAATCTTTCATTTTCTGATTTCAGGAGATTGTTTTTAGGCAACGAAGAAGGGGGTTTGGGAGCAATACAATGAGGAACAATATCTTTTTGTTGGATGTGTCACTGTAATTTTACGTCGAGACTCCATAAATTGTCATTCCATGCATTTTATCATTAGAATGGATGAAGGAGTTTTGGTATACCATTGTTTCCAGGGGATGTGATTCATATAAACATCTTTGATTTCCGTGAAAAAATTGTCAATTTTTCTAAATGGTTTAAGAGAGATTAGTGCATAGGAACCCATCTTTGATTACCGTGGACAAATTATCGATTTATCTAAATGGTTCAAGAGAGCTTAGTACATCTATACCGACTAATACTTGAACATTCACCTATATTTTACTTTGTAACTATATCTTCTAATATTTGATCCTTTTCCGTTCATTGAAGATACCAACTAACCAAACTATATATAACTAGCTTACACTTTATAAAAGTCGATTTAAGAAATATTTTAAAATTTAATTGCATGTCCATTTTTTGCTACAAAAATATAAAATTATGGCAATTTTAGGTCTCCTCTGTACTCTTTGGTCAAGGTGTTTCATGGTCTCATACCATTGCCATTTAGACTGGGTCTCTAATTTACTTTTAGATCTCAAACACATATATCATTGAAGATATATATTGTAAATATGAGAAACTCTCCTATCTATCATGTATTTATTCATGTATCATTGAAGATAGATTTTTTTAACGATTTTTGTTGAATTTTACTGGCACAATTTACCTAGATATTATAAATAATCATTCTTAGTCGGGGATTGGTTACTTTTGTTGATTTGTCATTTGATTTAGGATCTTAAGTGTGGACTTAAAGTGGATTGGTTGTACCATAATATTATGGTACTAATCCGGGCTAACCACATCACTATTAGCGGAAAATATTTGTCGGCCCAAGCCTAGAAGCCAGTATATATCGGTCCAGTTTGTTGACCCATGCCCAACAGCCCATTTCCACCGGCATATTCCTAAAACCCTAGAAGAAATTTCTAGCATATTCCAGCTTACGACTATATAGTTACATGGGTCTAAACCCTAAGAGGGGATGCTAGGTTTTGATACCCAGAGAAAACTATTGGAATTTTTATTAATAAAATACCGCTCCTTAAAGGGACTCATTTGTGGATGTAGGCACAATTTTGCCGAACCACGTTAAATTTGTGTTTATTTTATTGTTCTTTAATTCATTTCCAAACCCTTACTACACATCAATTCATTGTGTTTATTGCCTAGAAGTAATTTTGGGTAAAAACATGGATATTTCTGATTTATCTGAAGCCATTGTCCTTTAATTTTTTTATAATTACTTACTACCATGTCTCAAATAAGGTTCATTTAATTTTAAGCATAATATTATACAGTACATGCATATCTTAAAGTTTTTTTTTTTTTTTTTTGGGGGGGGGGGGGAGTCAGACAAAACTACATTTCCGAGAAACAACCATTTTGGTTTTTGGTATACTGTTTATGGTGTGGATCGTTAGAATCCTTCGCATTAGATTTGTAGAGCATAATTGTGTAGGACTCTGACAATATATAAGCAAAAGTTTTACTGACATGAAATCTGAAGGTAAGTCATTTTTAAGATCCATACTTTCTCACACTAGCTCCTGAAACTCCAAGATGATGTGGTTAGTTTTGAATTATATTCGATGAAACAACTGCATTAGAACATGAAGAACCATTGATCGACCAGCCTACTGATACCCGTATGAGGATTTGATTGGCACATCCTTGGTGTAGATTTAAATGATAGCCATATGAGGATTTTATTGGCACATCAATCGTGTAGGATTTTAAAATCGAATGATCACAGAGCACCCTCTCATGTGTTACTTCACAATATTTGCTTGGAATATGAAGGTATCAATCATATTTTCATGCATCACTTAGAAGATTTATTATTAAAGAAAGTTTTTTGAAAATTCCATATACCAAGAACATAAAAATGACCAAAAAAATACTCTGAAAATACATTACCTCCCTCTTAGGTTGATCGCCGACGAAATAGGAATTTAAAAAGGCTACCATAATTGGAACACATTTTAGGTTTAACATCCGTTCGGTACCAATAGAATCTAGCATACTGCACTAATTTTCTTCGCAGGTTACACTGATAAACCCAAATGGAAAAACTGATAGAACTATTCAAGCAATGACAAAGGGAGCCTAAAATACTATGATGGGAAAACATGCGCAACTATGGGATTTCTTTACTGGGAAACATATATGTAATTGAGTTTTCTGGGTTAACGTATACCAATTGGCACTCTGACCGAATTAATAACAATATTATTAGAGATTCACTTTAATTATAAGTAGGAATACTAAAAAAATTACAGTAAATCGAAATAATTCAACTGCATTCACAGACATCATCGCATGATTGTAGTGGGTAGAAAAACGGTAAGTGATAATTTGGCTGTATATCAATAGGACTATCACATTTTACAACTTCAGAAACAGAAAAGCAATGATGGAAAAAGGTTTCATTACTGATAGATCGACCATCAGGTCCATCACACTAACAACTAATGATATAAAGTAATATACATGATACAAACTCATAGTATTGCGAAATCGTCACAATAAAGATGTCTTATTCCACATTGAACTCCTAAGGAGTATGATCTATAATAATATAACTAATCAACAAGTGAAGCAAACATTTCGAAGAAACAAATCCCGTGTCGTTACGGCACGGGTCATATCCTAGTCTAGAATACATAACAAAGCTTGGCTAAGTTAGGCTAGATAAAGAGCGACCGAGATTTGTCTAGGAGGGATAAATCTACGGCCGTGGTTTTTTCAACTAACCATTGTAAATACGTTATTAATTAGTGTCCTATTAATTGCTCATGATGAATGATGAATTAATTTTTCATGATAAATGTTCATTTAATGAATCTAATAAACACATATTTTTATTAATAAATATAAGTTTATTAAAAACTATATATATATTGATCGGTATAGAATTTGGTGCTGGAGAGTTTCGAACTCAGGTAACTGGTATCATCTCCCAGTGACTTTACCATTGTACTAAAGTGACCCCGGTTAAAAATTATATTAATAAATTTTAATGGTGGTAGTGAAAGAAGCAGTGGGTGGTGGAAACATCGACGGGTATTTGTGAGTGGTGGAGGTGGTAACATTACTGGTGGTGGAAAAAATAGTAGGCGTGGTTGGTTTTTACGTACGATGGTGGATGTTTGTGAATAGTAGTGGACAATAATAGTTTTGTGTCTTTACAAAATGGACAACATATTATTGTGATAGATGTAGTTGACTGTTTTTAGCACAACTGGTAAGGACAAAACACAAATACTTTGAGGAGGATACTAAATCATATAAGACAATATGATCATGACCGCTGGATCATCCAAATGGGATCCCAACTATTTTATAGTACCCGATCGAATAAATCACAGTTTTTAGTATTAAAATAAAATTGATTACATTTCCAGAATACAAAACAAAGTTTGGACAAGTTAGGCTAGATAAAGAACGATCAAATTTATACTTGCAGAACATAAATCTACCGCTATAAATGATCACGTTTAATTAAAATTTAATAATAAATTTTCAATTGATATATCATAATAAATGTTTCTTTAATTAATCAAATGAATATATTTTTGTTGATACATGATAAATTTATTTGATATTTACCATATCAGTAAGCATTAATGGTGGTTGTGATGGTGGGAAGTGGTGGGTATTGGTAAGACTGGTGGAGTGGTGATGATAATGTGGTGGTGAAATAAGTAATGGTAGCAGGGTGAGAAAAGGGGTCATAAGATAGGTAAATTGAGCATAATGGTGGTTGTGATGGTGGGTGGTGGTGGTGGATCGGCGGTGGGGATAATGGTGGTGGGTATTGGTGAGACTGGTGGAGAGGTGACCATAATGTGTTGGTGGAAGTAGTGGTAGTAGGGTGAGAAAAGGTGTCCTAAGATGATTAAATTATTTAGTCACCCTTGGTTAATTTTTCTTGTTTCGGTTTAATTTGATTTTAGTTTTCAAATTATTATTTTTTAAAATTAAAATAAATAAATTAAAGGCCATATTTTTCCAAAAAAGAAGATGTTGTGATTTTAAGATTTGCCGGGTAGGGGGCAGGAAGAAAAATGAAACTTATAAAAAAATTGACCAAACACAAGGCTATGCGCGAATTAATCGTAATCGGTTCAGTTTCCCACATCTCTCTTTATTCCCCTTTTTTTTTTGTCATGGTTTTTGTTTCTATCGTTATTTCTCCCCTACTTCATGGGATTATGCAAGGCTACGCGTGAATTAATTGTAATCGATTCAGTTTCTCACATCTCTCTTTATTCCCTTTTTTTGTCATGATTTCTGTTTTTGTCATTTCTCCCCAACATCGTATAATTATGCATGCTTGAGAAATAATTCATAATAATAGGTAGAGAGACCAGAAAAGAAATGGATCAAGAATTAAGTATTATTATAAATTTTAGGAAAATGAATAAACACAAATCTATGTAAATTGGGAACAATGAATAAACAATGATAACCTTTGGAGTAAGAATCAAGGTTTATATATGGTTGTTCGATTTTTTATAATACCAAGAACAATGATAATCAATTTTAAGTATGATTAACACAAAAAGTTATGGTTCATTTTGATTTTGAGTAAAAAAGGAGATTTAGGTTGAATTGTTAGTAGAAAATTAAAGCTTGTATGGTTTTTCATTTTAATTTTTGACTTTTTATTTTAACTTAAACGTTTTGGGCTATGGTTAATAAATGTGTGGGCTATATTTAAGAGAAGCCAAAATTTTGGTTAATTTATGCTGCTATCTTGATCAAACTTCTATTATTTTGGATAACAGTTGTAAGAAATTGGGGTAATTTGCGTTACCTCCCCTGGCAAAATTGTTAATTTGTGTTACCTCCCCTACATAAATTAAATTAGCAAAACTAGTGACAAAACCCCTAGGTGAACAAACTAGTGATAAGGAAAAACCGGTCATATTATTTCTACCAAATAAAAACCGTTTCAAATAAAACTGGGACAAAAACCCCAAATCAAATAATAATGAGTAAATTTAATTTTTGTTACTTGAAAAAAAGCCAAAAATGCCCTTTTGACATTTTCTTCTTCTTCTTCTCTGATTTTTTTTTCTTTCCATCATCACCAGCAGCAACCACGAACACCAACAACAATTTTATTCTCCCCCGACACACCACTGCACGTCCGTATCTCACCACTACCACCACCCTCCTCCGCCTCCGCCAATTCCTTCACCACCAACACCATTTCCACCACCGTAAATATCACCACCCCCAACTCCTCTTCAAGTCACAGCAACCATAATCAAAACCCTAACCATAGTTTCATTTAAAAAATCAGAAGGAAACATAGGTGGATCTGGTGATGTTTTGTTGATTTTGTAAGATCGGATGAAGAAATTGGTTAAATTAGGGTTTCAACTGTAATTACAATTAAAGAAAAAGAAGAACAATTCAATCAACACTTCCAAGAGTTCTGTATATATGCGCCATCAATACTGTGGTTATCAGATGATCTCTAGGAGGTGAAATTAGGGTTCAATTGGATTTGAGTTTATATAAATTGACCATGAAGAGCTCAAAGGATAGTGGTGGGAAATTTCATTCTCACAAGTTATTCAAAGAGAAGGCAAAGAATCGTGTAGATGATATTCAATCAGTGATAACAAATCTACCATCTGCTCTTCAAGAGATTCGTTCCGGTGATGTTTCCGTTCAAAAATAGGCTCATCAGATGTTGCGGGAGTGGAAAGATGAACTTGATGAACCCTCTCCGGCTTTTTCTTCTTTACTGGGTGGTGCTAGTTTGGGAGGTACATTCTCTATTGCGGAACTTTGTCGATTATTGGAACATTGTGATGAAGAAGATGATGCAATTAACGCTTTAAAAGAAATTGATAACCCTAACCCAGAGTCTCAGGCGCTTGAGGCGCCTAGTCTTGATGTTGGTACGTTTGCTGGAGATATTAATTCTAATTTGTTTCATGATGATAGTTACTTTATGAATCCAGTACCACAAGAACATGGGTATGAATTGTATGATCAAGGGGTTGGTCAACATGGAGAGTCTCCTTCAGTGATGCATCCAAACATGTTTAACAACTATGAGGCCTTTAATGAGTTTGACTTAGATCAATTTGATTTGCATCAGAAATTCGACCACAACCTTAGCATTGATTTTGATGGTACAAAGAAATGTGGAGAAGATGCTGGGCAGAGTAGCTCACAGGCTGGTCCTAATATGCGTTTTCCAACTTCTGGGATCTCAGGTCCTAAATGTGCACTTTGGGATTGCACAAGGCGTGCTCAAGGATCTGAGTGGTATCAAGATTATTGCAGTAGCTCACACGCTGGCCTAGCCATGGAAGAAGGAGATCTTGGCTGTTGTACGACCGGGTATAGACCTAAAAGATGGTCCATTATTAGTTGCTCTCAAAGCTAAGGTACAGGGCAAAGATGTTGGTATTCCAGAATGCGAGGGAGCTGCTACCACCAAGTGCCCATGGAATTCTCCATAGCTATTCGACTTTTCCCTTGGAGATAGTGAAACAATCAGGGAGTGGCTCTTTTTTGATAAGCCACGGAGAGCATTTGAAAGCGTGACTAGAAAGAAGAGGTCATTGCCACATTACAGTTACAGTGGGCGTGGTTGGCACGAGTCAAGAAAATAACAGATGAGGGAATTCGACGGTTTAAAGAGATCATACTATATGGACCCACAACCATTGGAAGGTTTTGATTGGCACCTGTTCGAGTATTAGCTAAGAAACTGTGATGTGTGCCCTCTATATAGGCTAGAGTTCAATATTGTAGATGGAAAGAATAAGAGACTGAAAGTAAAAGTTACCAATGATGATCCAGTTGTACATCTGCAGAAGCAAATGGGGAAGTTAACTGCCGACGTTCCTGCAGAAAATAATCCATCAGTTAAGAGTAAGCCAAAGGGTAAATGAGAATTTACTATTTCTTTTAAAGATTGATTGATCCAATAACTGAATTCCCAGCACAAGTTCTACTTTTTTTCTTAAAAGATAGTGTATATAGTTTTTTCTTTTACTGCAGTCAGAGTCTAATTATACAGTACTGCATGGACAGTGTTTAACTCCTGACACTAAATCTAAGTAATACTTTATGCACGATTTTCTTTTATAAAGTGTTAAGTTCAGGTGCGATGTAGAGTCTTCCATTTCATTATGGTAAATTGACATTTATATGCGTTAGCCTTGATATCAATTTCATTGGAGTACCAGGTTTCCCCAAAGTTGAACGTTATGATTCTTCTGAAAGTAAGTAAACAACAGACTCATCACATGATATTCCCTTTACCTCCTATATTCAGTTATTCACCTCATCCTTGCTCTCCTTAGTTCATTTCCTTGAAACTATTATGTCACCAAAGTAACCGACCTTTTAGTAGAGATGGATGAAGTTGCAGCTGCAAGCCTGCAAGTGATGCTGATGGAATAGGTAGTTGTGAAACATCTTATGGATTAGTTGCAATGATTTTTTCCTAGTTTATTTTGGTTTGGTTTCATCATTGAAGTTGTGTTGGTGAAATGACTATATGTGGAAACATGATAAAACCTAATTAGGTTTCATCTAGTTTTGGTGAAACCAATTTTGGTTTCATCATTTTTTTCCTGTTTGGTTTAGCATTTTTTCCTGTTTGGTTTTCTCATTTTTTCTTTATTTTGTTGAATATTGATCAATGAAATTCATTTTTGGTTTCATCTAGTTTTGGTGTAATGATTTTTTCCTAGTTTGTTTTGGTTTGGTTTCATCATTGAAGCTGTGCTGGTGAAATGACGATACGTAGAAAAATGATGAAACCTAATTAGGTTTCATCTAGTTTTGGTGAAACCCTTTTTGGTTTCATCATTTTTTTTCTGTTTGGTTTCATCATTTTTTTCTTATTTTGCCTAGTTTATTTTGGTTTGGTTTCATCATTGAAGTTGTGTTGGTGAAATGACAATACGTGGAAAAATGATGAAACCTAATTAGGTTTCATCTAGTTTTGGTGAAACCAATTTTGGTTTCGTCATTTTTTTTTCTGTTTGGTTTCATCATTTTGTTCTGTTTGGTTTTCATCATTTTTTTTCAGTTTGGTTTCATCATTTTTTTCTTATTTTGTTGAATATTGATCAATGGAATTCATTTTTTGTGGCGGTGGTGGTGGTGGCGCAGTGGCGGTGGTGCAGTGGTGGAGGCGGTGGTGCAGTGGCGGTGGTGGTGTTGCGGTGGCGGTGGCGGTGCGGTGGCGTCATCGGTGGTGCAGTGGCGGCGGTGCGGTGGTGGCGCGGTGCGGTGGCGACGGTGGTGGTGCAGTGCAGTGGTGGCGGTGGTGATGGGGTTGATTTTTATTTTTTGTTGGGGTGATTTAAAATTAAATGTGGGGTCGTGTTTATTTTTGTTGGGGTGATTTAAACTAGAAGGCTAATATAGACAGTTTATGTTAAATGGGGTTTTTGTGAACAATTTGTTTTGTTGGGGTTTTTGTACATGGATAGTGACACCTTTGGGGTTATAACCCGCATGCCGTTAAATTAGAAAAACCACCTTTCGTCATATATTCCGTCCAAAGGTCCATTAGCTGAGTCAGCCGTTGTGCAGGTGTAGCAAAGACAAAACAAAATTGTGATGAACTACCCAGAATGCCCTAGTCGTCTTCCCCAAACTTTTTGAGGTAACATTGGCGGATTTTGATTGTCAAAAATCAATTTACAATCAAAATACTCATATCAAAACACCATGTGAATGCATAATTACAAACCTAATAAATAAAAGAAAAAAGATTAAACCTTGTCAAATAAAACAGTACTTCACTACTGTGCAAAGAAAAAATCATATTCCATCTCATCGATTAACTTCTCTTTTTCTTCAACAATGCGTATTTTAATATTTAAGGTTTTAATTCTTTCCTTCATGATAGATTATGCACTTACATAAACCAAATATATCCATACGAATCCCTATTTTAGGAACCCAAACATACACTCGACTCGATTTAACATTTTACTCAAATGATAGAAAAACTTAGACGTTGAATAAAAGTGAATACCTAATTGATTTGATCGTAATTTAATTTCCTGTGATTCACATACTAATCCAATGGTTTTGTGTTCACAAATCAATTGAACCGAAAAGCAAGTCCAAATTTTAGTGGATCTTCTGTGTTAGGATTTTAATCTTTGTGATCTCAATCAAAAAGTTTGGGTAGGAACTCCTAAAAAGCTAGGGTTTTTGTTCTTTAATAGATTTTAAAATTTCTCTCCAGTTTTTAACCCAATTTCGAATCCGAATATAAGATTGAACTAAGGAAATCTAGTATAGAATACCCATCTAAAATTTTCATATAATAATGAACTTCGAAATTTAAAACCAGTTTGGTGTTCTTACTCTATAACTTCTATCGACTAGGTGGGGAAGAAGATGATGTTCTATTTTTCTGGTTAGCATCTTTTTATTAAGATTTTGTGGTTAGAGTTCAAACATTGCTACCGTCTGATTATTGAATCAGAAAAGAGAAATGAAAGAAAAAAAAGGTCGAACAGTTTGCTTAATCGAAGAAGACAAGGCTATGTTGGATACTTTGGTTGACACAGGTTTGTATTTTGCACGTGTACATTCATGCTGACTCAGCAAACTGGAAGATGGATGGATTCTTAACGAAAGGAGGTTTTGTTAATTTAATTTATGTAGGAGAGGTAATGCAAATTAACAATCTTTGTAGGGGAGGTAACACAAACTGCCCCTAAGATGTTTAATATATTGATCCACCAAGCCTTTGCGTATCTTTCTGGAATTCTTTGTTTCAGTTTTTTTTTTTTTTATATCAATAAAAGAAGGATTTCATTGGACAGTGCCACCCAAAGAGAGAGAAAGGGAACAAAGAAGAGGGGATATGATCAAGGTAACAAGCTACCTGTGACGCAAGAAGCAAAATGACTTGTAACAAATTGTGGAGGATCAAAGTACAATTTCTTCCAATTCTTTACAACGACAGTGTGCGTTAAATTTTCAAACTCCTTAAAACAAAGACATCATTGAAACAATTTGTACTTCATTAATTAAATCATATTAGTTGAGGTATGTAGTGAAGACACGAGCGGTCCTTCTTTCCAGATGCACCAAAAAATAGTTGCTGCCACCAAGTTCCATATCGTCTTCTGTTGTAAGTCATTTTGAAATTGCCAAGATAAAAGAGCAGTTGAAACATTATCAGGGACAATAAAATGCAAACCTATAGATTACATAAAATGAAGCCAAATATCTCTTCAAAATAATAATATGGAGGAATAAATGAGAAAGATTTTCTTCGGCACTGCAAAGTAGACAACCTGGAAGGGTAACAATCCCTTTTCAAAGAAGAGGATCCCTGGTTGGTAGTCTCCTATGACTGATACACCAAATGAAAACACTATTTTGGGAGGATACTTCTGTTGCCATAAGAATTGGAAAATATATGTTGAAGTATTCTAAGTAGACTGGTCATCAAAAGCATTGTCGTATTTAGACTTCACAATAAAGTTTTTCGTAGAAGTTAAAGTCTATTTCAACACATCTTCATTTTGGTTATGTAAGCTAAAATTAGCTAAACAACATATAATTCTCTTTTATCGAAAGCATATAACTTTCTTGGAACCTGCAAATTATGTAACACCTCAACACCATTACCATCGCAAATTGTAGTCGCAGACAAACCTTTGGTTCTAGCCACTGTAAAGATTAGGATAAAACTTACAAAAAGGATCATTCAAGACCCAAGCATCTTCCCAGAATCTAGTTTTTTTTTTTACCATTATTGACCTTGAATTTCACATTACTAACAAAAAAAAAAAACTTCCTCTGCATAACTCCTTTCCACGTAGTAGGACCATAAGCACCCTTAGGTTATTTTGACAACCACTCAACTTCAGAAGAACCATAGTTCTCTGCATAATTTCCTAAAAAGATTAATTAGACGAACAAGATTCAAGTTTTCCAAAAAAATTAATTCTTAGCTAGGAGTTTCTGTTAGAAAAGAGATGAAGAAGAAAGTCATGTTGTTAGAGCAACTCCAATGGGAACAACAAACATTTATATTTTTCCATTATACACCTACAGTGGGGCTGGAAAACCATTAAAACAGATGAGAAAACCCACAGATACAAGAGTTTATTCATCGCATCTCAGATTGAGTCGATCAACTCAATCTGAGACGATTGGTTCCATCATCATCGATCGGCCTCTTTTGAGCCAAGCATCATCACACACATAGCCGCCCAGTTTATACTAATATAACAATGGATACTCGATCCCCTCCTATAAATTGAATCGAATTGAACTCCAAAACCACACCTTCCTTCTACACCAATTTTTTTTTTGAGCAATGACTCAACCATATATTAATCCAGCATAATTTACAATTGATGAAGATTTATCGCTTTGTCAAAAATACGTAGCTCTATATCCGGCTAGGAGTTTATAACTACGTCAAAATGGGGTAATAAGTATGAGTGATATCCATAGAATCTTCGATAACTTATGCAATGATACCGGTAACCACAACAACCGCAATGCAACTGGGTTGTTTTTCCGAATTTGTGATATAAACGAAGAAGTTAGAAAATTCATAGCTTTGGTTCGGCTTGTTGGTCATTATTGACTTAGGGGTGAGACAAACGTTGATGTTTTATTGCAAGCTCGAGAGGAATGACGAAGATGAAAAAGAAGAATTTTTACTTATGAAACACATTACACAATCTTAAAGGATATTTTGATATCTCGTTTTGGGTATTGATAAGTACAAATACTGCTCGAGATAAAGTTATAATTTCATTTCTAGATAAATTATTACTGATTACATGTAACAGTTACATTAACTAATATGATTTTACAAATATTAAAAATTAAGGATAATTTTAGTTATTCGGCTCCACTCCAGTTCCTGTAATGCGTCCCTCCTTGCATCACAAGTTCATGTAGATTGAGACCCTTCAGTATTCTGTCCCCCACTTTGGTTTCCTAACCATGGACATGAAGGAACTGGAGACCCATCAAAGTTTAATGATCTCCTATAATCTTGATAACCTTTGGGACCTTATTCACTTTCCTGGGGAGATGGAGATTGTTGCAGTGGACGATATGGAGAACCTTGCAATGGATTATATGGAGAACCTGTCACATGAGGTACTTGTGTTTCTCGCACTACATCCTGGGAGGATGGAGTTATTGTACGCTGAGAAAAATTAGGACTTAATCTCAATGTATCCCCAAACGTGCGCAACTGTTGGACGTAAATACGTCTAGTTTCAATATCTATTAACTCTATTTGATTCAATTGTTCTTGATTTTCCGAAGTGCATGTATAAGAATCAGGATGCTCGAGACCTTGTGACATAATGGGAAGAACTTGACACTCTCCAGCAAGATTAAAAGTCTCTAGCTCCCAATTCAAAACTGGCTAATCATACCCAGTCGATGAAGAAGAAGATCTTGTTTGTCGTTTTGATCGAGTCGACGAAGATGAAGCTCCCAGTGTAGGATAACTGGTGAAATTTGGAATCACTAGTGGTGCATGTGTTGGAGCATTCGGAAATTCTCTTCCCAATGCAACGAAATCCAGACCATATATGTGTAAAACTACTCTAAGAATTATATGCTCCGTAACACTCTTATACTATCGGTCATAATGGTCTTCATCACAAGGGGTGAATTTAGTCTCATTCCTTTCCCAAACTCTTGCCTTTAGTTCTACGTATCTCGACCCGTACACGATAGCTATTCTTGGAGGATGTAGTGGCTCTTTAACTCGACCAACTAACTGTCTAGCACATCTATCCCCAAAAAATTAAACACCAATATCTCTAACAGGACTATACAACATCATGCGCTGGAGTGAAAAGTCTATGATCCTTCTGAAAATATCAGTGTTTTATTATTCAAAATACATATACGACCTCCAAATAACATTATATTTGTTCCTAATCGATATTTGGGATCTCCACATATGAATGTTATCTCGCTCATATTTTTGTTGTCTTGGATTTCAATTATCACCTTCGTACCTCACTATCATTGGCCAATATTTATTCGTGTAGTCACAAAGTCTTGGTACACTAACGTTGAAACATGCATACCACCAGAGATAGAGTAAAAAATATATATAAAGGAAAATAAACTATATTTAGTCTAAGGAGTGTATAGTCGTATTGTACTTGCTAGATATTTTTACACTGATCTAAACCTAAATAAATGTATTGGCGTATTTACCTCAACGATGCCCCAACAACCTTCAATGTTTGACCCCACACAACATGTGAGATCGAGACAAATGTACAATTCGGCTAATATAGCGGACCCCCAATCATAAGTGGAAGCCTTTTCCATATCTTGCAGCGCCTTTACCCACCCCACTTGTATGCTAGACGTTGAATTGGGGGAAAAAACATGAACCGAGTATCCATAAAATAAATACCCTAGCAATTTTTGTATCTTTAGCAGGGTCATACTCTTCCAAATCAGGATCGTTATCATCATGCAATTCGTTAAATATAAATGCCTTTAAACATGAATTAGCAATTCCACCAAAGCTAAATTATTTTGTTGTGTTGTTATTTGAAAGTACAATGGAAGTGCATCTTTGTATCGTTTTTCGGCCAACCAACCATCTTGGTCAAATGGAGCATCATATCCCTCCCCAAAAGGTATCCCAAGTAGGAAATACAAATCTAATGGTGTTATACCTGAAAAATCAGTTTGTTCATTTCATTTGTAATCCTCGTATTGATTGCATAAAAATATAAATCAAAAGAAATGACATGCATATTTCGAAGTCATGTAAATAAATGTGTGTGTAGTATACCACCATCGCTCCATCAATATACCCACTGGAAAAAAAGGGTATAACAACCACACCCAATAATTCATTCGGCAATCTGTATGGAATAAACTCCATTATAATTCTGAGAGCACCAACTTAAAAGTGAGACTCAATCAAGAAATATATCAAAGAGCTTTATCTCTATTTCTCAACACAATAAGCAAATCGAACAGATAGAAATCTGTGAGCCTGATTGATATGAGAAATAACTTGGACGGTACCAAAGACCAATGCCCAAGTGTCAATCAAGTTATATCCAACAAACAAGGTCGGATTTATTAACTGATTGAACTACGCACAACCTGTGATATTTCAATTTTATAAACAAATATAGTGCGGAAAAGAAATAACACATACACCAGAAATTTTGTTAACGGGGAAACCGCAAATGCAGAAAAACCCCGGGACCTAGTCCATATTTGAACACCACACTGTATTAAGCTTCTACAGATACTAGCCTACTACAAGTTAACTTCGAAATGAAATGTAATTGATCTCTAACCAAGTCTCACACCGATTAAGGTACATTCGCGTTCCTTACGCCTCTAGAACCATGCTGGATTCTGCGCACTTGATTCCCTTAGCTGATATCACCCATAACTAAGAGTATCTACGACCTAAAGTCGAATACTTATAAATAAATATGTCTCCCACAGATATGTATATTCTTTATTCGGTTTTTGTTCCGTGTTTTGATAAATCAAGGTGCACAAGAACCAATTGATAATCCGGTCTTATACTCACGAAGAGCAACCTAGAAATATCAATCACCTTACAATAACCAAACTGCTTAATAGAAAAAGGTATTGTGGAATTACAAGAGTCTGTGACGAAGAACTGTTGTGATTACTTTTTGTATCTTACCTATCGGAGATAAATCTCGAGCAAATCTTATAGAAGATAGTACTCAACATGATAGAAAAAGTAAGATCATAATATGCAACTACAGAGAAAATAATTGGATATGGCTTCACGAATCCCAAATGAAGTGTTCAAGTAGTTAACCTAATATGGTTTTGGAGAAACCTAGGTCAAAGGAGAATCGACTCTAGTTTGCAACTAGGACACATGAAAGTGTCGGGATTAGGTTTTTCCAGTTGCTAGAGTTCTCCCTTATATAGTCTTTCAATTCATGGTTTCTTACAATCAAAGATAAGATAGCTTAGTAACAAAGCATTCAATATTCACCGTTAGATGAAATCCCGATTTAAGATTCAAGCTAAGTCTGCTTAGAAATAAACAATTAATCTCCACCGTTAGATGGTATTAGCTTATTACACACAAATGAAATATACCTTCATTTATATATGGGTAACCGTACCTAAACGTGTATATTGAGTTGGCTAAATAACATCTAACCGAAGTTAGCCATATGAAAACTTTTGTCTTAACCATATTCATCTAACACCTCTATATCAAATATGATGATCAATCAATTATGAATGATAATCAAATGAATCTAATTGTGCTTCACATTGAGTTGTTCAATTGTTCACTATCTCATAGAAATATATATGAAAAAATTGAAATAAAATTGGATTGATTCGTAATCGTACAAAGTACTTATACAAGAATCAATTCATGAACATTAAGCACGGTTTGCAAAGATTTCATTCCTTAATTCATAAATGTTTTAGTTCATGAGTATGAAAATCATACTTAGACGATTTTAGAACTTAACCAATGTGTTCGCAAACCAGGTATGCGAACAAAAGCTCCGGACCTTGGCATGTCCAGCCGTTCGCAAACCAGGTACGCGAAAAGCCGTCCTAGACCCAACTCAGGTGAAACTATTTGCATACTAGGTACGCAACCAAGGTTCCCATACATTTACAGGTAAAATGTTCGCATACTAGGTACGCAAATAAGGTTCCCGGACCTGAATTATACTAATACAGTTCGCATACTAGGTATGCTTACCGTGTTGTATCCATACATGGTCAATTGTTCTAAACTCCCATTTCAATCATTGAAACATCCTTAGAAGACGAAAATGGTTGTCTCACACAAACCATTAGCTTCAAGTAATTTTCAAGTGATCGAATAATCAATACGAAACTTTCCAAGTCGACAAAAAATGATTGTCTCACACAAATCATGTAAGATATTTCAAGAAAATTTTCACATGATCATCTTTTGACTTAATATTTAGTTTCCAACAAATAAATTATCTCCAACTAAACTCGTCAAGAATAATGATGAACATAGTTAAAGCAAAAAGCTTCCAACGCATATTTTGATAAATAGATACGCGAGATAAACTCAGCTCGAAATATCAAATGTGTATAATATAAAAGTCTATATAGTTATACGACTTAGTCTCACTAGAAGATAGAATAGAATAGACTTCTGAGTGATAGATAAGTTTTAGTCTCCACATACCTTTTGTTGATGAAGTTCCTCCGAGCTCTCCTCAGTAGATATTCTTCTTCTATCGATGAACGCCATGAAGTCTAAAGCTCAACTACACATTCTATCCTAATCTGATAGTAGACTAGAAATCAAGTATATAGTTTTGATCAACTAAACTTGACAAACAAGCTTGAGATAGCAAAGCTTGCGAGTTCGACCGAGCAGTTCTCTAACAATCCCCCCCTTTGTCAATTTTAGTGACAAAACTATCAATACATATGGATTAAAAAATAAATTAACTTTATAGCTTTTCATCAATCATGTTTAATTTCCTTGGCTTTTCAACATTCCTTGAATTCTTCGATATTCCAAGTACTCAAGCGATTATGAACGTGTTCAACTCATCATCATTGTTGTTGAATATCCATAGCCATAACAATGAGAAAACAAATATCCTCAATCATTGTTATACAATGTCATAGTATTATTACACAAAATTAAAGTCCAATTGCATCACATCTTTGATAATAATACTACGGTGATATGTATCACTCCCCCTTAGTTAACACTTTCATCTCACAATGAAAACCACTCTCCCTTACATAATGATCTGTAAACCATATGTATGTATTGTGAACTACCAAATAATTCTTCCCCTTTTTGTCAAAATAAATTGGAAAAGGTACGAAAAACTACGGGATTATAATGAAATTCTCAAATATAACGAAAAACTACGCACAACCTGTGATATTTCAATTATATAAACAAATATAATGCGGAAAAGAAATAACACAGACACCAGAAATTTTGTTAACTAGGAAACCGCAAATGTAGAAAAATCCCGGGACCTAGTCCAGATTTGAACACCACACTTTATTAAGCCGCTACAGACACTAGCCTACTCCAAGTTAACTTCGGACTGGAATATAGTTGATCCCTAACCAATCTCACACTGATCAAGGTACAATTGCACTCCTTACGTCTCTGAATCCCAGCAGGACTATACGCACTTGATTCCCTTAGATGATCTCACCCACAACTAAGAGTTGCTATAACCCAAAGTCGAAGACTTGATAAACCAATCTGTCTCACACAGAAAAGTCTATTGAATAGATAAATTTGTCTCCCACAGATAAACTTATGAGTTTTGTTCCGTATTTTAATAGATCAAGGTGAACATGAACCAATTGATATACTGAACTTATATTCTCGAAGAACTGCCTAGAAATATCAATCATCTCACGATAATCTTAATCATATGGTAGTGAAACAAGATATTGTGGAATCACAAACGATGAGACTAAGATGTTTGTGACTACTTTTTTATATTGCCTATCGGAGATTAAATCTCGAGCAAATATTAGAAAAGATAGTACTCAATCATGATAGAAAATAGCAAGATCAGAACACGCAACTACGAAGGAAATAGTTGGGTATGGCTTCACAATCCCAATGAAGTCTTCAAGCTGTTAACCTACAGGGTTTCGTGAAAAACCTAAGGTTAAAGGAGAATCGACTCTAGTTGCAACTAGTATCACACATGAGGCGTGGGGATTAGGTTTCCCAGTTGCTAGAGTTTTCCTTTATATAGTCTTCAAATCAAGGTTTGAAATCAATGTTACCTTGGTAACAAAGCATTCAATATTCACCGTTAGATGAAAACCTGATTAGACTCAATATAATATCTTTCAACCGTTAGATCGAACTTAGCTTTTTACACACAAATGAAAAGTGATTTCATTTAGATATACCTAAACGTTTGCACCTTTGTTGGCTCAACAATAGTTAACCAAAGTTAGCCACATGAACACTTTCATATAAACCTTATTCATCTTAACCATAACTAGATCAAATGACTCAAATGAAACTAGTTCTAGAGTTGTTCAATTGTTTATATTCTCATAAAAGTATACAAGACACAATTGAAGCAAAATCAATTTTGATTCACTTGAATCAAGTCATGAACATTATAGCCATGGTTTGCAAAAGATTGCATTCCTTATTATATAAATGTATTAGCTCATGAACAATTCGATTTTAGAACATTATCCACTCAGTTATGCAAATGGGTACGCATACCTAAATGGCCTAGACTAAGTTTGGGTTCGCCAGTACGCGAACTGGTACGCATACCTTCCAAACTCAGCAAAAATTCCCGGACCTGAAACTCACGCCAGTATGCGTACCGGTTGTTGATGGTGGATTTTCATTTAAGGATAAAATTGTAAAAGCCAAAAAAATAATAATTATGCGCTAACATCTTGTAAAAGATGAAGCCATTAATAAGTGTTGAATACTTCTTCACTTTACTAATTCACCTAGAATGGAGCATGTGGCAACAATCCCAGTCTGTGAATTAAATACAACATTATTAATTAATGCATAACCAACCTTGTATTTCCTGTACTCATTATCAGTGCGGCATGACGACTGAGTGTTGATCCCAGCAGGGCAACACGAATCTCCAAGCATTATAATGAAAGCATGTACGAAATACACGTACATGCTGTCACTCTCGGTGTGCTATACTAGCCCGATTGAACAACTCTCGGTGTGTTATACTAGCCGGATTAAGCATCCGGACTATCCGTATCAGTCTGGAAATGATCACGACCATCCAACTCTACCAGTATGATTGGATGGTCCAGATCGATTCCATAACCCCCGAGCAGGTATGGAATATCCGATGCCGAACCAACGCGGGCCCCGCATGGTCGGCCTCCCCAAAAGGTTAGCATAACTTGCCAAAGCGTCCAAACCAAAGCACTATGGACAAAAAACCCTAAATTAGGGTTTGCGGCACATTACATGTGTCGCAAAACAGTCTCAACCATCCATCTTTGCAGGAATAAATGGAGGGTATATATGTAGATTTAGAGGGCCCAAAGCATGTCAAAACAACCACCGTGGGACCACCTGCATACCTGACTGATCGGTCATGACCAACTATAATTGGTCCCCTTGATTCGTGCGCTCCAAATCAGGTGTGACACATGGCCAGCAATACCCTAAATAGGGTTTGTCTCGTGATCACGAGCGTCCATCTTCTCTTGATTGGATGAAGGGTCCAGGAATAGGCTAAGCAAGTCCGGTAAGTATCAACACGATCACTGATGACCTACCTATCTCTACACCCAATCGGCCAAGACCAAACTTGGCTATACACCTCGATTCGCGCGCCCAAAACAAGCGTGGTCGCACCTCCCAAATTGCAAACTAATCTTGACCACTCAATTTCGCCGGACAAATTGAGTGGCTTAGATCATGTTTTTATGGGATGTTAGGGTATGGACGTGAACACCAACCTACCACCCACACGCCGAACTGATCGGCCGGGACTGACCAAGCCTGGTTGTCCTGAAACACGCGCCTGAAGTTGGCATGATGCGCGGCTTTTGCGGCACCAGATTTCTGTCGCAAATTGATCTCGACCACTCAACTGCGTCGGATAAATTGAGTGGTCCAGATCACACTTCCACGGAACAGTGAGGTATGAATATGTATATCGGCATGCCGTCAACATACATGACCGACCTGCCATACCACAACCATGTCCCAAGCTTGGATTTGACCAAGCTGAAAAGTGGTGTTTGCGCACATTTTCCCAAAACCCTAATTTCACCAACGGTCGCAGATGAGTGTCTCAAAGATCATCTCGTCCGTTCAACTTCACCGGCTTGGTTATACATCCCTGGTCAGGAGTTAATTGGTCAGTGTGGCATCATGGTGATCATCATCCGTCACTCTACCACACCATGTGGTCGGTCGAGGAAGGACTTGCTGGCGCAACTTTCAAACCATCACATGAAGTAGGCAGGATATGTGGCTATTTTGAGATGCTCATACAGCGATGTTTCATACATGCTGGATGAACTCGATACAGTACGTGCCTAGAATACGCATGATACTTCACAGGTATCGACTTCCTGAATAACGCAATTATTCAATCTAGCATTACATGCTATTTTCTGTGGGTCACACGATCCACACACTCGAGACATCAATCATGTCACAAACTGGGGGATACATACTGGGATATTGGTCTGGCGGTTCACAGTGTGTAGCGCACAACGCGTGATAGGTGTAGAATACACCTAATTTACTATCTAGTAGTTTATGCTTTCTTTGCTATTTTTCTTGTAAATTATGTATTTTACGTATGTTTTTGAGTTATTAGGTACTCTGGAGTCGCACAGACGAAAAGAAGGTAAAATCACCCAATTTGAGTAAAAAGGGCAAAATTGTCATTTCAGGGGAGAACACTATCTGGAGTCCGGTAATGGTTAAGGGGAAACTCTTCTTAGAGGTATACTAAACGCAAACCAGCTATGGTTAAGGGGTTATCATTTGGAGTACCCCTTATCATTTAGTAGAGGCTGTAATTATCAATGGGTGGCTATACTGGGTGCAAATATTGTCTCATGTTCGAACCCTAAAAGCAAGAAATATCTTTCGTTTAATTCATTCAATTATTTTCACTGAAACTGAGAAAAAAGAAAAGTTGCGCAACCAGCTGTGGATCTGAAATCAAGCAGCAATGCTGCTATTGTTCAGAGAGATGGGTGATGAGAGATCGAGAAATTATGGCAGAGAAGAAGGTGTAGTTTGGGTTGATTCGAATTAGGGTTGAAGCTGTTTCTGTAAAGAAGAACAGGGAGAAGATGTTGGAACTGAATCGAAAATCAGATGAAATCAATGTTTTGAGCTTCACAATGCTTGAATCGAAGGTGGGTTTGAAGAATTGATGGGTTTAGATTTGTGTGATACTATTGTTGAATCGAGATCCAGAGAAGGTTGAATTTGACTGAGGTGCTGGTGAATCGATGAGGTTGAAGAGCTCGTTGTTGCTGTTCGATGGGTTCTGATTATTGTTCAACAAAAGGAGGAGAGAATGATGATGCAATTCAGCTCAAGAACGGTGGTGAGCTACTGTTGTGATATGAAATCGGAGATGGGTTCTATGTTGGTGTTGCAGTAAAGGCAAGAGCTGAGTAGCAGATGAAGCTCTATTTGCAGGGAATGATGCAATTGAACCAAATAGATGTATGTGCTAGGTTTGTTACAGGAATTGAAGACAGAAAAGTCTTGAAAATTATGGACGGAAAGTCCTGTAATCAGCCGAAACTCGACCAATTTTCCCTTCCGGCGAGTCGAATCAGTAGCCGACGGCGACCTTTCCAGACGATCCCGGTGACCGATCCATAACGAGTTCGATGAGACGATCTGACCCAACTCAGACCAATCAGCTTGACTCAGAAGCTGACTAGAAGCTGACTGAAGTTGACTTCTCCTCCCTTTGACTAATTAACTGACTGGAGACTGATGTTTGACCTGTTTGACCGTTAGTCTTAACGGTGGACTGACATAATATTCCGTCGACGGAGAGAATTTTCAGGTGGACGGTGGTGACAAATTCCGGCCAAAAACCCAGTTTCCGGTGAGCAAAAATACAGAATTTTGTATGGACTTCTCTCACGTGTATGAAGACTTAGAATTGGGAATTGGATGAAAACTTGGAAGTTTTGGAGAATAGGACTAGAAATTGGGAAAGTGGTGTTCTTATGGAATGTGGATTCTTTTCCTACAAAGATATGGAGAGTATTGAAGCCTATAAATAGAGGAGTTCTCTACAACTTTTTATACACATCTACTTTGGAGAAGGAGCAACCATCATCTTTTCAATAAGTTTTTCTTTCTTCCTTAATTATTATTATTATTGTGTGAACTCCAAACTATGAGTAGCTAATTTTCTTATTGATTGAGGATGAATTCCTAGTTCTTAAAATATGGTTAGAGTTTTGTTTTAATTCTACTTTGAAGTTTTTCATATGATTATCGTTTGTTTTTGCTAATATTAATGTTTATGCTTGATTGATAGGTCGTATGGGTGGCCAACTAAATTGATTTTTTAATTGATTGGAAGCTAGTGAAAGTTAGGGGATAAGTAATCGTTTCTTGACTATTTACATAAGTAGAAAACACAAGACCTTGTGGAGGGATTCCGTGGAGCAATTGTGTGTGAAAACAACGTTAGCAAGTGGACCTTGATCTAATAGTTTAACTACTAATATCAACCTAATAAATTCATAAATCTTAATGCGTTTAACTAAATTACATCTTGGGTGATCTAATACTAGGTGGTTTGGTGAATAGAATCCGGTAGTCGAGAACTTCCGTATCCGGTGATATAAGGGATTTTGGGGTTAGCACTGATCTAGCTACTATACCTACGGTTGGTGATAATTTGTGACTAATAAAAAGTGGAAAAGAACATAACTTTAATCATTGTTTTGCAGCGAAGAAGGATTCCTTGATCTATTCTCTCTTATTGATTTCAATTTACACTTTTAATTTCTTTGTTTATTTTATTTACTTTCTTAAATTCTTAATCAATACCCCCCTTTGTGTGACAATTTTACAACTAGAATCTCATGCTCCTCGTGGGATAGATCTTGACTACTCTATATTACTTGTTAATTAGGTAGTAAAGTATTAATTAATTTGTTTTGGTTACAACATGCATACAAATTTTGGCGCTGTTGCCGGGGAGCAACGGGCAATTTTAGTTGTTTTTATTTTTCTTTTTGCTTTATTCTTGCTTTGTTGGATTTTATACCGTGTCTAACTTAGTTTTGTGGACCTTGTTGTAGGTGCTATATCTTTGGTGAATGCTTAAAAATGTAAGACCGAGTCCAATACGTCTTCGATCTGGAACTCAACTAAAGGATTTCATTCGAGCGGTTAACACTCCGCTTCCTCGTTCTACATCAAGTGAGTTCGCAGATTCGTACATAGAAGAAG
The DNA here is from genome assembly GCA_023529315.1 of Papaver bracteatum. NCBI lineage: Eukaryota > Viridiplantae > Streptophyta > Magnoliopsida > Ranunculales > Papaveraceae > Papaver > Papaver bracteatum. The sequence continues at coordinate 271,833 of JAJJWX010001847.1, forward strand.
AAGCAATGGGTGATCGTACACTCAAGGACCTAGATTCTCACAATCTCGATACACAACAATGGTGTATCCAAACTAACTCAACTTTCGAGATCAAGCCGGGGTTGATTAGAGAATTACCAAAGTTTCATGGCATGGTGAATGAAGACCCGAACAAACATCTTATAGACTTCAATACCATAGTCATGGCCATGCTTCCACCGGATATTAATGCGGATGGAGCAAAGTTGAAAGCTTTTCCGTTCTCTTTGGCGGGCAATGCTAAGAAATGGTTGTACTATTATCCTTCCGGAAGTATCACAACATGGAATGGGATGAAGAAAATTTTCCTTGAGATATATTTTCCCGCATCGAAAGCTACTCAAATTCGCAAGGATATTTGTGGGATGAAACAACATGTGGGAGAGTCATTATATGAATGTTTGGATAGGTACACGAGATTGGTGGAAAGTTGTCCACACTGTAGTTGCAGGATAACCTACAACTACACCCTTAATAGAATTGGTAAAAACTCAAGAAGTTCTTGATGATGAATGATAACTTTCTTATTAATTCTCTTAATTGATTACATGGAATTATCAAAATGGAACTAGAATAGTTACAAATTTTTCTATTCTCTTTCCTAAGATAATTTCTTACACTCACTAAAAGAACCTCTCAAATTTTACATTTGAACTCCTATTTATAGTAAAACTCATACAGCTGTATATGAATTGCGAAATATCGCAAATCATACTCGCAAAATTATTCCATCCTCGCAAAACTTCATATTTCTCCGCGCTACTTCTATCATCGTATCATTTTATAACTCTTTCCTCTTTATTTATTACGATACTCGTAAACCATTATCTTGCGATATTCAGTACCTACATCTTGCCTCTTCTCATGTCAATTCTACGAAGAAGAAATGATCGTGAGAACATAACCGTTACTTAGTCTTTTAGAATTTGGACACGTCTTTTGTAACCGTTCTTTTCTAGTTATTCCCTTATATAACTCCTTTATATTCTCTCCTCCTTTTCTTCTTCTTACTTCAATTTTATCTTCTGCTCATACTCTCTATTACTGTTTTCTCTGAAATTTCTTCTTCTATTATATCTTCATGAGTTCTCCAAGGTAATTTCCTTCTATCTCCGCGCATTTCATTTGTTCTCCTCTTTAATTTCTGTATAATTTGTTATCTGATTTTGGTTTATTTCAGCAAAATAACTCCTCAGATGAAACCTCAACTAAAAAATTCAAGCCCTAATCTACGAAGAAGAAAATCTGAGAATCAAAAGGTAGTTAAAATACTTTGCCTTCTTTCCTGAACAATATATTGTTGCCTCAGTTTTTAATCTACATTTTGATTCGCAGGTTGGCGAAAAAACCAAACCCTGGTAAGAGATCTCAAATAACTAAACCCACACCATTAATTCCGATTGATGATTTCCTTCCTGAAGTTGATAAGGAATTTTCCTCTCCTCCTCGTGAAAATGCTTCTTCACACACTCCTGCCTCTACTCCATTACCTACCTTTCAATCTCCCATCAGTGTCAATTTATCAACACTTCTTCAAGATCAACCCTCACAAAATATTTCTTCAACTTCTTCTCTTGAAAAAAAACCTTCCCAAAATATTTCTTCAACTTATTCTCTTGAAAAACCTATCTTGTCCCCAAATCCTTTGAGTGCTATTTCTCCAGACAATTTGCAGCTTGCTCTTATTCCTTCAAATTCTTCTCCTCTTCCTCAGGAAATTCGAGATGGAGTTTATTCAACTTTCCAAATGTTATCTGAGGTTTTGACCAATACTGCGAAGTCTAATAATGTTCGTTCGCAATATGAGTTTTGCGAAGTTCTAAATAATTTCGTCAATCCAGAGATTTCTTCTTCACGTCAATCCTTGGAAAAAGAAATTGAATTTCTTCGCCAATCTTTGAAATATTCTCAAGCAGAATGCGAGGATCTCCGTAAAGAAAATTATCATCTTCAAAATAATTCTCTCGACTGTGCGATTATTCGCAAAAGAAATGATGAATTGAAAGGTATGATTACTATCTTCATATTTTCCCTTTTACTTACTTATATTCTTCATATGCTTAAAACATCCATTAAAACCCATTCCCCTTTATAGAATCCATCCATAAATGTAGAAGATTGGTACTTCACCATGAATCTGATGCAACAGAATATCAAACCAAGCATGAAAGCCTCTCAAACCAATTCTCCCATTTATCTGATCTTTACTCGTGTGCTCTTGACAACTCTGATGCTCTTTTTCAAGAGAATACTCAATTAATATATGATCAAAATTTTTTGAATGATGACATATCTCAACTTTTTTCTTCCTTAACTAAAGCTAATTTGAGAATAGAAACCTTATTAGAAGAGAACAAAACCTTATCAAAAGAGAAATGTTCGTTTTTGAATACAATGATTGTTTTTTCGCAAGAATTAAAGACTCTTCAGAATAAATGTTGCGATCAAGAAAATCTTCTTTCTTTGTTGAAAGGTGAACTTGAGGAATTAAAGAAGTCTTGAGATCTTTGAAAGAAATTCTTTTGTTATTGAGAAGAATTCCCTTATTAATAAGAATATAGTCTTGAGTGCTAAGAATAATCAACTTGAAGAAGATTATTCGTCATTAAAAAGTCTTAATGCCAAACTTGCGAAGGATAAAATTTTTCTCCTTTCTAAAGATCAAAAGCTTCAATCTCGACTTAAAGGATTAGTTGGTGATGGTTTTGATAATGCGATGAATCATATGAAGAACTGTTGTCTATCTTTAACTCAATATCTTGCTTCGCAAAGAGAAGGTAGTCATTAAAATTTGACTGCCTCTGGTATATCTTTAAATTTCGTTATACTCGCAAATTTTATCCTTTGAATTTTGTTTTATATGCAGAATCTGAGAACAATCTTCGTAATGCGAAAGCTGAATTAGAAGCCTCCTGTTCCGAGCTTCGTAAGAAAAATGCTTTGCTTTCTACCCGCTTAATCAACTCTCGTGACCGTGCTACTCGGAGATTCAACTATCTTGCTTATTCCAAAGATATCGAAGATACCAATCATCAAAAAGCGATACTTCGTGAAAGTCATCTGAAAGCTCAAGTCTTTACGAATAAAATTCTCTTATCAAGAGCCTTGCCTCATGTGAAAATTACTCCTCTGAAAATATCTGACGATGAAGTTGCTCGTGAGCACGATAGTGATTTCGATTATGAGAGTGATGATGAAGATCTTGATGACGAGAAAGAATCTATTCCTCAAGGAGATGTTCCTGTTGCATATTCTTCAAAGGATGATATCTCGCAAAAGTCGAAGGTCTGCTAATGACCCTACTCATCTTAAAGATCCAAAGACAGAGTGTTGATGAAGCATGATAACATTCTTTTTTCAATTTATCATTGACTCTCCTGTCCTCCTTTCTTTTGAATTCCTTCCCTTAGTTACTGTTGGTTTTCTTTTTTGAACAATTCTGTTTTTTAAGAAGTACATCCGATATTTTGCGAAGATGATTTATCCTTTCTTAAGAAGTATATCCGATATTTTGCGAAGATAATTTAACCTTTCTTTAATTAAATTTGCCCCATTTGATCATATGAAGAGAAATAATATATAACTCACAGATAAAGCTTAGTATCTCCTTTTCCCCCTATTATTTCTCTTTAAATGATTAAACATTGTTTGAAGTATTAGAATATCTTCCTCAATTTATCTTACGAAGTTTCAACTTGTTACGATTGTAAATAAGAAATCCTCCCTTCTAAGTATAAAAAATAAAATATATGAAATATCCTTAATAAGTATACTACATATACAATACCTTTGAAGAAGTATTAGAAGTACTAAATCCTTCAAATGAAGATATATAAGAAGTATTAGAAGTACTCGATCCACCAAATGAAGAGATATAAGAAGTATTAGAAGTACTCGATCCACCAAATGAAGAGATATAAGAAGTACTCAATTCACCAAATGAAGAAGTATTCAATCTGTGAATAATTACGTAACATATGACGAAGTATAATGATTATTTAACCTTCACCAAATGAAATATCCGTTGAAGAAGTATAATAAATATGAGATATTCTTGAAGAATTATAAGAAGTATTCAACTTTTGGAGAAATATTCAATTATATGGAGAACTATAAGAAATATGTAATTCTCGTAAATTTTTACGAGTATGAACTTATCTGTATTTGATTGCTATCAAAATCGCATCTTTTGTTTAGTCTTCATAAAAATTCTTCAATGATGTTATCTTCTTTGATAGGACTTCTTGTAAAAATTCTTCAATGGTATTGACGAAGCTGTCTTCTCTTCAAAACTTCATAATGTATATTCTTGTATAATTTCTTCAATGATATCGACGAAGTTGTCTTCTTTTCAGATCTTCATATTGTATATTCTTGTATAATTTCTTTAATGGTTTTGATGTAATGAATTTCATTAATTTTTGTGGTCTTATTTTGCCACCTCTTTTGTAGTAAATTTTTGTACTTGCGATAATATGACAAGTCTGTACATTCTTGCGAACATACAACCTCGTGACATTATCGTCTTGCGATGAAATCGCAGGACGTCTTTACACTTTCATGCAAAAACCCATTGATCTCATCTTATCTTCATTGTTATGTTCTCCGAGTTCTTTTTTCTTTTCTTTCTCTGTTTTTTTTTTTTTTTTTTTAGAAGGCTCGCAGAACTTCATTTGTTGCACAAATATGACAAGCCTTTATGTTTTCGCAAACAAGAAGCCTCGTGACATTTGCGTCTTATAGCACGTATCAGCTCCCTAATGGAGGGTGCTGCCCTTTATCTTCCCCCTGGTTGCCCCTTCAAGGAAGCGTACATCGAACATACAAGGTTAGCTCTTCCCATCCGGTTCGCAACAACAACACTTTTTGATCGCAACCTCTTATCCTTTTTGCCTATAGGGCTTATAGTTACGAGTTTGCACCCTATGGGGTATCTTTGGGCCAAGTGCATCATTTGCCAAGACTTGTCAAAAATGGCAGATGTGGTTCAACCTCACCCGACACTCTTGACTCAACCGTGTACCTCGGCGCCTTGATCGTTTTCTTCACTTCTTGGGAAAGACAAGATGCCTTAGTCGCCCAACCTAAATCCTCTTACACCGCATTTTATATTGCGTAATGTCGCTAGATTAGGTGAGAATCCAAGGTGTCTAACCCGGATAGGTACCCCATTATTGGGTTGTACCCCTAAATTTTTACCATGTACTAAGGGTCCTTGGTGGTGTTCCGGTTACCCTTAGCCACGTTTATAGGTACCCCCTTAAATGACGTACTTTAGGACTTTGCCTCTTTGAAATATAGCTTCGCGAACTAGGTGTACGCCACAAAGGTTTGCCTGTATAGAATTTTCTGCGGCTCTCTTTCTTTTTTTGGAGGCTGATCACAGATTGCGGTCTTTTATTCGCAAATTAATGAAATTTTAATCGCAATATAAATTTTGAAACTCGTAACTTTTCCCAATTTCCTGCGAGCAAACAATATTCGTAAAAAATTTCATAAGTTTTATGGATAATACCTTTTCAAATATAGTCTGTTCCAAGGTCTACCAAGCCTCAAACCCATGTCTCTCCCTTCTGGATCCATCAGCCGATAAGCTCTGCTTCCTACAACTTCTTTAATAACATATGGTCCATCCTATTTTGGTGCTAATTTTCCTCCATTTTCTTTTTGATATCGAGGTGTTTCTCGCATGACCAAATCACCTGGTTTATATTCACGTTCAATGACTCTATTGTTGTATTCTCGAGCTAATTGTTCCTGATAAATCTTCATATGGTGCAACACCTTTTCTCTTTTTCTTCCAAATCATCCAATTCACTTAATATTACTCCCGCACTTAAATTTCTTTCCCAAGCTTCTTTCTTTGTTGTCGGAATTACAACCTCTGTGGGTAATACTGCTTCTACTCCATATGTTAGACAATAAGGAGACATTCCAGTTGCTTCTCTTCTAGTTGTATTATATGCCCAAACTGCGCTAGGTACTTGCTCGCACCATCCTTTGAGATGTCCTTCTAATTTCTTTTTGATTGTATCTGCGATTGTTTTATTTGTTGCTTCTGCCTGTCCATTAGCTTGTGGATATAACGGGGTTGACTTCCCACATTTTATCCTAAAAGCACTGAGTAACATCTCTATGTTCTCGCCCTCAAATTGTTTTCCATTATCGATACTAGTTGTCTGGAACCCCGTACACCTGCAAATGAGGTTCTCAAATATGAATGAAAAAACATCTTTATCACGAATATGTTGATCGCTTTTTACTTCTGCGAGCTTCGTGAAATAATCTGTTACAACTATCAAGTATCACCTTTGTCCAGATCCAGGTATAAATGGTCCAACAATATCCAAACCCCATTTACCAAAAGGCCAGCAGCTTGTTGAAGAAGTTAATGTGGCCCATGGTGCATGAATTCTTTTACCATGTCGTTGACATTCCTTGCATCTTCGTACGAACAGTTTTGCGTCTGTATGCATATAAGGCTAGTAATATCCTTGTATTTTTGCTCTATATGCTAGATATCTTCCCCCACTATGATTGTCAGCTTCTCCTCCATGTAACATCTTCAATATTTTTTCTCCTTCTTCGCGAGTTAAGCACCTGAGAGGTGGTCCATTAAAAGATTTTCTATATAAAATTCCTTCTCGCAACTCATAGTTTGTTGCACGACTCTTTAATTTATGTGCTTCTAGTCTGTTCCTGGATATTTATCCTGTTGCGAGATATGCATGAATTTCTTTTCTCCAATCTGCGATGTTGTTTGATAACTCTCTTTCTACTTCCATCGCAAAAGCTTCCTTAATTTCTTTCTCTTTGTCTACTGATGGGTGTTGAATTGTCTGTATTTGGATATTTCTTGTATTTGGATTTGTCATCATGCTTGGAATAAATGCAAAAGCATCTGCGAGACGGTTATATTTTCTAGATATATGTCTCCATTTTAATTTCGGTATCTTCGCAGATAATTCTTCAACGAGTTTCTTGTATTTCTTCAAAGAAGATTCATTTGTGGTATATTACCCTTTAATTTGACAAATCACTAACTGCGAATCACTTGTTATCCTTATACTTTCGAGATTCTTTTCTATTGCGATCTTTAATGCATGCACTACAGCTTCGTACTCAGTTTCATTGTTCGTGGGTGCAAATTCTAGTCTGAATAAGAATGCTGTTCTTTTTCCTTCTGGTGAAATCAACACGACTCCAATTCCATTTCCCTCACTATTGGATGATCCATCCACTAGAATTTCCCATCTATCTGGTTCTGTTAACAAGTCTTTTGGATTTCCAAATTCTTCTTCAACATCCATCATTTCCTCTACTGCTTCATCTTCTTCCAAAGGAAATTCTGCCAAAAAATCTGCGACGACTTGTGATTTTTGCGATGATAATACTTCGTATTTTATCTTGTAATGGTTTACTTGTGCATTCCACCTTTCTATTCTTCCTGACCTTTTTGTGTTCTTCATGATTGATTCAATTGGGACTTTGGTTACCACTTTTATCACATGTGCTTGAAAGTATATTCGCAACTTGAATGATGCATAAACCAGGGCTAAGATTAACTTCTCCATTTTAGAATAATTCTTCTCTGCTTCATTAAAGGTTTTACTAATGTAGTAAATGGGCCTTTCTACTCTCAAGGCGTCTGCTCGCAACAGAACTGCACTTAGAGCATATGGAGTTGTTGCGAGGTATACCAATAATTCTTCATCTCTCTCTGGTTTCTGTAGTATAGATGTATTTGCGAGGTATTCTTTGATTCCTTGAAAAGCTTTTTCACATTCATCAGTCCACTTGAATTTTGCTCCCTTTTTAAGTATGTTGAAAAAATGCTTGCACTTATCTGACATTCGCGAAATAAATCTTCCAAGTGAAGCCAAGAGTCCATTTAGCTTTTGTACTTCTTTTACCGTTGCAGGTGTTGTCATGTCACGAACTGCTTGGACCTTTTCTGGATCAACTTGTATTCCCTCCTTTGATACTATGTATCCCAATAACTTTCCAGATGAAACCACAATTATACATTTCTCAGGATTTAATTTGATGTTGAACTTTCTCATTTGCTCAAATATTTCCTTCAAATCTTGCACATGATCTTTAGCTTCCTTGCTTTTTATCAACATATCATCTACATATACCTCCAAAGTTTTATGTATCCATTTCGCGAACACTTTTTCAACCATACGTTGATATGTAGTACCCGCATTCCGCAAACCAAATGGCATCTTCACATAACAATACAAACCCCTTGGAGCAAAAAAGGCAGTATGTTCTTGATCTTCTTCTGCGAGTGATATTTGATTATACCCTTTATATCCATCAAGTGAAGTGACTCTATCATGACCTGCAGCTGATTCCACCATTTGTGGTATATATGGTAATGGAAAACTGTCTTTGGGACATGCCTTGTTTAGATCAGTGAAATCTATGCAAATTCTTATTCCTTTATTCTTTTTCGGAACAATGACCATATTCGTAATCCATTCTGGATATTTTGCTTCCCTTATGATCCCTGCATCCAACATCTTTTGTAATTCTTCTTCTATCTGTACATGATAATTTTGTGATATCTTCCTTATTCTTTGTTTGAATGGTCTTACATTTTTATCTATGTTCAATCTATGACACGCCACTGATGGATCAATTCCTGGTATCTCATCTACACTTCCTGCGAAGATATCTTTATATTCTTGCAAAAGATCAATAGTTCTTTTTTCTTCTTCTTCATCCATCTTAGTTCCAATTCGCAAGAATAAAGGCTCCTCCTTACTTCCGATATTTATTTCCTTAGTTGGTTCAGCTGCAACATAGCTTGGACTTTGCTCCCCCATAGGTGTTGGTTCTTTGATTATTTTTGCTGGTTCCCCTTCTTTTTCTGGAATCTCATTTGGTATACCTCATCCTTCCTTTGATCTTACTGTATATACTCAGAATTCTTCTTCCTTTTTTGTTTCCTTCGCAAGTTTCCTACGAAGCTGTTTCTTTCTTGCTCTTCCTCCGCATTGCGTTACTTCAATTTGATAACAAAATTTTGCACTATCAAGATCTCCTTTTATTTCTTGTATTCCATTTGGTGTAGGAAATTTGATTTTCTGATGTAATGTTGAAGCAACATCTTTGATCGCATGAATCCAAGGCCTTCCTATCAGCATGTTGTATGGAGATTCCATATCTATCACACACAAGATTACATGTGTTTCGATTTCTCCTAGTAATATTCGCAGCGCGATTTACCCTTTAGATTTTGTTGTAGATTTTCCTAATCCATGAATAAGACATTTTGAATTTGTGATTTCTTCATCTTTAATTCCCATCCCCTTAAGTGCATGATAGAATATGATATTAACAGAACTTCCCGTATCAACCAAAATTCGGTTTAATTTCCATTTTTCTACAACTTTCTTATCTTCTAGCATGATTGGCATTGTGATCACCAATGGTGAAGTGTGGTTCAAGTCTTCATTTGGAATTTCTGCTGCTGAAAATGTGATTTTCTGCTTTTCCCATTCTTCTAAAGCTGTTATCTTTTCTTCCTCCATGATCTTTCTTCCTCTACAATCTCGCTTGTATATTTTTCCCTTCATATTACTATGAAATTCATCAATCATTGTCTTTGTGATCATATTACATTCTTCTTTTTTGCAATCTCCATCTTCTGACTTCATTTGATCTTCAAATTTTCCACAATTCCCTCAAATTTAGGCTACCACAATTCTCAAGTCCCTGTTTCTAGCGCCAATTATGTAGTTGCAGGATAACCTACAACTACACCCTCAATAGAATTGGTAAAAACTCAAGAAGTTCTTGATGATGAATGATAACTTTCTTATTAATTCTCTTAATTGATTACATGGAATTATCAAAATGGAACTAGAATAGTTACAACTTTTTCTATTCTCTTTCCTAAGATAATTTCTTACACTCACTAAAAGAACCTCTCGAATTTTACATTTGAACTCCTATTTATAGTAAAACTCATACAGCTGTATATGAATTGCGAAGTATCGCAAATCATACTCGCAAAATTATTCCATCCTCGCAAAACTTCATATTTCTCCGCGCTACTTCTATCATCGTATCATTTTATAACTCTTTCCTCCTTTATTTATTACGATACTCGTAAACCATTATCTTGCGATATTCAGTACCTACACACACCATTAATTTAGTGATGCTATGATAATCCAATAATTTTATGAAGGTCTCCAAACAAGTGATAGATATCTTCTTGACGCCGCCGGTGGTGGTGCACTAGTGAACAAGACGGTGGCCGAAGCTACCGAGTTGATTTAAAGTATGGCGGCAAACTCGCAACAATTCTATGCAAGAGGTGATTCAATGGTTAAGTTGGTGCATGAAGTTAGTGACTCGTCTCCACAATCCGATCAACGGTTAAACAACATAGAGAGGGTAGTGCAACGATTGGCCGCGGTAATTATTTCGGATGATGAAACCGAACAAGTAAATGCTTTATATCCAAATCAAAGGACAAGGTACGATCCATACTCAAATACTTACAATCCCGGTTGGAAGGATCATCCCAACTTTAGCTATGCAAACAAGCAAGCGGAGGCTCCTAATCCATATGCGCAACAAGGTGGATTCCAACAATCACGTTTCCAACCTCAACAACAACAATTCCAACCACACCAAGTCAAGGAGCAAGATTCTTCTAATGATGACAAGTTGAATGTGATAATGCAAAGCATGCAAGGACTCACTTCTATGTTACAAAAAAACCAACAAAAGACCGATTCGGAAATCAAAGTTTTGGAACAAAGGACTGATTCGGCAATCAAGGATTTACAAACTCAAATAGGACAATTGGCGACCGATATGAACTTGATGAAAGCTCAAACTTCCACAAAGCTTCCTTCACAACCATTTGTGAACCCAAGAGAGAATGTTAATGAGGTTACTTTACGAAGTGGAAGACAAGTAGAGAGTCCAAGTCATCATGAAGAAACTAGGGAAGAGGTATTCAAAGACAAGGAGGAAGCCGAACCAAGGGAGAATTCTATACCAACCGCCCAATCCAAGGAACCGGTTCCTACTTTTACTACTCCACCTCCTTTTCCTAGTCATTTTGCTAAGTCCAAGAAGGAATCTCAAGATAATGCACTCATGGATATCTTCAAGAAGATAGAAATTAACATCCCCTTCATCGAGGCCATCAAGACAATGACAAGGTATGCTAAGTTCATGAAGGAATTATGCACAAAGAAGGATAGGTTGCTTGATAATGAAATTACTAAAGTTGGCGAGAGTGCGTCGGCTATGCTTTTGAAGAAGATGCATACAAAGTGCACGGATCCCGGTGGTTTCACGGTGCCAATTACTATTGGTAAGAAAAGGTTTGAACATGCTTTACTTGATTTGGGAGCTTCCATTAGTGTGATGTCGGCCGAGATATATGACTCCTTGAATCTTGGACCGTTGAAAGAGACAAGAGTTATTATCCAATTAGCAAACAAGCACTCACCGCGCAGTGCATTTTTTTAGGGTTTAGATTCATTCCTCATCCACACACCCCAAATTACCAAAACCGGCAGGAGTAGTTTTCACCCATAAACAATTGACGACCACAGTGGGAGATTAATCTCTCGGTTGCAATATCAATTTCCAATTCTCAATTTCATGTTTTCAATACCCGATTCGATTTCCGCAATCTCAAGGGGGTAGATCTTAGGATTAATTCAATCATCAATTCATTTCAAAATGATAGAACTCAGGTCTGGATCAGCAATCAATTCTGATGGAGCTAGTGTGGATAACACTCCCGGTGTCGATATACCTATCAGTGGAGCTGCCGTGGTCAATACATCTCGTGGAGCCATCACTCCTATTACCAATGCTAGTGGAGCAGGAAATATTCCAGTAGGTGTAACACCTCCCATCACCAGAGCCAGAGCAGCCGCGAATCCCGACATCTCCTCAAGTATAACGCCTCCGGTGGTCACCAGAGAAACAACTTTCACTCCTTCATTGGGACGAGGATCCGGAGGGATGAGAGGAGGACCACCGCCCATTACCATTGCAGAATTGATGGAAAAGCAGGAAGTCTTGGCTAAGACTCAAACGGATATGGCCGCAACTCAGAAAGAGGTACTCACTTTCCTCAAAACTTTGACTGAACGATTACCACAAGATTCACGACAACCCGGGGGAAACGTTTCCATCCTGGCCTACACAGATGAAGAAACTCGCGTTGCTCTTGAACGCCTAAGAGAAAGGAACCAGCCGTCCAAATTCATCACACGCGAGGACCTGGAACGACTTCTCCAAAACCTAGGCAAAGGAGACCGAACAGATGTACACCAGCATCAGCCTCCGTACCCTAAATATGTGCAACGAATTCCTCTTCCAAGGGGTTACACATCTCCTAAATTATCTCTACGATTGTACTGGTAATGCTCGTGAACACGTCTCTCGATTCTTGGAATCCTTGGGGGAGCATGAATACAATCAATGTTCTCCGCATAATAGAATTCTCAAAGTCACTTACGGGAAGGGCGTACACCTGGTACAACAACATCGCTCCTAACAGTATATCCAATTAGAATGAGATGGTCAGTGCCTTCCACAGAAAGTATTTCTTCGTGTCTGAACAAATCAACTTTTCAGATCTGGGGAAAATTCTTCAGCGGAACAACGAGCATCCCAACGACCTCGTTAAGAGGTTCAGAACCCAAGCACTAGATTATCACGACCCGAACGTCACTGAATGACAATTGGTGGAGTTATGCATTAATGGGATGATAACCATATACCGCGCTCTATTAGAGAATCTGGGCTTTCAAACGTTCTCCGAACTCCATGAAGCTGCCAAACGTTCAGCCACAACTACACCAGCATTGCTAGAAAGAACCAGAGTTGTTCGAAGTAAAGATTCACGTGAAAATCGAGGAAGCAGGCGTCTCACGAATAAGAAATATAACACTGGTCCCTCTGTGAGTGTAGTGGGCGGAGGAGAAAAAAAGGAAGGCTTCAGCAACAGAACAACAAGCCAAGCGGGAATCCCCGGCGCACAAGACTTCGTCTCGTAAAGGAGCGGACAAAACTCCTGCACAAGACACCGAAGATACAAGCTTTCCTTTCCCCATGGATGAAATAATAGAACTCTTGGAAGCATGGATCCAAGATGATGCCATCAAGCTGGCTCCTATCAGACGTCCACCAACTGAGAAAGACATGGCGGATCCCAAGTATTGTCGCTACCATAGGTTAGTTCACCATACAACCAAAGACTGTAATAGGTTGAAACAAATCTTCAGGGAAAAGATAGAGACAGGAAAACTCCAACTTAGAAATGAAGGTGTTCATAGAGATCCTCTTCCTGTCAGGAGCTGCATGATTTCTGGGGATTCTATTCGCAAGACTGCACAGTCTATGATGGATCACTTGTGTGAAATCTTGTATTTCTTCAAGGGATAGCATCACGACATATTTACGGCCCTCAACCACATTGTATCAGGCATGCGTTTGTATCCAGAAACAGTCTAGAAACCCAGTATTTCTTGGAAGATGCGAGCAAGGGAAACTGGGGACTCCTAACCGTCACTCGTTTGAGAGATGTTGAGTTAGATAGCGCGTTGATTGATACAGCCTCCGAATTTAACATCATTACTGTCAAGACCTTGAGAACAGCGAAGATTTTGAAGCAGGAAGCTACTCGTCACCCGACTGTGGTTAAGGATCCAGAAGGAGAACTCAGAGATGCATATGGATACATTGATCTTGAAGTCAAATTGGGTGATTCCTCGACACAAGAAAAGTTCTACATAGTCAAAGATCATCCCAACTATGACATGATCCTATGACGCTTTTGGATACACGACAACAAGGCAATACTAGGAGTCTGTCCTCTACCTGTTTCGACACCTGAAAGAATATCTAACACGCCTTCTGGACCTGATGACTGTCTTTTGCCGCACCAGGAACTTTCCAATGTGACAAAACTTCCTAGAGAGATCCTGTTAGCATACCTTGAAAGGTTCCGAGCTCAAGTAAGTCTCATCACACAACTCTCTTTACAACCAACCGCCTCTAATAAGTCCTGGGGACTGGCTCTAGCCGAAAAACCAACCCTGGCTAAGAGATGCGAATGGGATTCTAGCCCCTTTAAACAGTTTATCAGGAGCCTAGAAGATGAAAGACGACAAGACCAAGACCCCGATGTCTACACGCCCAAACCCATTCGGAATTGGAGATCTAGTAACGAAGACGACCGCGTTCATGGTTGGAAGCATTACGGTAAAATTGGCTACCCCACCTGATTCACCCACCGAGAAAGAGGATGAATCATACCTGGTAGCAGATGTCATCCTAGGAGGTTACTGCAAACTCATCAGCGTTGATAAGCTAGAAGGTGTAACAATTCACTCGCGGTGGCTCAAACCCTACCGTACTTAAGACGTTGTGCTATCCCTTACCAGCATCCTACATGCTTTAATACGCTGTGCTACTTCCTCCAGCATGTTTCCCTTTACAATTTCACGTCATATTTGTAATTCCTCTAGAAAGTGATTGCAATACTTGCATTCATAATTAGGGTTTCAATTTTCAATTTTCAAATTAATTGAAGTATTATTTCCATCTGAGAAACTTTTTACCCCTAAAGACACAAAGTCCAGCCTAAATCAACCCAGGTCAGGAAAGAAACCCTAAGCAAAAAATATCCTGAAAAGAGTCTAGAGAGAAGATATGCTCGGAAGAATCTTTGAGCCACTCACCCCAACAAGGCCGGGAAGATCTTGCATCAGGAACACAAGTCTGTAGGTATTCCATTATGGAATTATTTATTTTATCACAAAGAATTACATGTGAAGGCGCACCCTTGCGCCTGAGAAGATTCAGTTGCAGTCTTGACAAAGCATTAAAAAGTAAAACCTTTATTCAAATAATCAAATAATAGAAGAAAATCTTGAACTCGGCTGCCACTGAGTACAAGGAAGATGTTCACAAATTACGGAATATACTTGGAAAGAGGAAAAGAAGAAAAGAGGTTTTAGTCGTCAAGAGGGTTGACCGCGCCTGCACCACCAATAGGTTCTTCTTCAATGCCATCACCTGTTGATGATCCTCCCTTCGGATCTTCCTCATCTTCTGTATCAGACGTTTCCGCAACAACGCACTCCATCCCAACATTGTCAGCAAGAGCATCAAAGACCACATGAGTTATGCTGACTTCTCTCAAATGCTCAGGTTCGTCTGTGTCGGAATCAAGAATTATCACACCGTCCTGGATTATTTAATCGCACTTATCTTCATTTAGAGATCGTTTATGCTCAACCCTCCGCCTCTTCAACCGCGCTTCAAATCTCTCTGCCCTGGTGCTTACCGGTACTTGCAATTCTTCCTCGCGCCTCCACCGCTCCTCCATGTCAATCACAGCTAAAAGGGCACAGATGCGTACCCTGGCAATACGCAGGTGCAAGATAGACATCCCCTGTATAGCACGGCCGACTTCGCGGAGTGGAAGATAGATCTTAGACATTACTTCTTCGTGCACATGGGTTTCGGGCTTGTCAACTTCGAAGCTTCTTTTTGGAGAAGTGACAGAATGGTCGTCCACCGCTTCCATGATAAACCGCAAAGAAGAAAAAGATATGAGCACAAAAAAAATATCAATCAATCAGTCAATTAGAAGATCAGATAAGTGCGGAGCAGTACCTGAGATATAGAAGAAACGACTACGTGAGATAATTCTTTATAATCTCGCAAGTCGATAGAATCCCAGGAGAAAAGAAGTCTTTACTTGCCACCTATAAAGGCTACTAATTCGGGATAGCAATCAACGATGCTTATCGGGTACGTCTTAGGAACGATGTCGTATGATGAAAGGGAGTACACCTGACCCAAGGAAGGGGCCAAGCTCAGTCCAGATATGTACAAAGGAAACCAAAGCAACTCACAGGATCAAATATTACTTCCTGCACAACCTTAATCAGGACTAACCAGTTCCAGGGCAAGATGTCGACCTATCCGGTAAATATGTATTCACTTTAGCTTGGTTATTTCAGTGTATAAATTTATCACCATCTCATGCCTACCCCACAATAGTGTAACCATTATGTGCTAGGAAAGGGATTTAATGTTGATGGTGGATTTTAATTTAAGGCTAAAATTGTAAAAGCCAAAAAAAAAAAAAATGCGCTAACATCTTGTAAAAGATAAAGCCATTAATAAGTGTTGAATACTTCTTCACTTTAATAATTCACCTAGAATGGAGCATGTGGCAACAATCCTAGCCTCTGAATTAAATACAACATTATTAATTAATGCATAACCAGCCTTGTATTTCCTGTACTCATTATCAGTGCGGCATGACGACTGAGTGTTGCTCCCAGCAGAGCAACACGAATCTCCAAGCATTATAATGAAAGCATGTACGAAATACCCGTACAGGCTGTCACTCTCGGTGTGCTATACTAGCCCGATTGAACAACTCTTGGTGTGTTATACTAGCCCGATTGAGCATCCGGACTGTCCATATCAGTCTGGAAATGATCACGACCATCCAACTCCACCAGCATGATTGGATGGTCCAGATTGATTCCATAACCCACGAGCAGGTATGAAATGTCCGTTGCCGAACCAACGCGGGCCCTGCATTGTCGGGCTCCCCAAAAGGTTGGCATAACTTTCCAAAGCGTCCAAACCAAAGCAGTATGGACAAAAAACCCTAAATTAGGGTTTTCGGCACATTACATGTGTCGCAAAATAGTCTCAACCATCCATCTTCGCAGGAATAGATTGAGGGTGTAGATGTAGATTCAGAGTGCCCAGAGCATGTCAAAACAACCACCGTGGGCCCACTTGCATACCTGACTGATCGGTCAGGACTAGCTATAGTTGGTCACCTTGATTCGTGCGCTCCAAACCAGGTGTGACAAACGGCCGGCAATACCCTAACTAGGGTTTGTCTTGCGATCACGAGCGTCCATCTTCTCTTGATCGGATGGAGGGTCCAAGAATAGGCTAAGCAGGTCCGGTGAGTATCAACACGATCACTGCGGACCCACATATCTCCACACCCAACCGGCCAAGACCGAACTTGGCTATACACCTCGATTCGCGCGCCCAACACAAGCCTGGTCGCACCTCCCAAATTGCAAACTAATCTTGGCCACTCGATTTCTCCGGACAAATTGAGTGGCTTAGATCATGTTTCTATGGGATGTTAGGGTATGGACGTGAACACCAAACTACCACCCACACGCCGAACCGATCGGCCGGGACCGACCAAGCCTGGTTGTCCTGAAACGTGAGCATGAAGTTGGCATGATGCGCGGCTTTTGCGGCACCAGATTTCTATCGCAAATTGATGTCGACCACTCAACTTCGCCTGATAAATTTAGTGGCCCGTATCACACTTCCACGGAACAGTGAGGTATGAACATGTATACCGGAATGCCGTCAACATACATGACCGACCGGCCATACCAAAACCATGTCCCAAGCTTGGATTCGACCAAGATGAAAAGTGGTGTTTGCGCACCTTTTCCCAAAACCCTAATTTCACCAACGGACGCAGATGAGTGTCTCAAAGATCATCTCGTCCGTTCAACTTCACCGGCTTGGTAACCATGGTCAGGAGTTAATTGGTCAGTGAGGAATCATGGTGATCATCATCCGTCACTCTACCACACCATGTGGTCGGTCGAGGAAGGACTTGCTGGCGCAACTTACAAACCATCACATGAAGTAGGCAGGATATGGGGATATTTTGAGACGCTCACACATCGATGTTTCATACATGCTGGATGCACTCGATGCAGTACCTGCATAGAATACGCACGATACTTCACAGGTATCGACTTCCTGAATAACGCAGTTATTCAATCTAGTATTACATGCTATTTTTTATGGGTCCCATGATCCACACACTCGAGACATAAATCATGTCACAAACTGGGGGATACATACTGGGATATTGGTCTGGCGGTTTACATCGTGTAGATCACAACGCGCCATCACAAGAACGTGTCAGGAAGTCATGGACGGTTAGTGATGATAAGAGAAGTGGTCAAGCCTGGTCATGTGACACTAACACATTACTCCACTACTGCATCACTCCACTTTCCACAAGATACGAGGGTTAGGCTAAAAGACTTGTATAAATAGGTTCTCCATCCTATTTTTTAAACAAGACAAGACAACAGAGGCAAGTGTTGATACAATTGTATTCAAACACCGGAACTGATAGCTTACATCCTGCAAGCAAGTTCAGATTTCTGATACAAGTCATACATAGCCAATACCTTCACATTCTCAACACCTTCTTCGCTTCCCTCCCTAAGATCAACTCCATCTCCTTCACTTTGTGACCGAAACAAGTCTGGAACGGCCATTTCTTGGTTTAGGCCGGACTTGCACAGATTGATCTCCTGAATATACAAGCACTCACCGCGCAGTGCATTTGTTTAGGGTTTAGATTCATTCCTCATCCACACACCCCAAATTACCAAAACCGGCAGGAGTAGTTTTCACCCATAAACACCGGTATGCGTACAATGTTCCCGGACTTTCACCAAACCAAGCAGTACGCATACGGGTATGCATACCATCGTTCCCGGACTTGGGTTACATATATGCAAGTACGCATACTATGCTTATATCCAATTGTTCTAAACTCTCATTTTAATCATTGAAATATTCTCGGAAGATGACAATAGATGTCTCACACAAACTATTAGCTTCAAAGTAATTTTCAAGTGATCGAATGATCAATACGAAAAATTCCGAGTCTACATCAAATGAATGTGTCACACAAATCATGTAAGATGTTACCAGGAAATTTTCACATGAACTTGGTTAAAGCGAAAGCTTACCAACACATATTTCGAGAAATATATAAGCGATTTAAAATCATCTCGAAATATTAAATGTGTTATAATTGAAGTCTATATAGCTATACAACTTTTGTCTTAAATAGGACATAGAGTAGATAGACTTTTGGGTGATAAATGAGTTCAAATCTCCACATACCTTTTGTTGATGAAGTTTCACAAGCTCTCCTTAGTTCGATGAACGTCGTGAAGTCTAATGCTCAACTATACTTTCTATCCTAATCCGAGACTTAGCTATAAGTAGACTAGAAATCAAGACTTATAGTTTTGACAACTAAACTTGACAACAAGCTTGAGATAGAAACTCTTGCGAGTTTGACCGAGTAGTGCTATAACAATAATGAAATTCTCAAAGAGATAATTCATGACTAAAAAAGAACATATCAACTTTGTTTCGATGACTTCACATAGCCGAAACTAGTGTATTCATCAAGGAGTTTATAAAGATACAAGACAACTCCTACAAGCTATAAGTAGACTAGAAATCAAGTGTATAGTTTTGATCAACTAAACTTGACAAACAAGTTTGAGATAGAAACTCTTGCGAGTTCGACCGAGCAGTGCTCTAACACCCACCAGTTTAGGAGAATTTTTATGCGCTTGGATATGGTAGAAAGTAACCCAAGGAAATCGATCGACAATAATTTTAACACCACGAGGAAGTTTTTCATAAACTTTATGAATTTCATCCCAACCACCTCTTGTTTTCTGTAGAGAACTATCCCACTTAACCTTTATGGACAGATAACCTTCACTAATTGCTAATTCTAAATATGACAGTAGCCGAGCATTGTTATCTTCCCCCCGATCTTGTTGTCTCCCCGGTAGAACTTCAATGTGTTTATTTTTAAGTGGTTTTCGATTTCTTTATCGACTAATATCTTGAAATCGAGGAGAAATGGTAATTAAATGAGTGTTAAATTTGTGTTTGGAAAAATATATAAAAGATTAAATTTGTGTTTAAAAGATATAGACAAGATTGAATTTGAGTTGAAATTATGTAGAGAATAAAAGAAATTGTTGTGAGTAAATAAGTTTGAAGTTGAGTTGAATTTATAGGATATGGAAATGTGGCCATTTTTTAGCTATTAGAATGTTACCGTTGTCGAGACAATTGGAGCCAAGACTCGATGCAATTAGAGCTGAAGCTTGGTGTCATTGAAGCCGAGTCTCAGTTCAGTTTGGCGTCATCCGGTTCCAACTGCAATGGTAGAATTTGATTTCCTTGAGATGTCCCTTCTCCACTTCCCGAAATTAACTTTGACCATCCACCTAGCCTGCTAAACACTCTAATTAGATGTGTCCCATTGGAGTTGCTCTTAGAAGATGATTAGGGGTAATTTAAGAAGAAAATCAAATGGTTATTTGGGATTGTTAGAGCATTTGTCGGTCAAACTCGCAAGCGTTGCTATCTCAAGCTTGTTGTCAAGTTTAGATGCCAAAACTATAAGTCTTGAATTCTAGTCTACTTATAGCTAAGTCTCGTACTAGGATAGAAAGTGTAGTTGAGCTCTAGACTCCATGGCGTTCATCATGCAAAGACGAAGAACTACTCAAGGAATTGGTGGATCTTCATCGACAAAAAGGTATGTAGAGACTTGAACTTATCTATCACTCAAAAGTCTATCTACACTATCTCCTATCTTGAGATAAAAGTCGTATTGCTATATAGACTTCGATTATACACATTTTCTATTTCAAGCCGAGTTTATCCCGCTTATCTATTTCTCGAAATATGTGTTGATAATCTTTCGCTTTGGCCAAGTTCATCTTTACAAGTGACGAAAGTCATGTTGATTATTCCAATATCTTGAAAATTGCTTTGATGAAGAATAATGTGTGAATAAACTCTATTTTTCATCCTCTAAGAATGTTTCAATGATTGAAATAAAGAGTTTAGAACATGTGACCATCTTTGAATATAAGTCATATAATGTGTTCGCGCATTAGTGTATAAGTCCAAAACCGAGAACCAAATGTATGCATACTTGGGTAAGTATGCATATCCATACACATACTGGCGGAAGTTCACGACCGTGAATACCTGCTGAGTTTGGAAATCAAAACCAACTCAATCTGGTTACCTAAGTATGCATACCCATATGCATACTGGCGGAAAGTTCACGTCCGTGAATTTCTGCTGAGTTTGGAAAACAAAACAAACTCAAATCCGGTTACTTAAGTACGCATACCAGTACGCATACTTAAGTGTGTTACTTTCTAAAATTGGTTTGTTCATGAACTAAAACATTTATATATTAAGGAATGCAATTTGCAAACTGTGGCTATAACGTTCATGAATCGATTCGAGTGAATCAAAATCGATTTTGCTTCGATTGTGTCTTGTATACTTCTATAATATCTAAGCAATTGAACAACTCTCGAACTAGTTCATTTGAGTCATTTGGACTAGTTATGTTGAAGATGAATAAGGTTGATATGAAAGTGCTCATATGGCTAACCATTGGTTAACTATTGTTGAACCAACTAGGTGTACACGTTTAGGTACGGTTACTCAAACCTAAATGATGTATATTTTATTTGTGTATAACAAGCTAAGTTCGATATAACGGTTGAAAGATATTAGCTTGAATCTAATCAGGTTTTCATCTAACGGTGAATATTGAATGCTTTGTTACCAAGGTAACTTAGATTGCAAACCCTGATTTGGACACTATATAAAGGAGAACTCTAGCAACTGGGAAACCTAATACCCACACCTCATATGTGATAATAGTTATATAAGCTAGAGTCGATTCTCCTTTAACCTTAGGTTTCTACCGAGACCCTATAGGTTAACGACTTAAAGACTTCATTAGGATTGTGAATCCAGACCCAACTATTTTCTCTGTAGTTGCGTGATATGATCTTCTTGTTTCTATCTTGATTGAGTGTAATTGTAAGATTGGGTTGAGATTAATTTCTCCGATAGGAAAGAGAGAAAAGTAGTCACAAACATCTTCGTCTCATCGTTTGTGATTCCGCAATATCTTTTTTCGCTAGTCGATTAAGATTATTGTGAGGTGGTTGATAATTCTAGGTTGTTCTTCGGGAATATAAGTCCGGGTTATCGATTGGTTCCTGTTCACCTTGATTTATCAAAAGACGGAACAAAAATCGTAGGTATTTCCATGAGGGACAGATTTATCTATTCTTGTAGACTTTTCTGTGTGATACAAATTTGTTTATTAAAGTCTTCGACTTTGGGTCGTAGAAACTCTTAGTTGTGGGTGAGATCAGCTAAGGGAATCAAGTGCGTAGTATCCTGGTGGGATCAGAGACGTAAGGAGCGCAATTGTACCTTGAATTAGTGTGAGATTGATTGGGGTTCAAATACAGTCCATGCCGAAGTTAGTTTGTAGTAGGCTAGTGTCTGTAGCGGCTTAATACAATGTGGTGTTCAATCTGGACTAGGTCCCGGGGTTTTTCTGCATTTGCGGTTTCCTCGTTAACAAAACTTCTGGTGTTTGTGTTATTTCTTTTCTGCATTATATTTTGTTATATAATTGAAATATCAGAGGTTGTGCGTTGTATCGATCCATTGGTAAATCCAACCTTTGGTTGTTGATTGAAATTGATTGATCCTTGAACATTAGTCTTTGATACCGTTCAAGGTATTTCTCTTGTATTCAATCAGGCTCACAGATTTCTATTTGTTTGAGTAAGGATTGAATCGAGAAGTTGAGATATAACTCTTTGATATACTTTTTTATTAAGATTGAGTCCGACTATCTAGTTGATTCTCTTAAAAATATATTGGAGTTAGTCCATACAGATTGCTAAGCGAAATATTGAGTGAGGTTGTTAGACCCCCGCTTTTTCAGGGATGATATGAGAGGAAAATCGATTTGTTATTGAAAATGATCTAGGGTGATTTGAGAAGAAAATTTCCTATATATAAAAAATCATAACGGGAAAAAGTAGTCATTGAGATCAAACGGCCTAGAAAACAAGGCTGCTACATATGATGGGAGGCTATAACCGAGTGCCCAAATAGTGAGAATAAAATGGCCAAACAAATAATAATCCCTAGACGCATACTACGTTTGGGTGGAAACTGAGTTATCCGTCTTGAATATTAGATATTTGAGTTTCTGTCCCGTTTAGTATCTACGAGTTGAGCTCTACGGGGCGGAGCCTGGATTTTTAGGTTAAGGGTGCAAAAAATTGTTTTGGGGTGCAAAAATATTTTTAGGGGTGCAAATAAGCAGAATTAGGCTTATAAATAAAATCAAATCTCTAATTGGGCCAAATTAGATTTTAAAGCCCGCTAAGTTGGGATGCAAGTACACATCCTTGCACTGGGCTGGCTTCGCCCTAGCTTATGGCTATCTAGAGAAAAAAAAGAAGAAAACAAAGTGTAGTATTATGATAGTTGCTCTTGGCTGCCAAAGCCAAGAGAAATCAGTGCTTGTTCTAAGAACTCCGTTGTAACTAAACAATGAAGATGATCATTCCCAAGCTAGTCCAATATTATATACACTTATCTTGCCATAAGGTGTTGTACTCGGATTAGTACATGACCTACTAGCCACAGTGTTTAGGCTTTAAGAGATCCTTACACATTCAATATTGTTGGACCACTACTGAGATGGACTTGTCAAACAAAGACTACGTAGATATAATACCTTCCGTCCTTTTCACCATTCTGGTTGGGGATTCTTAGCCATTTGTCATTTTAGATTCTTATGTTTGTAAACGTTGCTTTCTTTCACATACAAATCAATGAGAAGTCCGTTTTGCTGGGAACAGAAGCCATTATAATCGTTACAGACTTACAGTATCCTCGTGAGCATACCTTGTTGCCTCAGCCATGTCCGCCAAGGCCACGAATATAAGGCCAGGAAAATGGCTTTATCGTTGGCGAGGCATCCTATCCTATGGTTTAGATCTTCGACTTAAAGAGATCCAGCTAAAAGAGAGGGATGATATAGTGGATTCTACATCTATAAATGCTGGGTGTTAGGTGTGACGGTTTTGATAAATTTAAGTCTAGTAAATTTGAGAAAAGGAACTTACAGTAGCCGGACCGTTGGACAACAAAGAAGCTAAAATGTGCCCAAGCACATGAATGCTGCAGTAGAATTTCTAAATTTCCAAAACCATCCTGGTTGTTCGAGAACTCCGTGGTTTGGTTATCCTCCACAGTGTGTGGGGGATAGCTTACCCCTGGTCTGTTAATTCTACACAAACCAAATTCAGAAGGGAGACTTTCTCCCCGGCCCCGGGAGCTGCATCCGCAACTTATGAAAAGTCAGGGTTGAGATTTTTGGCCGTCTTTTTTGTTAAACTTAAGGTTCAACTCAAAAATAATTGTTATGTTATAAATCAATCTCTAAAAGAGATATATATAGTGTTACAAGAGAAGAGAAAGTCTTCTACAAAGAAAATAAGAAAGGGAGGAAGAAAATAAGGAAGGGAGGAAGAAAAACAAGCCATCCTACAAGCCACCCTACAACTACTTCCACCTACTACTACTAATTCATTAGTCAATCTTGATGACTAATGTTACAACTACTAATTAATTATTCAACACTCCCCCTCAAGGTGGTGCATATATGTCCTGGATGCCCAACTTGACAAGTGAATCGTTAAATATTTTATTTGATACGGCCTTAGTCGAATATCTTCCGCTTGTTGTGTTGTTCGGACATATGGTACTTCAATAATTTTTTCTTCAAGTTTCTCATAAATGAAGTTCCTATCAATTTCCACGTGTTTCGTTCGATCATGTTGCACCGGATTCTCTGCAATTTTGATTCTCAATCGATTATCACAAAACAACTTCATAGGTTTTCGGATGGGAACCCAAGCTCTCCCATAAGCCTTTTCAACCATAATAATTCACAAATGCCTTTTACCATTGCTCTATATTCTGCTTCAAAGACTTGACAAGGAAACAACATGTTGTTTCTTAGACTTCAAGTTACTAAGTTACCCCCGACGAAGGTAACATACCCGGATGTCGATCTTCTCCTATCGCCTTTGCCTCCCCAATCGAGTTAGTGTAACTTTGATACATCAAGATGTCCATGTTTTGAAAACATCAAACCTCTTCCTGGTGCGGACTTCAAATATCTTAGTATCTCGTGACTGCATCCATGTGTTCTTGATCCGGATTATGCATAAATCGCTTACAACACTTACAACATAAGCAATATCTGGCCTTGTATGAGAAAGATAAATCAAGCGACCAACTAACCTCTGGTATTGTCCTTTGTCTGCTGGTATTTGATCATAACATTCTTCCAGACCATGATTTTGTTCCATAGGAGACCCGATTGGCGTACAACCAGTCATACCAGTTTCCTTCAACAAATCAATCACATATTTTCGCTGACACAAGAAAATTCCCTTTCTGGATCGATTAACTTCAATACCCAAGAAGTACTTAAGTCCACCCAAATCTTTCATATCAAACTCAGAATACAAGCAATTCTTGATTACTCATCTCTTCAAGGGTCATTTACTGTTACCACCATATCATCTACATAGATAATAAGAGCAGTTACCTTGTCACCTACTCTTTTAAGGAACAAGGTATGATCAGCATTACTTTGTATATACCCAAACTTCTTCATTGCAATGCGAAATCTACCAAACCATGCTCTAGGAGATTGTTTCAAACCATATAAAGCCTTCTTTAACTTACACACAACATTAACATTGTTTGGAGCATTATAACCTGGGGGTAGTGTCATGTAGACTTCTTCTTGCAAATCACCATGTAAAAAAGCATTTTTTACATCATATTGTTGTAGAGGCCAGCCTAGATTTGCTGCCAAAGACAATAATACTCGAATAGTGTTGATTTTTGCAACAGGAGCAAACGTCTCGATAATCAATACCATAAGTCTGGGTAAACCCTTTAGCCACAAGTCTTGCTTTATACCTGTCAATAGAGCCATCTGGATTATGCTTGATAGTATATACCCACCTGCAACCAACTGGTTTCTTTCCTTCTGGTAGTGAGACTATATCCCATGTACCATTTTCTTCATGTGCCACCATCTCCTCTTTCATAGGACCAGCCCATTTCGGATTAGATGGTGTTTCTTCTACTGTTCTGGGAATAGTAACATCTGCCATTTGACTGACAAACGCTTTTCCCTCTTTTGATAATCTATGAGTTGACACGTAATTCGAAATAGGGTATTTCACCTTCCTTATTGCTTCAGGTGAAAAACGATCTGGTGGAACTCCACGATTACTCCTTGGTGGCAACTGGTACCTGTCGGTGTCAGGTAGTTCACAAGTATCATTAGTATTAATCAAACAATCTATCCTTACCTCAGGGACATCGGCACCGGCTGGAGGACAATTATATGTAGGTACTGTTGATGAAGAGAGAGATGGAGCTTCAAGATCAGGGGTGTCAATTTGTTCGGCAACAGGAATATCGAACTCTTGAACTGGCTCCATGACTTGTATATCATCAATTCTTGAACTACTGACACCGACAGGTACCAGTTGTCACCAATGAGTAATCGTGGAGTTCCACCAGATCGTTTTTCACCTGAAGCAATAAGGAAGGTGAAATACCCTATTTCGAATTACGTGTCAACTCATAGATTATAAAAAGAGGGAAAAGCGTTTTTTTTATTTATTAAATGACCAAAAAAGGTACAAATGAAACTGATTGTGTACACAACTGTTTCTGGGGGGTGAAAAACAAACCGGCTATATTCTACCTAGCAGCTAAAAATTATATGAGTAGTCGAATAAGAGGAACAAGTCCTATAACGGTAAAAACGGTAAGAGTTTAAATTCAAATCAAGTTTTCTCTCTTGCATAGAGAAATTAAATTTGACAAATCAACCAAATATATGAAAACAAACTTAACAGGGGTTTTCTTATAAGAAAAACAAACTCAATAAAAAAAAATCTTGATCAAAGATGATAACTGTTTGTACGAAACAAAAAACAAGAAGACAACTTACTTAGTCCAAGATAAATGGATTAACAAGTTTAAGTAGGATTTAAAAAGGACAATCATAAACATAACAAGTTTATCATAAAATCGGTAGTACAACTTACTTGTTTCAATAAGTGTATAAAGAAAAACAAGAACCTTAAGCCAGCGGAAGAAGGATCAATCGAAGTAACAAAGCACTCACTATTACTAAGAAGCACTCAACTCACCATGGAGCTCTGATACCATGTTAAACTTAAGGTTCAACTCAAAAATAATTGTTATGTTATAAATCAATCTCTAAAAGAGATATATATATATATAGTGTTACAAGAGAAGAGAAAGTCTTCTACAAAGAAAATAAGAAAGGGAGGAAGAAAATAAGAAAGGGAGGAAGAAAATAAGGAAGGGAGGAAGAAAAACAAGCCATCCTACAAGCCACCCTATAGCCACCCTACAACTACTTCCACCTACTACTACTAATTCATTAGTCAATCTTGATGACTAATGTTACAACTACTAATTAATTATTCAACATTTTTTTCTTTCAATGATTTTTTTCCATATGAATACGTGACAAATATCAATCACAGCTTTTATACCCACGGTTGTAGAGTTTTCTAGGTAGTGACATTCAGATTATCTACTAGAATTTTACCTAAAGATATTCGAATCACGTCTCTTGGATTTTTGTACTATGAGGATTGCATTGGATTAGTTTGCGGTTTGCCGTCTTTTATCCAGAAGTTAAAGGATTTGGATACAAGAAACCTTTTTTGTTGAAATTTTTATTTCTTTTGCGTGTCAGTTATTAGTTCATAAATATTCTTTATCCAGTCCCCTTGGTCTTTACTCTTTTTGACTGATTAGTTTGATTTGATATCCTAGTATGTTGCATCTTTACATGTGTGCTCTCTTATATGACACTAAAAAAACAAGGCTTTAAATAAGATTCTTCCAGTGGAGCTGAAATTCTAAACATTTAAAGTGAGTCACACTCAATAGATTTTACATTCGCCCACCATAAGAGCAGTTTGTATGGAATGAAAAAGTTAAAAATTTGTTCATTTTGTTCTCATTATGGACTCAACAAACATGAAAAACGGATGAGTAAATCAACAAATTTGAGAGTTTGTTCGTTACAGTAGTAGAATAAATGCGCGCTTGATGAAAAACCGTGCGGCGGCACCAAACACGCTGGTGTAAGGAACACGACTGTACCTTAATTCGACCGCATGTGATCCAAAACCGCCAACGACTACTTTCCAATCTCGTCATCCAACGGTTGTTATTCCTTTCCTTTCCCTATAAATTCACCTCATCTTCAAACTTAAAACTCACACCTTCTTAATCTCTACCTCAAAATTTCACAATTTATACCATCTCAATACTCACTTGTCCTTCATTTCAAACACTCAATCTACCAGAAAAAAATCTTTATAAATTCCATTTCTAACAAATATGACATCCTCATCGCAACGATCACAACAACAAACAAAACAAGCCAACAACAAACACAACAATCACAACGAAAAAATAGTAGATTTTGTGGTGTCAAGTATACAATGGATGAAGACGAATCTATTTGTAGGAATTATGTATTATTTACATTAGATCAAATCAATGGTATTCATTAAGAAAAGAGTACTTTTTATGGAAATATTTTACAAATTTTTGGTGAAGAAACTGGTAACATCAATAATCGTGATGCTGAAGGGTTGTCTCATCGGTTTCACACAATTTCAGCACCCGTTAGTAAATATGTATCTTTGATCATGCAAATGTGGGGCGACAAAAAAAGTGGTGAAGGTGAACCAGATGTGAAATGAAGATTTCGGGAAGAGTGGCAAAGATCCCACAGAATAAGTTTCCAACATGAAACTTATTTCACCATTTTGGGGGTGCTTAACAAGTTTAATCCATACTTGCTGAAAAGTAATCAAGTGCCTGCAAGATCACCACATGGTTCAATCTCGCAGAATTTTCATAATGGTGGGCCTGTTTCCTCACCTGAAGGAACTGGATCTCCATATATCGGGTCTCCAAGTAGTCAGGAACAACACAGCTCCAATCTAGACGTTAACACCAACGTCAAGAGAAGAAAAGGAGCGGGTCCGAAAGATGGAAAAACAGCGAGAGACGCAGACCAACGAGCATTATTAGAAGGTGGTTCAAACGAGTACAACTATACTAAGCACAAGGAATTCTAGATGAAGATAGAACCAGGGACCGTGGGATTTCTATAAAGCAACTTCAAAAGAGTCATCTTTCGCGAGAACAACACTACATGGATCATAAGATAAACAAGCTAGTCTTCTTGGACACTTCAACAATGAATGCACGACAACTTGTTGTATGGACTAAGCAAATGTATATGACGGAAAAACAATTCCCTTAACAAACTGGCTAGTATAAGAATGTGGAAGAAGACGAAGATGATGCCTTGGAAGAAGACGAAGATGAATGTCGTCTTGATAACTGATTTTAATTCTTATTTAGTAGTTAAGTTTAATTTAAATGTAATCATTTAGTTAAAATTACTTTTAATATAATTGTCTTAATTTTAATTTTAAGTTTAGTCTTACTGCATGAAAATAAAAATCATTAAATTGAAAAACAAACAATTTTATTAATTAAAATAAACAACACTAAATTGAAAAATAACATCTATATGCATCTTCCACGCCCCCACGCATCGTCTGTTGCGCCTTTTAAAGCCCAAAGGTGCTTAGTAAGATCTTCTCTTAGTTGTACATAGAGTCCCCGGTTTTGGATTTTTTCAGTGGCCAGTCTATATTCTCTTGTCGGATGCCCATGCTGCACCACAAACCTCAGCCTCAAATCTTCATCTGGAAAACTAGTCCAGGTTGGATCACGTACGGTTTCTTCAATGACCATGTTATGCTGAATGATGCAAGTCAGCATAATTTTGTTCATTTCTTGAAGATAAAAAAGTGTGTTTGCCCAGCTATGATGGCAAACTTCCTTTTCAGTATGCCAAAAGCACATTCAACATCCTTTCTGCATTTCATTTATTGGGTGTTAAAGTACTTCTTATCCTTCGAAGTCGTCGGTCCAAAACCTGTCAAACTGTAAGCTTGAACCATAGTTGACCATTCTGGATAGATTTCGTCTACTAGATAATAACCTTGAGTGCAGTCATGACCTTGATGTGAAATTACATTGCAGTGCGATCCCATGCTTAAGATCTTCAAACAATGGTAACTTATACAAAACGTTGAGATTGTTATTTGAACTCGGGAGTCAAAAAAAAAAGCATGCCAAAACCAACAATCATAAGTAGCTGAAGCTTCCAAAATTTCAGTTAGTTTTGGATAATGACCCTTATATTGGACCGACCATTCAACCGAACACGCATGCCACGTCCAGTGCATATAGTCAAGACTACCTAGCATTCGTGGAAAACCCCTCGCAGTGTTTTCGGTAGTTATACTTTGAACATCTTCCTGAGTAGCCTTTCTTAAAAAGGTTGGACCAAAATGCTCGACTATTGTTTCGCAAAACAATTTGAGATACCTAAAGGTGGTTGTTTTCTTTATAAGGATGTAATTATCTGTGGAATTCGCTGGTACCCCGTAACATAGTATACAGAGGGCCGAAATGACCTTTTATTCGGGACTAAAGCCTCGTACATGGCGTGCATCATACTGATAATTAAATAAAGTTTGTACATGACAAAGCTCGATAATAATCCTTTGCGTCAAGTTGTGTCCCATGCGGAATCATCGCTGAAAATCCTCATCGGAACATACAAAATCATGATTAAAATAATCATGCATCATCTTGTCATGGTAAAAATGTCGATCTCGCCACATCCATCTTTTAGGCATAACTTCATGTGGCTCTAAAGGCTTTGGTAAGATCCCGTTTTGTAATTGCAACATAAAATTTCGCCTCCTTCTATCTTGAATTGAATCTTCATCCATTTGACGCAAAAACTCCATATACATTTCTTCCTCTTCTTCATACAATATTTCATCCATCTCCATATCTTCCTCAGAAGAACCAAAAGCAGGATTCATGGTTGAAAATCGAAAGCAATTGAAATTAAGAAAAGATTGATCATATGAAAGATTGTTGTGAATTTGTGAGATCAAACTCGAGCTGTGTTTATGGAGGTAGAAACTAGCCGTTCAGGTGACCGTTTTAAAGTAGCCGTTCACGGTCTTAGTTCACCAGCCAGCGTTTTTACCACGCTGATCGGTTGTCAGCCGACACAAATATAATATCACTTTCTCACTTCACTAAAATAAATGTAGTAGTGATAAGAAAGAGTTCGTATCCACAGTGAGGCTTTCGTTTTCAATATGTTTCGGTTTCCTAAAATAACAATTGGGGGGTTTTCTGATTTTTAATAGAAGCAAACTAAAATAAAAGAAAATAAAGAAATAATCAAATAAAATCAAACAATGAAAGATATTGGTTAAGGATTCATCTTCATTCACAAACATACTTTTTAACAATAAGTAGAATTGATATTTAATCTCTAATTTTATTAAAAGTCCTAGAATACCTTGATCGCAAGAATATCCCGCTAATTTCCTCTTGTCATCAGCAAACACATTAAAAAATGCGAATGTGAATTCTACCTAGAAAGCAACCTAAAGTGTAAAAGCACAATTAAGTTTAACTCCCTAAGAGCACTAAGTTCTATGAAATAAGACTAATCAATGCAAACGAACGTGTAAAAGCACTAATCCGTTTTAACAAAGGTTATGATCCACTTGTGACTACTAGGATGTATCACTACAAGCAATACTCACAACTATGCTACTTGCAATCATAAATTATCACTTTTGCGTATAATAACCCTAATCTAGCAATAGATATGAAAACGAACTCAACCGATTCGCGACTCGACTAAACAAGCTTTCAAATCATATATCAATATATATAGTGAATCATAAGCAATAGAGCATGGAGACAAAACTAATTTATTGAACAAAACTCATACTTGGAAATCCAATTTATTCTTTAACCAAAAGAGAATTATCTAATCATATCAATGGAGTTCATAAACAAGAAGAAGCAATAAAACTATCATGTTGTCAAAACCCTAGGCAGAAGTAAAAGTAGAAGATAAGAGATCTATGTTGGACTTTTATGTTATGTATATAATAGCCTTCATTGTGTTGTCCGACCAAATTCTTTCCAAATCTAGGTAAGCCCATCGCCAAAATTGAATATCTGGCAACCCATTAGCAAAGCCCAGTTAAACACGGTCCAAGTCCAGAGTCAGACCTGAATCGGTGAATCGACTCGACCGAATCACTTAAGAGACTAGCACCAACCTAACCGCTCGCCAATTAGTCTCCCCTGTTTTTGTCCTACTTCCAGCCAAATTTTCGGTCTTTTCCTGCACAGTTTTAGATCCTAACATACATCTAATGGGATTCAGCATTCAAGCTATTCATTCCCCGCAACACTTAAGTCCATTCAACTTCAGTTCAACCACCACCGCAACTTCTCTTTTCCTTCAAATCAATAGCATTTCAATCACAAGTTCAGTCCAACCAGATGAACTCAGGTACCATATCAGTTCCATCCAATCTTCACCATAACTTAACATCCACCTGATTTCAGTTCCAAATTCTCACCTGCAAACCATTGCAACACCTATGCCATCCAACTATAACTCCACCAGCTCTTCCTATTAAGTGTAGCTCTTCTCCATTCCTATTAAGTGTAGCTCTTCTCCATTCCCAGCAACCACTCCATACCAGCTGAGCATTGCAGACCAACACCTTAACTTCCATCTCCTCCACTGTCCCTTATTTCCAGCTAGCCATCGTCTTGCAACCACTGCAATTCAACCTCCACCAACACAGCCAGCAACAACTCCAACTCCAGCTGCACTATCCACCAGGCCTATCATGCCACCACCAAAACCTTTAAGCACCAGCACTAGACCAACAGTGCCTCCCTGAGTTCAGCCTAAACCCTTGAATCTCCTCTGACCTTCAATTCCACCAAAACCCATCTTTGTAATCAGCTTTCAATCAACACAGAAACCCTAACTTAGAATTTCTCCTCATTTCTTCTTCTCTGTCAATCTTTCCAACCTAACATCAATTCAACTCAAACCCAGGTTAATTCAACTCACAGCCGTGCTATTAAACCTTTCCGAGATCAATTCAAGCTAAACTCACTCGATTTCAGTTTCAAAAGCCTTATTATTTCTGAATTTAACTGAAACCCTAACTTAAACTCCTTCCTTCATTGCTCAAAATCAATCAACACCAACTGCCATTCTTCCCTGGTTTCTCTTGGCTTTGTAATCCTTGGCAAACTCTCACGCGAACCATGGCTCGAGTGGCAACGGACTTGGTTACCTGAACTGCCAGAATCTCCCCCTCTTGTTTGTTAACTGGTGACTGGAGAATTGAGTGACTTTGGGTTTCTATGAACCTAATTTCTTTCTTCTTGAGTGCACATGTACAACCCCATTGAGTTGGAAGTCCACTGATGCCTTTGTGATCAATAGCCCTGCCATTAGTAAACCCATGACTTCCAAAACAGCACCTGTAATTCACTTGGCCCGTGACACGATTGACATGAGCTTTAAACGCGTAAGCCGGTATGCCCCATTTCGACACCTTTCTCTTCCTTTATGCAAATTAAGCCATTGTACCTAAAAAGTAATAAAAACAAAAATAATATACAAAAAATACAAGAAAACTAGTAAGAATAGCATGAGAAATCGTTATCGAAATTGGGTGTTTTAGACACCTATCACACGCATTTCAGCGTTTCTTCTACACACGCCAGCGGCTCCACTTCGTCCTGCCGCTTGATGATCAACCACCAACTTCTTTTCCCATAGTGCAAAATCATGTTTGCACGTACGTCCACCTGGCTCAACAAATAGTTTGTTTTGTACATTGCCCTAAGTCATAACAAATTTGATTTGCATAAATAAAAGACTGAGTTTATTCGTAGAAGAAAAAAAATTTGTTCGCACACGCTTCGCCATTTATTTTTACTTGGCATCACGGCCAACTATGCTAAAAAATATCAATTATCAGTATCATACTCAAACATCCGCATCATATTTAAGTTTCTACAACCGAGATACCCAAGAAAATAGTGTTAAAAAGAAGGCAGAGGTTATCAAAATGAGCCAATACAAGTCCGCGTTTGGCCGAGACACCAAACTAGAGAATGCATATTTGAACTGGACAATCAACTCTCCAATGAAGAACTTGAGGATCTCATCAAATTTGCAAGAAAGAGGAGAAAACAGATTGCATCTAAGAGGGTACATGATGAGGATATATATATGAGATGTATCAACTTAGAGCAGCTGATATAGATGAACTTGTTGCTACTGCTGCTGCCAATGCTGGTGCTTATGGTCGTGGTGCTGATGATACTGCTCCAATTCCGATGCTCCCCCATGTTTTATTATGTTAATTAAGACATTATAAGTTTAAGATTTTAAAACTTTTAGTGTTTTTTAATCAACGTAAGACTTGATTGAATGATTTTTTTTTTTTTTAATTATGGAGCGATGACGTTGTGGTACAATGGACTTATGGGTTTTCATTATAGTTTGCAATGGGTCTATGCACGATTAAACTTAATATATATAAATACAAGCATATAATGGTCGATATGGCTTTACATATCAACCGATTCTGTGAATTTCATCCCATAATCGGTTAATATAGATATTCATATATACCGAGTCTACAAGCCTAAAAATCAGTATTTTCTTTGATTTTGTAGACGATAGTAGGTCGACGTGTGCAAGCATATCAACTGATTTTAACTTGTGGAAACTTTAACTTTTCTGTTGATTTTTCTAACTATAATCGGTCGATGTGGACAATCCTATAAATCTATTCTAGTTGATATCACGCCATAATTGGTTTTTATAATTCACGAGCATCAATTGTTCCCAATTATTTCACATTTTTCGAAAAAAACTAGTCGTTTTGTCTTCCTCTATATTATATTGACCTCTTCCTCAAGATCCAATTTGGTCCAAACTTACATCTTTTATTCTCCCATACCACGTCCATATTGGTTCCTCAACTCCTGCAATCAAAATGGTTCCATCCACTAATGGTGTCATCCTAAAGGCACAAGTTTCTAGATTTTGAGTTGAAAAAGCACAAATTTTTTTCTTGGTTTTTCTATTTTTTTATTTTTCTGATTTTTTTTTATATACGAACACAAGGGAAAGAAAATAACAAGGCTAAAAACTCTATATGAGAACACTCCCCCACACTTAAACTTTACATTGTCCTCAATGTAAAATTTAGTCATTCAAAGTAAAATTCAAGATGGGAAATTCAGAACATGATATATATACACAATATGAAAATAAAATGCATGATAAAAACTCATTACTCCAACTCATAGCTATTTTGAACAATAGAGGATAAACACTAAACAAGCTATTTAGTTGGCATCTAATCTCAACTCAGCCAATATACACCTCACCGCTAAGAAAAAATTCCATCTACTTAGAAAGGCTAGTGTTTATTCTAAATTGTTCAAAAAACTCTAAAAGTTGGAGTTTTTACAAAATAAGAAAATAAAGATAAAAGACTTAAAAATAAAATAAAAAGATAGAGATAGATACACAAAACCAGTGGGTTGCCTCCCATTAGCGCTTGGTTTAAAGTCGTCAGCCCGACATGCAAGTTGAATTCCCCATACACCAATAATCGGAAAAGTTGGGGATCCTTCCATGTAACATGTTTTGCAAATATTAGCTTCACACAAATATTAGTACAAGAAAATAGAATTGAAGCTATCGCCCCATAGAAGTTTCCCCCACACTTATTCTTTTCTACACTTGGAAGTGTATAAAGAACATAAAAATCAGGAACTTCTATGGTTTCTTCTTTGCAAACATCCATAGTATGAGAATCAAAAGTTTCTAATGGTGGATATCGAGAAACAAAGTCATTTAACAATATTCTCGAAGCACATATATTCAAGCCAATAAGAGGTAAAGAAGAAGGATAAATAGGCAAAGGGTTAGACAAACCTTGCAACTCTTGTATTATAGTATCCTCTTCATCCTTAGAAACTTCAAGTGAATTACTTACCTCTTGCACATCGTGGTCCTCTATTGAAACTTGCAACAATTCTTCATTCGTTTCTGCCTTAACCAAAGTCTCGACATCAACATCTTCGTTACAATCTTTTGCATGCTCAATTTGGTCTTCCACAATATTGGTCAAATCAGTTTCATTCTCAACATACTCCTCTTCGTTATTAGGCACATGCTCTACTGCGGATCCAAATTTCACTATGAGGAATTTCTTTAGAACACTCAAAAATGCATCATCCTCAAGCTCCACCCTTTGAATAGGCTCTTGATCATTATTAAGATCAATGCTTGAGTTATCTACATAAGTGCCATCATAGTCCTCTTCATGTTCATCTTGATCCCAAAAAGATTCCGCGGTACACCTTTCTTCTTTGTATTGATCAATATCTCTTTGTAGGTTAGCAATACCTTCACGAAGTTCTTGGAGTTGCTCGTCTGTAGCCTCTTTATCTTTTTGAAACTCTTGTCGTACAAAGTTGGAAAAGTTGTCTAACAAGTTAGAGACTTATTGTTCACGAGCATAAGCATCCTCCAATCCTTGTGGTTGTTCGCACACATACCCGTCATAAGGTTGTTGAGGAAAACCATAAGGTTCCATGGAATATTGGTCATAACCAATGAATTGGTTTTGATTATACCCCTGGAATTGGTAGTTGTCGTATTGTTGAGGTTGTTGAAAACCGTATCCATCCATGTAGTATGCTCCTTCCATGAGAAACAAGTACATGAAGTAAGATTCTCAAACTAAGGTTAAAAACCAGAAAAATAAAACAAAAACAAAACTAAAAAAAATAAGAAACCAAAAACAAGTGACAACCGCTGCCTCCCCGGCAACGGCGCCAAAATTTGATCGGTTGTCAGCCGACACAAATATAATTTCACTTTCTCACTTCACTAAAATAAATGTAGTAGTGATAAGAAAGAGATCGTATCCACAGAGAGGATTTCGTTGTCAATATGTTTCGGTTTCCTAAAATAACAATTGGGGGGTTTTCTGATTTTTAATAGAAACAAACTAAAATAAAAGCAAATAAAGAAATAAGCAAATAAAATCAAACAATGAAAGATATTGGTTAAGGATTCATCTTCATTCACAAACATACTTTTTAACAATAAGTAGAATTGATATTTAATCTCTCATTTTATTAAAAGTCCTAGAATACCTTGATCGCAAGAATATCCCGCTAATTTCCTCTTGTCATCAGCAAACACATTAAAAAATGCGAATGTGAATTCTACCTAGAAAGCAACCTAAAGTGTAAAAGCACAATTAAGTTTAACTCCCTAAGAGCACTAAGTTCTATGAAATAAGACTAATCAATGCAAACGAACGTGTAAAAGCACTAATCCGTTTTAACAAAGGTTATGATCCACTTGTGACTACTAGGATGTATCACTACAAGCAATACTCACAACTATGCTACTTGCAATCAGAAATTATCACTTTTGCGTATAATAACCCTAATCTAGCAATAGATATGAAAACGAACTCAACCGATTCGCGACTCGACTAAACAAGCTTTCAAATCATATATCAATATATATAGTGAATCATAAGCAATAGAGCATGGAGACAAAACTAATTTATTGAACAAAACTCATACTTGGAAATCCAATTTATTCCTTAACCAAAAGAGAATTATCTAATCATATCAATGGAGTTCATAAACAAGAAGAAGCAATAAAACTATCATGTTGTCAAAACCCTAGGCAGAAGTAAAAGTAGAAGATAAGAGATCTATGTTGGACTTTTATGTTATGTATATAATAGCCTTCATTGTGTTGTCCGACCAAATTATTTCCAAATCTAGGTAAGCCCATCGCCAAAATTGAATATCTGGCAACCCATTAGCAAAGCCCAGTTAAACACGGTCCAAGTCCAGAGTCAGACCTGAATCGGTGAATCGACTCGACCGAATCAGAGACTAGCCGAGTCTCCCATGTTTCTGTCCGACTTCCAGCCAAATTTCTGGTCTTTTCCTACACAGTTTTAGCTCCTAACATACATCTAATGGGATTCAGCATTCAAGCTATTCATTCCCCGCAACACTTAAGTCCATTCAACTTCAGTTCATCCAACACCTGCAAGCACCAACCTAACATTATAATACATCTCGCCAATTACCATTGCAACTCAGCCTCCATAACTGCCATCAAACCACCGTTAGTCACTTCGACAACTTCAATCTCAGTACACTTGCAATCATCCATACCAAAACCAATGTCCGTAAACACCATTTGCTTCGCCATGTGGCACTTCCATTTCTACTGCGGCTTCTCACATTTAAGCTTCTGCCAAACCAATTGTAGCAGCATCAGAACTCAGTTGCAATCTTCCTTGATCTCCACCAGTGCCTTACTTCCACCAGCCTAACTTCAGTTTCTTGATTCTACATGCCAACCAGCAACATCCAACCAAACTCAGGCTCCTTTGATTTTCCCATTCACAACCATCAGTTGCAGCTCCCGCTCAGCTAATGCACTTTCGCACTCGAACCAAACCCATACAACATCCTCCATCCACAACTGCATAAATCACTCAACCGGCAGCATCATATCCTTCTTGTAACTCCAGCTCCATTTCTGCGGCTCAAATCATCTATCTCCTTCGATGTAGCCCTGCAACACATCACCAAGTCCCTAGCAAACATCTAAACCTTGTAAATCACAGTGCCAACACGTCCCTAGTACAATCCACCTGACCCATGGCTACAACTGCTCTTTTCCTGGCTCAAATCATTAGCTGTCATTCTCATAGACTACTGCTGCCAACAAGTTCAGCTCCAACTCCAGTTGCAATCTCAGTAACTCAGGTACCATATCAGTTCCATCCACTTCCATCTTATCACCAACACAGCTCTAATAACATCAACATTATCAGTTCATGGTCCCACCTGCAATAGACACTGACACACGCCATTATAACTACCATATCCTGCAATTCAAACTCAAAAACCATGTAACACAGTCAGAATTCAGCTTCACACTTGACTGCAAAATCGCCACAGCACTGCTTTATTCCTTGCCTTCAAAACCAGTTCCAATCCCTATAAGCTTCTCATTCAGATCCTAGCCTTTGCCAAGGCCACAGCAACAAGGTCAATCCCTGTAATCTCAGTTCAACCACCACCGCAATTTTGTAGCTTCAATCACCAGTACCATCTGAACTGTAACTTCACCATAACTTCTCCACCCGATTTCAGTTCCAAATTCTCACCTGCAAACCAGTGAAACACCTATGCCATCCAACTATAACTCCACCAGTTCTTCCTCTTAAGTGTAGCTCTTCTCCATTCCCAGCAACCACTTCATACTAGCTGAGCATTGCAGACCAACACCTTAACTGCCATCTCCTCCACTGTCCCTTATTTCCATCTAGCCATCATCTTGCAACCACTGCAATTCAACCTCCACCAACACATCCAGCAACAACTCCAACTCCAGTTGCACTATCCACCAGGCCTATCATGCCACCACCAAAACCTTTAAGAACCAGCAACTAGACCAATAGTGCCTCCCTGAGTTCAACCTAAACCCTTGAATCTCCTCTGACCTTCAATTCCACCAAAACCCATCTTTGTAATCATCTTTCAATCAACACAGAAACCCTAAATTAGAATTTCTCCCCATTTCTTCTTCTCTGTCAATATTTCCAACCTAACATCAATTCAACTCAAACCCAGGTTAATTCAACTCACAGCCGTGCTATTAAACCTTTCTGAGATCAATTCAAGCTAAACTCACTCAATTTCAGTTTCAAAAGCCTTATTCTTTCTGAATTTAACTGAAACCCTAACTTAAACTCCTTCCTTCATTGCTCAAAATCAATCAACACCAACTGCCATTCTTCCCTGGTTTCTCTTGTCTTTGTAATCCTTGGAAAACTCTCACGCGAACCATGGATCGAGTGGCAATGGACTTGGTTACCTGAACTGCCAGAATCTCCCCCTCTTGTTTGTTAACTGGTGACTGGAGAATTGAGTGACTTTGGGTTTCTATGAACCTAATTTCTTTCTTCTTGAGTGCACATGTACAACCCCATTGAGTTGGAAGTCCACTGATGCCTTTGTGATCAATCTCCCTGCCATTAGTAAACCCATGACTTCCAAAACAGCACCTGTAATTCACTTGGCCCATGGCACGATTGACATGAGCTTTAAACGCGTAAGCCGGTATGCCCCATTTCGATACCTTTCTCTTCCTTTATGCAAATTAAGCCATTGTACCTAAAAAGGAATAAAAACAAAAATAATATACAAAAAATACAAGAAAACTTGTAAGAATAGCATGAGAAATCGTTATCGAAATTGGGTGTTTTAGACACCTATCACACGCATTTCAGCGTTTCTTCTACACACGCCAGCGGCTCCACTTCGTCCTGCCGCTTGATGATCAACCACCAACTTCTTTTCCCATAGTGCAAAATCATGTTTGCACGTACGTCCACCTGGCTCAACAAATAGTTTGTTTTGTACATTGCCGTAGGAATTGCCCTAAGTCATAAGATATTTGATTTGCATAAATAAAAGACTGAGTTTATTCGTAGAAGAAAAAAAAATTGTTCGCACACGCTTCGCCATTTATTTTTACTTGGCATCACGACCAACTATGCTAAAAAATATCAATTATCAGTATCATACTCAAACATCCGCATCATATTTAAGTTTTTACAACCGAGATACCCAAGAAAATAGTGTTAAAAAGAAGGCAGAGTTTATCAAAATGAGCCAATACAAGTCCGCGTTTGGCCGAGACACCAAACTAGAGAATGCATATTTGAACTGGACAATCAACTCTCCAATGAAGAACTTGAGGATCTCATCAAATTTGCAAGAAAGAGGAGAAAACAGATTGCATCTAAGAGGGTACATGATGAGGATATATATATGAGATGTATCAACTTAGAGCAGCTGATATAGATGAACTTGTTGCTACTGCTGCTGCCAATGCTGGTGCTTATGGTCGTGGTGCTGATGATGCTGCCCCAATTCCGATGCTCCCCCATGTTTTATTATGTTAATTAAGACATTATAAGTTTAAGATTTTAAAACTTTTAGTGTTTTTTAATCAATGTAAGACTTTATTGAATGATTTTTTTTTTTAATTATGGAGCGATGACGTTGTGGTACAATGGACTTATGGGTTTTCATTATAGTTTGCAATTGGTTTATGCACGATTAAACTTAATATATATAAATACAAGCATATAATGGTCGATATGGCTTTACATATCAACCGATTCTGTGAATTTCATCCCATAATCGGTTAATATAGATATTCATATATACCGAGTCTACAAGCCTAAAAATCAGTATTTTGCTGATTTTGTAGACGATAGTAGGTCGACGTGTGCAAGCATATCAACTGATTTTAACTGGTGGAAACTTTAACTTTTCTGTTGATTTTTCTAACTATAATCGGTCGATGTGGACAATCCTATAAATCGATTCTAGTTGATATCACGCCATAATTGGTTTTTATAATTCACGAGCATCAATTGTTCCCAATTATTTCACATTTTTCGAAAAAAACTAGTCGTTTTGTATTCCTCTATATTAGATTGACCTCTTCCTCAAGATCCAATTTGGTCCAAACTTACATCTTTTATTCTCCCATACCACGTCCATATTGGTTCCTCAACTCCTGCAATCAAAATGGTTCCATCCACTAATGGTGTCATCCTAAAGGCACAAGTTTCTAGATTTCGGAGTTCAAAAAGCACAAATTTTTTCTTGGTTTTTCTATTTTTTTATTTTTCTGATTTTTTTTTATATACGAACACAAGGGAAAGAAAATAACAAGGCTAAAAACTCTATATGAGAACACTCCCCCACACTTAAACTTTACATTGTCCTCAATGTAAAATTTAGTCATTCAAAGTAAAATTCAAGATGGGAAATTCAGAACATGATATATATACACAATATGAAAATAAAATGCATGATAAAAACTCATTACTCCAACTCATAGCTATTTCGGAACAATAGAGGATAAACACTAAACAAGCTATTTAGTTGGCATCTAATCTCAACTCAGCCAATATACACCTTACCGCTAAGAAAAAATTCCATCTACTTAGAAAGGCTAGTGTTTATTCTAAATTGTTCAAAAAACTCTAAAAGTTGGACTTTTTACAAAATAAGAAAATAAAGATAAAAGATTTAAAAATAAAATAAAAATATAGAGATAGATACACAAAACCAGTGGGTTGCCTCCCATTAGCGCTTGGTTTAAAGTCGTCAGCCCGACATGCAAGTTGAATTCCTCATACACCAATAATCGGAAAAGTTGGGGATCCTTCCATGTAACCTGTTTTGCAAATATTAGCTTCACACAAATATTAGTACAAGAAAATAGAATTGAAGCTATCGCCCCATAGAAGTTTCCCCCACACTTATTCTTTTCTACACTTGGAAGTGTATAAAGAACATAAAAATCAGGAACTTCTATGGTTTCTTCTTTGCAAACATCCATAGTACGAGAATCAAAAGTTTCTAATGGTGGATATCAAGAAACAAAGTCATTTAACAATATTCTCGAAGCACATATATTCAAGCCAATAAGATGTAAAGGATAAGGATAAATAGGCAAAGGGTTAGACAAACCTTGCAACTCTTGTATTATAGTATCCTCTTCATCCTTAGAAACTTCAAGTGAATTACTTACCTCTTGCACATCGTGGTCCTCTATTGAAACTTGCAACAATTCTTCATTCGTTTCTTCCTTAACCAAAGTCTCGACATCAACATCTTCGTTACAATCTTTTGCATGCTCAATTGGGTCTTCCACAATATTGGTCAAATCGGTTTCATTCTCAACATACTCCTCTTCGTTATTAGGCACATGCTCTCTCATGGATCCAAATTTCACTATGAGGAATTTCTTTAGAACACTCAAAAATGCATCATCCTCAAGCTCCACCCTTTGAATAGGCTCTTGATCATTATTAAGATCAATGCTTGAGTTATCTACATAAGTGCCATCATAGTCCTCTTCATGTTCATCTTGATCCCAAAAAGATTCCGTGGTACACCTTTCTTCTTTGTATTGATCAATATCTCTTTGTAGGTTAGCAATACCTTCACGAAGTTCTTGGAGTTGCTCGTCTGTAGCCTATTTATCTTTTTGAAACTCTTGTCGTACAAAGTTGGAAAAGTTGTCTAACAAGTTAGAGACTTATTGTTCACGAGCATAAGCATCCTCCAATCCTTGTGGTTGTTCGCACACATACCCGTCATAAGGTTGTTGAGGAAAACCATAAGGTTACATGGAATATCGGTCATAACCAATGAATTGGTTTTGATTATACCCCTGGAATTGGTAGTTGTCGTATTGTTGAGGTTGTTGAAAACCGTATCCATCCATGTAGTATGCTCCTTCCATGAGAAACAAGTACATGAAGTAAGATTCTAAAACTAAGGTTAAAAACCAGAAAAATAAAACAAAAACAAAACTAAAAAAATAAGAAACCAAAAACAAGTGACAACCGCTGCCTCCCCGGCAACGGCGCCAAAATTTGATCGGTTGTCAGCCGACACAAATATAATTTCACTTTCTCACTTCACTAAAATAAATGTAGTAGTGATAAGAAAGAGTTCGTATCCACAGAGAGGCTTTCGTTGTCAATATGTTTCGGTTTCCTAAAATAACAATTGGGGGGTTTTCTGATTTTTAATAGAAACAAACTAAAATAAAAGCAAATAAAGAAATAAGCAAATCAAATCAAACAATGAAAGATATTGGTTAAGGATTCATCTTCATTCACAAACATACTTTTTAACAATAAGTAGAATTGATATTTAATCTCTCATTTTATTAAAAGTCCTAGAATACCTTGATCGCAAGAATATCCCGCTAATTTCCTCTTGTCATCAGCAAACACATTAAAAAATGCGAATGTGAATTCTACCTAGAAAGCAACCTAAAGTGTAAAAGCACAATTAAGTTTAACTCCCTAAGAGCACTAAGT
Source organism: Papaver bracteatum (assembly GCA_023529315.1). Taxonomy (NCBI): domain Eukaryota; kingdom Viridiplantae; phylum Streptophyta; class Magnoliopsida; order Ranunculales; family Papaveraceae; genus Papaver; species Papaver bracteatum. The sequence continues at coordinate 315,674 of JAJJWX010001847.1, forward strand.
TCTATGAAATAAGACTAATCAATGCAAACGAACGTGTAAAAGCACTAATTCATTTTAACAAAGGTTATGATCCACTTTGAATGACATATTTGGTACGATGCTACTCTCATCTGGTTCTGGATCATTCTCATCATATATTAATAACTCAATAATTTCTTCGTCTGTTGGAGATTCAATAATTGCATCATTTTCGTTAGGATAGTTTAAAAGATGTTCGACGTTCATCACATTTCTATAGCGTAAATTAAAAATGTCACAAGTTAATCCTTGGTTATCTTTCTTCTATAACCATTGAATTATTAATAAGAATTTTGACCAATACCCTCTATGTGAATTTGTACATCTTCTCCTATATATTTTAACTTCTTAATTAAGAAAATACCGTCTAAATAAATAACCCCTCTAAACGAATATTTTTTCTTGATCCCGATGGCATTCATTTATCGAGGTTTGAGAACCATCAAGTGATCTGATGATTTTCATACTCCCTCCCACTGCGGAAATCAGGGTTCGAACCCTTGTAATTGCTAAAATTCCTAAATAAATGGGATTTAGGAGTACTCTAGGGACCACTGTATCAAGCTATTAATTTATTTATTTTATCGAGGTTTGACTGTAAATAATTGAAGTGCTCGTGCATATTCTTAGAATTCTATTATTGGGGCTCTCCACGGATGGGTTTTTGGGGGCTATTTTACTAAGTGGATACTTAATGTTATAGGGGGAAACCAAATCAATATGAAAAGGTCAAATATACCCTTTCCTATAATTATACTATTATAAAAAAAACATTAATTTTCTCTTCTTCTTCTTCTCTTCTCCTTCATTTCATCATGATAAAATCACGATGAAAATGATGATCATAATTTTATCATGATGAAATCGTGATCATTAAAAAACTTAAATCTTCTTATTTCTCTCTTCTATTTCTTCTCCATCACATCGTGATTCTTCATTACATCGTGATGAAGATGATGATCCTAAAATAAAATAAAATCTATTACTTTTCTTTCTCTCTTCTTCTTCATCTTCTCCATTGCGTATATAGAGATGATAGAAAAAAAAACAAAAACTAAGAAAACCCACCATTTATTTTTACTTTTAATCGACTTAAAAATTCAATTCGATTAAGTTGAGAAAAAAAAAAGTTTCTGAAACTGTATAACGGCTGGGAGTTCACGCTTTCCCAACCGTGAATCCTGTATTACGGTTGGGAAAATACATGTTTCCCAACCGTGAACCCTGAACCTACCTATACGGTTGGGAAAGTAAGAGCTCCCAACCGTAAAAGAGTGTTTACGGCTAGATTTTTCTAGCCGTAAGCTATTCTGATAATCACTTAAAAAATATATATAAACATAGGTCTACTTTCGGTTAGGTTTTCCCGCCGAAAATGCATACTTTCGGCTAGGTTCCCCAGCCGTAACTTGAATTTTCGGCTTGGAAAACTTAGCCGTAACTGTTTCTGATACTTACAAAAAATAGTAGGAAAAAAATCGGCTGGGAGTTCTTGTCGACCCATCCGCGAAAGTAATCTACGGCTGGGAAATCTTCAATTCCGAGCCGTAAATTACTAATTTTGTCCGGGTTGACAAATTTACCCAGCCGTAACAATAGAAAATTCTTGATTTTTTTTCCAGATTTTTGACGGATTTCAATTGATGAAATTGATGTTGGGAGTTGATTATAAGGTTATCTTGAGTTTTGTGATGAAGGGTTTCATCATTTTTCTTCAAAAAAAATAAAAAAAAATTCACCAAAATCACCATTTTTCCTTCTTCAAAACTCAAAAAGATTAATTTTTTATTTACAAAAGCTTAATGTTTTGATTAGTCTAATCATTCACTAAGACTAATTAGTTAGCTTAATCAATTTAATTAGCACTAATCAAATAAGGGTAGATTAGACATTTCAAAAAATGATGGATAAGGGGGCTATGGGTTGTTATTTCATGACCCCAAAATAGCCCCCAAAAACCCATCCGTGGAGAGCCCCAAAAATAGGATTCTATTCTTATCCCGGTTAGACGGTCCAGTTACCGTCCAGTCAGTTAGAGCAACCACAGTCATCGACTAAAACTAAAATTTTGGAGTAAAAACCAGACACAGTGGAGAGGGAGTAAAGATCAAAGACCAGAGTAAAACCAAAAACCAAACCATATTTGGTCATTAGTTTGGTTTTAGTCGGGCGTAATTTAAAGTTACGCTTGAACGGGCTTAATTTATAGTTGCGCCTGATGAATTTTTTTTGGTTTTTGGTCCTTACCCCGTAGCATCGCAGCACGGAGTAAACCAATTTTTTTTGGTTTTTTTTAGTTTTTGGTCTTTGATTTTAGTCGTATGATTGCAGTTGCTTTTACGATAAGGGCTTTCCTATTTTTGTAGGGAGTACGGGAGGAGCAAAAACTCTTGGGTGTACCAATTAGATAGTCCTACGATAGTAATCTATTATGTTGTACTTGCACGCAGAGATTAAAATCTTAAATTTTTTTGCTATTTGCCAGACCAAAATTTTGTACCAAAAATAAAATAAAAGAATACATATACCAATTCTAAACATCAGGGTTGTGGTTTCCTCAATCCGATCTAGGTTTTCCTTTAAATTGTTTTTCTATTCATCATCATCTATCTAGGTTGGAATCGTCAAAATCCTGAATTAAGATGAGGAAAAGAGAGAGAGAAAATCCTTGTGGGGTTTGCGGGCACTATCACAAGTATGAAGAAGGTGAAGTCTGTGGAATTTGTGGTCATCGGATGCCAATATCTACTGAAAAATCTGGTCTTCTAGGAAGTGCTTTTCCATCTGAGATCTTACCTGAGTTTCTTTACTTGGGTAGTTATGATAACGCTTCTAGAGCTGAGCTTCTTAAAACTCAAGGGATTTCAAGAGTTCTTAATGTAAGAAACATTCTTTCTTTTCATGGCTTTTTAATTGTTTTGTTTTTGTTGTTTTAGGTTTTGATTTGCTTATAATATTCACTAGGTTAGGTTTTTTAATATGTGTTGTGATTGAAATAGTAATTGATGATGATATTGGGTTTCAACTGTTTTTCATAAAAATAATAATCTTGATTCTCCTTTTTCTTGGAAAGGATTGATGTTTTTTTTTAATTCCAACAAAGGGTTTTTGAAATAATATTTTCATATTGTCTGTAGAAGTATGCCCTGTAGCTTACTTAGTAATCTTGCATTAGTTTAGTTTCACTTTTGATACAAAGTAATTAGTGGCTTTATATACATTGTTCCATGTGATTACTCTGGTAAATATGTGCACCTAAATAGAACCTAGTACACGAGTTTGATTTTGATTTTGCAGTTCTTTATGTTTTTGACTTACTCTATCCTGACTCTCCATGTTTACTGGTTATACATATACCTTTACATTGTTATTATATGAGCTTAGGTCAAGCACAACTGCACAAGTATGGAGTCAAGAGGAACCCCTGCAGTTGAATATAATTTAAAAAGTTCATAAGGATGCAAGTCTCAAAACGAGGTCACACTTATATTTCTTAGACGTCCTGGTTTACTAAACGTTTTATATGATTAGCAACATGGCTCAATTTTTCTAATGTATGTGTGATCATTATTTAACTGGCTTGATTTTTTTATTGTATCAATGGTTTTCATGCATTGTTTGGAAAACTTGGTCTGAGACTCTTGAGTACCCCGTAACATTGACTTCTGTTTCATTAGTTTTTTTTTAGTTAGAATACCGGTAGTAATGACTGACTGCCATTAGCAGTAGGAACACATGTGCTGAACAAATGCATTTCATGAAAGTTTTATTCTGCAATAGTTTGAACTTAGTTTCTTTTGTTGAAATAGTAATCTTTCTGCCAAGGTAAACATTAACAACATTATGGCACCACTTCTTGGCTCTGACTATGCAAATCCTGCTTTTGTGGATCTGCAGACGGTACCTGCTTGCCAGAATCTCTACAAGAACTCTTTCACTTATCACTGTCTTCAGGAGGAGCAAACTTTACCTTTTGACGATGCTATCCAATTTCTAGGTATGACCATCATATTGCTCCATATTCAGTATATTTTGGATTGGATAGGTTATCTCATGTCTGTTTGGCCAACATTTTTATGGCTATTGACGAGGCATTTAAGAGTCTGTAGTTTCTCAAGTAGCTGCCTGAAGGTTTTGGCCTCTATATCCTCAGTGAGGATATGAGCGAAGTATATTTGGATCTTTCGAAAGCAATCCAGTCCCTGCATTTTTCTCCCAAACTCAAACTCAACCATTTGGTTTTGGTTTTAATCCAGCTCCCCCTACCCCCCCTGCATTCAACAATGCTGCCTCTATTTTTGAACGTGCTCCTATAAATGTCTCACCCCAAGATTTCACTTTTGGAGCTACCCCAAGGTTTTGTTTATATGTTTATATGTTATACCGGCACCACAACTTCAAAAGAATGAGGAGAGTTTGAGTCTTTGCGAACGTCTTATGCACATGTCTTCCACTGAAATTCTTACTGATACTATGATGATACATTCCTACACCGTACTGACCATCCATCTGGAAGACGCGGTGTATTTGATGATTGGTTGAAACGATTTTTCTCTTTTGGCTAAATGTCAAATCTGTGCTCCAAAAGATATGTTTGTATTTTTCCTTCATTAGTTACTGCAATATGTTAACTGCTTTGAAGGGCTTTACTTATTTTACCACCAACGGTCTTGTTTAACCTTTGGATTTGGTTTTCTGTAAGAAACCAACGCAGACATTTTTTTTCCTACGATTCATCTTTCAGTTTAGCATTAATATTTTTGCGTATTTGCAGAACAATGTGAAAAAGACAAAGCTCGTGTTCTCGTGCACTGCATGTCTGGCAAAAGCAGGTTAGGGGCTGCAAAATTAGTATGTTCAGGGAATTGACTGTTAAAATTTTGAATTTCTGTTATTAACTGTGGTTACATGGTCTTCTTAACAGATCACCAGCTATTGTGATAGCTTATTTGATGAAATGCAAAGGATGGAGACTTGCACAAAGTTACCAGTGGGTGAAAGAGCGAAGGCCATCTGTTGAAATATCTTCAGGTTTTGTAATTTACCTTTTACTTACATCCAGTTAAGCATTTGGAGTTCCGTTAACCCATACTTATGTGAAGACTATCCTGTTTACTCTAGCTAACTAGGGATAAATTCTCTTTTTTGTGATAATTTGTCCCTCACTTTCAAAATTTTCTGTCTATGAATTATAGGAGTGCACCAGGAGTTGGAGGCATATGAGCGAAGTATATTTGGATCTTTCGAAAGCAATCCAGTCCCTGCATTTTTCTCCCAAACTCAAACTCAACCATTTGGTTTTGGTTTTAATCCAGCTCCCCCTACCCCCCCTGCATTCAACAATGCTGCCTCTATTTTTGAACGTGCTTCTATAAATGTCTCACCCCAAGATTTCACTTTTGGAGCTACCAACAATGAAAAGAAGATTCCTGACAACAGCTCGTTCGTTTTCAATGCTAATGGAAATGACACTCCAATGGACGGCTCTTAATTTTTTCTAGATGCTTCTGCAGGTTGTTGGTGTCATGGTCAGAGAGGGTGACATAAGTTATACATTTGAATCTGTACATATAGGACACAGTCAGGCAGGCAAGGGAAAATGCTCATCATCCTTCATGTGTGTCAGCTTTGAAAGCAGATAAACTGTTATACATTATGTATGGTGTTGGGGGAGTTTAACTTTGTGAAGGTTCAACTTTTTATTTTGCTAATAATTTCTTTTTTAATCTTCTGTTTTAATAAAAATAAAAAAAAAAAATCTTCTGTTTAAAGAACCTTACTACATTGACGAGTTTTTGTTCACCTCTTAATTATGTCAGTTTATTTCTTATGCTCGATGACTATGTCTTACATTATTTGACAGCTTAATACGTCCACACTGGTCAAATATGTGATGAGGTGTGCACAAGTGTCTATAGAGAGAGAGCCACAACCCTGTAGAGTAAACTAGATTTGTGCCTGTGCTACGCAACGGGCATCTTTTTTCTTTTAACTTGGGGAGCATGGGGCTTTGATTTGATGTGCGTAGGACTTGTCTTGTTCCGTGGCGATGCATTTTTTATTTGGTGTGCACGGGGCTTTGCCCCCGCCCCGTGGAGGTGCATTTTTGATTTGGTAAGCGCGGGGCTGCGCCCCTCCCCGTGGGAATGTATTTTTCATTCGGTGTGGCGGGGCAAATACATTAAATAGGTGAAATAGGTGGATTTTTTTCTTCTTCGAAAAAATAGTCCTAATATGGTAAGTACTTGAAATTCAAACACGGTAAGTTAGTTTTTCTTTTGTGTTTGTAAGTTTTAAACCAACCGTGTCCTCACCTAAATATTTGGTTTCCTTTTCTTACTTTTTATATTATTTTTAAACCAGTCATACGTTGCCAAGTGTGCTCACTAAAACACTCGTTTCACAAAACTCAAAAAAATGCCTATTTCGGCCAATAGGAAGCGAGGATTTCCTCGTTGTTAGATTCATGACCGTGCTATGCGTCGGGCGTTTTTTTTTTCTTTATTCATATTTTTAATTTGGTGTGTGCGGGGCTTCGCCCCGCCGCGTGGCGGTGCTTCTATCTTTTTATTTCATTTTCATACAAAACATGTATGAAATATATGGATTTTGTGCATTCATTACCTGGTTGTAATATTTAAATGGACCATGATTTTTTTATATTTTAAAATAATAATATTACAGTTGATTTTAAACCAAGCAAACTTTTGGTTCTGAATCTAGGACACTAATTCGGAGACAGATTCTCTAGCGCACAGAAACGATTGGCCGGCGGTGTAGTTTCGTAGTTATGCAAGAGCTGAAAGATGTTGAACAAAATTGAGGCATGTTTTCAATATTTTCCTATATAGTACACAGAGCGTCCTTCCAATACTAATAGAAGATTGTATTTAAAAGATGATCCGGAACATAAATTGTTAAGAGAGAGGAGAAAAAGCCATTCGAAATTAAAATGTTAAAGGTAATGATATACAGTAGTAATATACGTACCTTGGAAATGAGGCATATCAAGGACTGCATTTGATTTCTCGCAATAGAATCCCAACAAAGCCCAAAGATTTACCTCTGACAATCTCCAAAAACTTTCCAGGCTCGAAAAGTGGAAGTACACATTCATCTGGCCTCCATCTCCACTTAGTGAAATCTAAATTCGGTTTCCCATATTTCATGCAATTTTGATGCTCATGTATTGCCGTACATGTCGTATTTGTATAATATGGTGCACTCTCTGGTTCCCATCCATTTCCCTGCAAAGAGGTCACACTTATCATTTGATTCCACATTGCTGACTGAATTATGTACCACATCATCTTGAATTGAAGAAGAAGTTGAAGTAGTTAACAACAGATCAGGCGAAGATGAAGAATTAATCAAATTAGGGAAAGATGGTGATGAGGAGGAGGAAGAAGAAGAAGAAGAAGAAGGATTTGATAATAGAAAATTAGAATGATAGGAAATTAAAGGATAATAGAGAAGTGGGATTAGTGTTAGTATAGTTACGACAGTCACAACTCCACGGAGAATAAAAAATTTAGGATTGCTTTTCTGATGATCATGATACTTATTCTTATTATTGACAGGAAGTACTGCTTGATCATCCAATGCGTAAAGTTGCTTCTTCATAAGTACATAAAAAAAAAAAAAAAAAAAAAGAGAGATTCTAAATGGAAAGAAAGAATCAAGACTTAATATTTTTTAGAGTTTCGTCTAAAAAAAAGCTTCGCCAAGAGTAACGTTTTTTTTTTTGTTAAACGGTTTCCTTTTTTTTTTTTTTGGGTGTGTTAGGATTTCCTTTTGTACGGGAATTCCTTTTCAAGAGTTTAACGGTTGGTTGGTTTGTTTTTTTTTTTTTTTTTTGATATGGGTTTTGTCCACCCATATTAAAATACAGTTAAGTATAGGTGTAAACACGGTGTAAATAAATAATTCAAGTTTAATTTCTAACATAAGTATTGTCTACATACTTTTTTTTAACACCGATACTAACGGACAGTTAAGTATTTGATTTATCCAAATTGTAACCAAATATTAATTATTACAACAAATAGAGTTATGCTAAGTGTCCTCACCATAGCTTCCGCATTAGAAAAGGCCTTTCTAGGCCAATAGGAAGCGAGGATTTCATCACCGTTTAATGTGAGAGCTTTATTTGTCTAGGCCTTTAAGGAGGAAGATACTTAATGGTGTCTATAGATGACAACCACAACTCGTTAAGAGTTACTCTTTGGATGAATTTTTCTTGGAAAATACCAAAAATTGGTCTATGTGATAACATTATGCGAAAGACTTTACCAGTCGTATCCACAACGGTGAACCTTCCTGCTGAATTGATGACTATACCAGGCTGCTTTGGTTGAGATAACTAGGGAAGCCTCTTGGTTCTAGATTAACCGTTTTGGAGCTCGGATAACTGGACAAAAAGTGTCGTAAGGACCTTCTAACTTCAACTGTTGTTTTCCTCCATGAATATGGGCCCAACAGGAGTAACTGGCAAGTGACTCCCCAGAGAGACCTCGATCGATGTTACACATTTTTGATGAATCATTCAAGTTTGTAGACATTTTTTTTTTGGTAGCTTCGACCTTCGAGTCTTTTCACTCTCCATTTTGAGTCCACACGGTGGCTCGTGGTGTTGTGAGCGTATGACCCCCATGAAGTTCACGAGGCTGTTGGAGTTGTGTGGCTCAAATACACACATGTGAGTCACACATGGGGTTGCTAAGGATAGTCCCACATGGAGGAGAACAAGTTCCATATGGTGATATATAAGCAAGGCGTTCTCCATACATAGTACCGAGGCCTTTTGGATGAAAAACCCACACCTAACCTCAAGGTGGTCAAGTGGGGACAATATCGGTGCTATGTGGCCGTGCCCGGAGAGGGTGCGGCGGTCCGTGTAGGTCCTACAAAATGGTATCAGAGCCATGGTTGGCTCGGTACGGTCGACATGAAACGATACTCGGTGTTAGCAGGAAGTTAGGGCTGGCATCGGAACAAGCGGAGGTTTCGAACAATAGTTCGACGAAGGAGATTAACGGAGATAAGATTCTTTGGACTCTTAAGTTCAAGTGAAATATGGTGATCTTCATGGTCTTTAGACAAGGCATTGAAAGGGGAATACCATAGAGATTTTGGAAGGATATTGATCGGGAAGAACGTGATTTGCAAGAGAGTTGTTTCTTTTGAAGCAACAGTGTTCATCGTTTTTCGATCCAGAGAAGGTATGTCTGTTAACAAACTTCTCAATAATTTCGCTAAGTTAATGTGTTACTTAATGAATGTGGGAGAAATTGTTAAAGGCGAAGAGCAAGCTATTACTACTGTGTTGTTTTCTGGATATATACGATACGCCAGTACGGTTGTATGTGATTGGGTTAAAGGATGGTATATCTACACAACAGGGAAAATCTGGAAATAATAATCCGGATATAAGTGATTACCTAAGGCGAGGTATGGATATGTTACCGGTGTAACTGGAAGAGATATTTTTCGAAGCTTAAAGCCAAGGAGAATTGTGATCAAGTACGGATTTGTTACTGGAAGTGTGGGATGTCACTTGTGGGTGTGGTTCTTGGATTTAATTCTTTTTTTCATATTAGTCCAAATAGGGGCTAGGTTAATTCTTACGAGTTCGTAGGAGGTGGTATTGTATCACTCGACATTGATTTTGCTTGTGATATAGTTGGGATCAGAATAATTGAAAATCAAGAATCATGCATGGGGTTAAGTAAATCCTGATGACACTTTCCTGAGTAGAAGAAGTATTTGATATCACTTGCAATTTTGGAATCCAAAGGTTACGGTAGTGTAACGGAAGGTGGATTTGCAAAGGTGTTGAAGTCAGACTAGAAGTTGTTGATTCAAGTTATTATAAGAGACAAAGAAATTTGTGCTTATTATGCGGTAGTACGGTAGTAGGTGGATCTTGTGTGTGAATCAGTAATGATGCTGATTCTAGTTTTTCAAGACCTAAATATGTTTGGGGCATATAAGTGAGAAGAAGCTAGAAGATATGTGATGGATTTGCGAAACTTAAAGTTGTGAACGTTGAGTTCGCGGATAGGAGTTTGGCAAGGTTTTCACTATACGGTAAGTATTGTGGAGGTGCGTTCTGGAAGGACGTATGGTGCATTCATCCGAATGAGTGGGAATAGTTTTTTCGAAATTATTCATGGAGATTCTTTATCGTACTGCATGACAACTTATCAGGAGAGTGTGGTTGTACGCCATGAAGATTGGTAGAGTTGTGAAAAGAAAGTGCAAGATACTATGATGATAAAGACCCAGTCTGACAACAAGGACACACGAGTTAAGTTGTTTAACTGTGGGACTCAGTGTGTTGAGTTTATAAAGAAGTTTTGTCAGGTTCATGCATAGTAAAGCATTGGGGTTGCAATGATAAAGAAATATCTAGGTTGGAGAAGACACGGTGCATGTTGTCTAAAATAATTTTTTTAGATAATTAAGGTTTTGTGAGCTGGTGTAAAATGGCGTGTCATCTCAATTATGGTTTACCAAGAATGTTATCGTCAAGTTGAAGTCATCTAGAAGAGGTGAAGCGAAGTCCTTGTTTATCCAAACAAAGAAACTTCTACTTGGGTGGAGGATTGGTAAAACAGGTATGTGTGAATTTATTCCACATGTGATTTATATCTTAATTGTATATAGATCAGGTGGAGATTCAAATTGGTGAATCTCGACAACAACGAAAAGAAAATTTCAGGATGAACAATGAAAGCACGAAGACTTAAGGTCCCCATTACAGTTGGAGAAGTTTGCAGCAGAAAGAAGGTCGATGGGTGCTCAAATATTCATGTGAAAGGAATAAACTCCGAGTACGAAAGGTGTACGGTGTAGTTAAGAATATTGATAGTAAAGGGTTATGCACAAGGTACGTATTGCTTACAAATATTCTCTCCGATGGTAAGAATACATGATCCATACCCTGTTGACTATGGTGGTGGTCTGTGGCTGTGCACAAGTCGAAGACAACTTCTTATATGGTACTCAGTTATGGAGTAAGAAAATAAGAAAAATTCAGCTCAAAGGTGTTGTTGTTGCAAAGAAGGAAGTATGTATGCAAAGTATCGGAACTATCGAATAGGAGATTATTCATGGAATGATGAACTTTAAAAGGAGTAAGACTCAAGAGAATATATGATCGTAGACCAATTCAAGGTGAGATGGACTCCGGTAAAGCAAGACTCATGGTAGAGATGGGCTCAAGATTTTTGCACAATGATAAGGATCCACGGATTGCTTATTTGGTTTGGTGCGTAATAGGAGTCAGGCTCAATATATTTTGATACATACAAGAGGGTTTAGTTTCTCGGGAACTAACATGGTTAGGTTAATATAAAATAAACGGTGGTGATTCTTCTATACTGGTTTACATGTTTATTGTTGCAAAGAGCATGTGGGGTATTAAGAAATTGAAGTATTATTTGTGTACGAAGAATTTGAGGTACCTAAAGAGTACGATAGAAAGTTTTGGTGTACCAACGGAGTGATAGCAAGTTTGTGGGTATGTAAGTACTGATGATGGTGGTTGGTGTGCATTGTTTTAGATCTACAAACTAGATATGTCTTTACAGTGGAAGTGGCTTGTCATCCAATAAGCTAGAGGTCGTCTTTACAATCAGTTGCAGCTCAATTTAACAATGGAGTCTGAATTGATATGGGTAAACAAGGATGTGAAGGAAGCAACTAGGCTTAGTGCTTGATTGGATACGTTGGAGTAAAACAAGAATGAATACGTGCATTATGATTGTCCCAAGGATATGTAAATATTTTTCAAGGCATTGACATTTTAAGCAAGGGTAAAACATATCAGTGTTCGGATTCAGTTTGTGCGAGATATTGGTGGAGAGTTTTCATTATGGAAGACTTACTTGAAGGATTACCTTACAGACGTGCTTACAAAGGTGTCACCAAGGATTAAGTTGAAACATAGTTTGCACTTAATCGATATTCTATAGGAAGGTACCGAAAGGTACAAGGTGGTTGCGATGATGAACGTGTAGTGAAGAAAAAATAAGGAAGGCGAAGGATTATCAACAAAGGTGGAGATTTGTAAAGTTAATTTGTTGATAATTAATTAATATTGTTTCCTTGGTCTCCAAGGGAGCACGACTTAACGGAGTAAGTCTTGGCAACCAAGTATTAGACACTTAGGAAACCCGTAGTATTCCATATTTAGGAAACTGGTGGAAACTTTATCACCAAGCATTATACTTACATCCAAGTATTGATCAAGTATAAATACAAGTGATCTGATTTGGAGAGCCTTATGGAATCGACAATGGAGTTGTGAGAGATTCCATCCCACCTCTTGGGGTGGCTATCTTGTGAAGAGTTTTCATGGTGAGTCTATGGTTTCTTCTTGAGCGATACATCGTCGGTGAGGGTCAAGAGAGAAAGGTGAGGCTATCATGATGAGTGATTCTTGTATCTAGCGTAAGGTTACAACAAGAGGAGTGTTCTTCAAGTGTTGCATGTGATCGCATCAATGGGCTGCGATGCTAGATAACAAGATAGGGGTTGGGTCAAGGTTGTATTTCTAGACATGGGTTGTAATGCTAGAGATACATAGGTGGCTGGCACACAAAGTGTTCTTGTATTTGTTCTTCGGAGCTTTTTCATAATAGTGAAAAGGATCATCATCACAATTGCCGAACCACTATAAATCTCGTGTTGTGGTTTGTTTTATTGTTTACTCGTTTTATGCTTGTTTGCTTTGCTATATCTATATTTGGGTTGTTCCTGTGTATGTTTGATAGAGAACCACACGGAAGTAGTCGACCGTTACCGGAGAGAAACCCCAACAATTGGTATCAGAGCGAGGTTGAGCTACCGGGAGTCGGGCTGAAGAGTGGCTATGGAATGCCGGTAGTCAGAAGGTCGCAGGTGGAGCCGGGAAGCTCAAAGTATGAGAAGTGTTCCAAGAGTATCTGGTGGCAGTAATCATTGTATGATTGGTAGCATACGGACTGAGGTGGCGAGGTGGTGTGTATCCTCGCAAAGGTGGAGATTGTTGGAGTTGTGTGGCTCAAATACACACATGTGAGTCACACATGGGGTTGCTAAGGATAGTCCCACATGGAGGAGAACAAGTTTCATATGGTGATATATAAGCAAGGCATTCTCCATACATAGTACCGAGGCCTTTTGGATGAAAACCCCACACCTAACCTCAAGGTGGTCAAGTGGGGACAGTATCGGTGCTATGTGGCCGTGCCCGGAGAGGGTGCGGCGGTCCGTGGAGGTCCTACAAAATGGTAACGGTCGACTACTTCCGTATGGTTCTCTATCAAACATACACAGGAACAACCCAAATATAGATATAGCAAAGCAAACAAGCATAAAACGAGTAAACAATAAAACAAACCACAACACGAGATTTATAGTGGTTCGGCAATTGTGATGATGATCCTTTTCACTATTATGAAAAAGCTCCGAAGAACAAATACAAGAACACTTTGTGTGCCAGCCACCTATGTATCTCTAGCATTACAACCCATGTCTAGAAATACAACCTTGACCCAACCCCTATCTTGTTATCTAGCATCGCAGCCCATTGATGCGATCACATGCAACACTTGAAGAACACTCCTCTTGTTGTAACCTTACGCTAGATACAAGAATCACTCATCATGATAGCCTCACCTTTCTCTCTTGACCTTCACCGACGATGTATCGCTCAAGAAGAAACCATAGACTCACCATGAAAACTCTTCACAAGATAGCCACCCCAAGAGGTGGGATGGAATCTCTCACAACTCCATTGTCGATTCCATAAGGCTCTCCAAATCAGATCACTTGTATTTATACTTGATCAATACTTGGATGTAAGTATAATGCTTGGTGATAAAGTTTCCACCAGTTTCCTAAATATGGAATACTACGGGTTTCCTAAGTGTCTAATACTTGGTTGCCAAGACTTACTCCGTTAAGTCGTGCTCCCTTGGAGACCAAGGAAACAATATTAATTAATTATCAACAAATTAACTTCACAGAGGCTGCCACAAGTGAGGTGTTGGCATGTCATCGTAATCATGGTGTATGATGTTCCATGTGGGTCCACATACTATTCACCAATGGACAATCTTTTTGTTTCTCTTTTCCCTTTTGGATTTTTGTTGGTGAGTAAATAACTAGTAAGTGGAAGGGTGAATCAAATCCAAAACTAGACTTCACTTATTGTTTCTTCTTGTCTCTTTTGGTGTCAACAGATTCTCTAACTAAGAGGCTGAGAGCTACAAGAACTCTGATTACGAACCCTAAACCGTTTCTCCTATTGCTGGACTTTAATCCGCAAACACGATTATACGGATTCTTACAGAACACATTTAACTTGGTCTCCGTGTTAAACAGTTAAAAGTAAATAGAACCGACTCCGTCCAATATTCAGTCAGTACTATTAAGCTTCTATGTGCATAAGACAGAAGTCGTCTATATTCATACACGGTCTTGTGTCCAGTTCAACAATCCACACATATCCAGTACATACAAAAATACATGCATGCAGCGGTACATTATACACTGTATATACACAAATGCATTCAGTACAACCGTTAAACCAAACGGCGTTTTAGTTTTTTTCTCTCTCACTCGAATCAAAGATCTCTCTCTATTCTTCTTTTGCTGAATGAATGTCTGTCTTTTCTTCTTTAGTTGTACGAATCCTTAATTCATTTTCTTTCGTAGGCTTCATTAAACTTATGTTTCTCATCCTCTCTCTCTTCATATAATTCTTTCGAGACATGATGATGATATGACCACACTCTCCAATAGTTAATTCTCATCTCTATATAAACTCTATCTCTTCCTATACAGAAGATCATAATCCACAACATAATCCAGAGAGATCATAGAGAGATATGACTAGTAAGACTCCATTCAGGATGAGGTCATTCAAGAGAGTTACAGAAGCATTTGGTTACCATGAAAATACCAAGGCACGTCTTTTTGATAATGGCCGAGGAAGAAACGATAATTATCAGCATTCATCAACTACCACTAGTAATAACTCATCACCTGAGTTATCTGATCTTATTAATGCATTTATAGAGAGAAATGAGAATGAAGACGACGAGAATCATGAGATTATTGATTCTGAAGAAGCAGCTGAAAATTACTCGCCCGTGGAAATGCTAAAGAACTTGTTTGGTCAAAAGGAAGCCGATGGTCCAATTAAGCAAAAGATTCTTCAAGTAGCAGAAGAAGTTTTTAATGAAATAACTTATGCAGATGGTTATCATCGTCAACAAGGTTTATTTAAACGTAGTTTAGTAACTAGATTGCGCGAAAGAGGTTTCGATTCAGGTATTATTCTTAACATTATACTTTTAATTACTAATTAATAAGGTTGATCGTCTTGCTCATTTTATGTCCAGCCTATAGTTCAATGTTTCTACATTTGGTTCCCAGAAGCTACCACTTCCATATCCTCTTAGTCTTAGCGGTTTCTTAAGTGGTTGCTGCTTATCTTCATGAATAGAAAAAGAACTTGGTGAAAAATCTGAAGTATTAACAATGTTTCATTTTTTGAGCTGAGGATCAAAATAATTCAAGCATTTAAATTTCATTAAAATTAGACCCCATTCCCAACAAGAATATTTATCCTAGTGCCAAAATAGTAAAAGAGATTTAACAGTACAAACTTTTCCGATAACAATGTTTAAGTAATTTTTGAATTTCAAAAATTATTTTTTGCCTTTCCAATAACCTCAAAAAGAAACAAAACAAAAAATAGAAGAAGAAGAAGATTGCTTAAGATAAGATTTTTAGAAAGAAAGCAAAAAAACTATCGGGTAGTGGTGGTATACGGATGCGACATGTCGATCAGATTCATGATGCTCTTTAAATTTTGATTAATTGGACCCAATGTGCAGCCTTAAAAACGTTAACTCTTTGAACATAAATTGTACGAACGTAAGTAAACATAATTCTTAATGACGGTTTTAAATTTTTAGTATATGGCATTAAGTGGAAAAAGAAAAAGAATACCATTTTACTGAAAAAAGTAAATCAGAGAAACTTTTCGCTTGTTTTTCCTCTTTAAGGTTAAGAAACTTAAAGAGTAACACCTACCCTACACCTAGTCATTCATCCCATGCAGTCTTACGTACCGCCATCATGCAGCAGCGTATGTTAGCACCATCTCTTTCTTTTCAAAATTATCATAAATATATGAGATAAATGTGGCCCATGCGCCCTTACAATCATTTAACTGACTCGAAGAAGTCATAGGTTCGGATCCCCATAAAAATATTCGCATTCGCTTTACCGTTCGTGAGACGGCCAGGAGTTTGCTAAATGACCGAACATGTATGCAGTGTTGCTGTCTGTGGTCATTTTATGTTCTCTTTTCTTGTTTTCAGGTCTCTGCAAAACCCACTGGGAGAAAATGACTAGGTTTCCAGTGGGTGAATATGAATATGATGATGTTATTGTTGACGATACTCGTTACATTATAGAAGTAGGATTAGCCGGAGAATTTACCATAGCTCGGCCAACAAACAAGTATTTATTGTTATTAGCCGAGTTTCCACAAATTTTTGTTGGTAAGCAGGAGGAGCTTAAACAGGTGGTGATGATTATGAGTGAAGCTGCTAAAGAGTCATTGAAGAGTAACGATATGCCTATGCCACCATGGAGAAAAATCGAGTACATGGAAGCTAAATGGTTTAGCTCTTACAAAAGAGTTACCAACGTTAACATGATATTAGAGCAGAGTGATTCTAAGCCAGTGGCAAAGGTCGTGCCTACAGCCGTATACCATCACTACTGCAGAATCGAGGTTACAAGGGAGGTAGGATTGAGTGTTGGGAAATTAGCGCAAGCTCTCAGCAACGGAGTTAACAGAGTATCTTGAGGACTTAATAGGATTGAGTGTTGAGGAAATTAGTACATGGAAGCATGGTTTATAGAGCAGAGTGATTCTAAGCCACAAAGGCCTACAGCCGTTAAGGTTAAGGGGAGGTAGGATTGAGTGTTGGGAAATTGGCAATGGCATGTAACGACAAGTGTCGCTTAATTTTATTAGGAAGAAAAAAAAAAACTGTGACGGTTTAGTTCCACCGATATTTCCCTTTTCTTGTGATTCTGGGATTGTATGGACGTGACCTAGAACCAGCTGATGTATCAATTCTAAATCTAATCTATCAAAGTTATGGCAATGTTTATCTAAATTTAACAACGAACAGAGGATGCAAAAATAGTGTGCAAAACTTCTAGATAATTTTCAACATTGTAATGTCTGTTGATAAATGAGTTGACTGGAGATTAAATAAATCATGTGGGTGTGTTAGGCAGCACACATGGGTTAAGATTGGCTGAAGGACACATCACAAGCTGAGTTATCAGGGTAATTGGCACCACTTGCCGTTGGTAATTTTAGAAAAAGAAAAATGGAAAGCACTTGAAACGGATTTCAATTTTCAAAGAACGTCAATTGAGTGCAGTGCGTAATAGATTTAGGTTGATTTCCATCAATAAAAAAGATAGTGGTTCTGAACTAGTCTATTTTTAGAAAGAAAATTATGGTGTTTCTGATCACAGAAGGAAAGATTGGTATCATGCTTCTATTTGTAGTAAGTTGCAACTTTTTTCTACAATATTATGAAGGTGAATATATGAATGATGATTTAGAACACTAGCCATCAGAATAGGCAAGTACCCTACGACTCTCATTGCATTCCATGACTAAAGAACCACGTAGCTCATACAAAACTGGTTCCAGTAGGAGTTGTGCAGAGGAATCATCACTATACTACTAGAATAGATTCCTTCTCAACGCACTACATAATCAATTGTGGCATGGTCTCGTAACCATTCGAGTACCTTCGATCCCTTGAGTATTTCTTGCACCTACACAATTTTGATCAGTAAATACAACTAAAAACCGAATTTGATGTCATTTTATGCTAAAGACGATTTACAATAGTGCTTATTTGAAGGAACGTTTGTTGTTAGTCACACTTGCTGCCAATTAATATCCTCTATCTTAAGGAATGACGGCGACAAGTAATATCAGCATATGAAACTTGGACAAAATGAAGAAAAAGAAAGACTAACCTGATCCTTTACACGCTCCTCATCATACTCTTGATTATTGCGCTTGAATTCATCAATGGAATTCTCAACCTCTTTTACTAGATCTTCTGTAGAGAACTGCAATATATCCAGCTTTCAGCAAAATGTAACCAACTTAAAGAACATATACCATAATCAAGCGTTTTTGCTTGGAGTTTCATGAGCTTTTCTCAAATCATATGCATATGGCAAGTTCTTTTTCAGCACTTTAAGTTAACGACCCTTCATTAGATTTGATATCTTTTTCAGCCAAAGTGGGTCTATAACTATGAGTCTATTGATTGGATGGTTTAGAACCTTTATGGATACTAGGGAGATCTGATGACCACTTGCGAACTTGCAACAAGATAACACCATCTTGAATGGTACACCAAAGAGAATAAACACAAGTGGTGGGATATGTTATCCAAATTCATGTATACTATAAACTGCAGGAAGGAGAAACAAATAATTGGACGACTTTATTATCAGGAGAGATCTACCTGCAGATTTTCACGCTTAAATATATCGCCTACTGCAAGACTCTGTTTCACCATACTTGTAATGTTTTCCCTCTCGTATTCTAGGTATTCCTTCACTGCTTGTGGGCTTGAAAGATTAGCCAGCTGTTGTTCATCTAGTTTCATCTTTGCCTGTAGACATATCTTACTAGAATCAGATGAGAAAATGCGAAAAAAATCAAATGGCCTGTGGGTCTGTAAGTCATGTCAAGTTCCTGATCTCAGAGACATGATGAGCAATATCTGTCATGCATGCTACATAGACTATCCATATGGATGAGCTCCCTTGGGTCGGAAATTGATTATCACAGCCTGGGGCATGGAATTGACACTTCAAGAGAAAATTGCTTCTTTATTTTCAGATTTTCACCTGTAACTCTAAAAGTTTGGCTCCATATAGCTGCCTGCCTTGCTCCTCAAACAAGGTTCGAGGAATATCAATTTGAATCATCTGAAAACAAGTAGAAACACAATCATTAGCTTATACATTTGCTAGATTAAAAATAGGAAAAAATAGGCATATTAATAGAAAAAAATAGGCCTATTGCACAACATCTGAAAGCGGCCTACTAATAGAAAAAAATAGGCTGTTTTCAATACATTTCTTTATCAATTAATGGATATCTTTCTTGCTTGTTTGTGTATCATTCCAGGCTTGACGCATCTTCAGTTTGTGTTACCATAGACAGATTATGGACATCCATCCACATTTTCAACAAATAATTTGACTAAACTATGCCACCAATATTAAACTAGTACAACCGTTGCCACGGTGGAAGGGTCGACCGAAGAAGAATCCGAAGATGGATTTTAAATTTGATATTGTTGTTTGTACTCGTTGCGTAGATTTTTTTATAACCTTTCCAACGAGATAAAATTTGTAAAATTCTAAGGCACGGATTTTTAGATTTGTTATATCAAAGTTTGCTTTCCAATTATACCCCTGAAAAAGTAGGATACACAAAGAATTATAGTAATTGGATTAAAAGGGAAGGATAATCTTGTCTAGTGAAAAAGTAACCAAAAATAAACCACATGGAAATCAAATTCAATCTTTTTATCAAAATTGTTAGGTTTCAATTTACAAAAAAGTGGCCATAAAAGGGACTCCCTTCCTTCGGGCCCTTCAGGCCCTCCGGTCGGTCGGCCCAATAACAGTTAAATCACCTTGCATAGCTGATCAAGAATTGCATTGTCTGTTGCTTGTTCCTTAGCTATTTGTTCTATTTCTTTACATCTCTCCAATATCGATTCTCTTACCTGTAGATTTCATCCGTGAAGAGTTTCAAGCCAAGGAAGAGGCTGAATTTAAGAACTTATCTTCAGTGGATGAGCCAACAGAACGAGAGGATACCTCAATCAAGGTCGTGCAGCCAGAAAGAAGCTTTTCAGCGAGAGAATCATCCAGTGCCGGTAACTCTCTATAGAATAGTTCTTTGCATATGACCTATAAAAGAAAGAAAAATTTGGCAATATGGTAACTGTAACTTACGTTCTAGTCAGGATTGGTAAAGAGAGCAATGACAACTTAGTCCTTTTTTCATTAGGTAGCAAGAAACTCACAGTATATTGAGCAACAACACCTCGTAGATTTTCTTGTCTCCATGAGTCTGGAAACGCAAGTGAGAATGTTTTGGTTTCTCCTCCTTTAATACCAATTATTGAATCAAGGAATCCAGGAGGAAGGTTGTCAGCTTCTTCTGTATCCAATTGAAAACCTGCAAAAGCAAATGTTATTAGAATAACTTGGAGGTAAGTCCAGTCGTTGAGAAACAACCACATCTTTGTTGACGATAAAACAAACCTTTGCTCTCTGCAGATGGAATTTTTTCGCCCTCGGAATCGTCTTCCGTAGCTTTTACAGTGGATATATCCAAAACTGCAACATCACCAACCTATGGAAGGAAGTGGAAAAATCACAATTTTGAAAGATCTACTAGAAACACAAAATCAACGTCTTGAGTGTTAAATGTATAAATCCTTTATGATAATTTCAATTTGATAATTCATAACAATTTTCACTTGATAGGTAAGTGAATCATTCCTACCACAAAAAAGGTCACTCCACTCTTTCTCAAATATACTGTTTTTAACCACTATTATTCTCAGCATATCCAGTTTTTCCAACAGTTTTAGCTTATGTTGAATTAAGAACTCATACCAGTTGTTACTTCCAACAACTTACATGTAGGCCTCTGTCAGTCACAATTCGCAGTATGCCAAGAGCCTTATGACGTCGCTTTATCTCAGCCTCACAAGCCATTTGAGCATCGATCTCTTGGTCTATCTCAACAACTATTTTCAAATTCTTATATCCATCCTCAGGAATCCATTTAGCCGCAGGTGCCACATCAACCACACAGTCGTATCTGGTCCACCAGTTAAAAAATGAGATTGCAAAGGGTAGCTACAACAACCAAAAAATTGTTCTTTCTACCATGTTACTTTATATAAGTAGGGTGTTTTTGGTTTGAGACTGTATACAAAACTACACGAAGTCTACAGTGCTATGTTGGCAAAAGTAACTCGAAAAATCTAACTTCTGACAAACCTCAAATAACCGTGTGGAAAGTTAAATGATTCATCCATCTCTGAAAATTTAGTAATAATTCGAACAGAATCTTTTAAGGCCCTTCCTTTTACCTGCATAGGTAAATCCAAATACTCTCCAATTATGCACATATTGAAAATATGAAGCCAGTTATTATGCAAAGGTACTTTAAGGAAAATAACTAGCTGCAAACAAGACATCAGTATATTCAGAATTCAGACTGAGAAGTATAAATCAAGGGTTTCTTTGTGTGGTTGTGAAATTGATAAAGTATCAGTTCATTATCAACATACCGAATCCATAGCATGTGAAAGCGTCCTCTTTAGAATTGCTTCAATCGTAGCCTTTCGTACAAATGATTTACCATGATAACTCACAAGTATATTTTCTGGGACTTTTTGTCCCGGACGAAATCCGGGGACCTGCACAAATCAACCATATTATCCCGTTCATTTTTCAGTCAGAAAACTCATAAAAGAAAACAGTTACAAATCAAAACATATTATGTGTCACCAAACCTCGGTGAGCTACGAGCTCAACTCATTATATACCGAACATCATTTGTTGCATACAGAAAGCAGAAGCAAGGTACCATTGAGCCAGTTTCTTAAAGGCTTTTCCCATGAAAATGTTAATCTTTGATATCCAGGAACAAACAACTTTGTAAGAACTGAAAAGGGTTCAGTCCAACAGTTAAGTTGGTCAACCGATTGGTGGTTGTAGTAAATTACGGGGTTTGAATCCCACTTGCCATTGGGGTTGGGATTTTTTTGGACTAGCTGCCTGGGCTTTGTAGGTAGCGAACAACTCAATTTACAGCCGAAACCAGTTGACAGACAATCTTACACCTTGATTATAATCATACATTGTGTACTATGTATAGATTAATCAAAAAGAGCTACTCATTCTAGTAAAAACCACCGCTATAGTTTCGGTTTACTTAGCGATGTTACTAACAAGATAACAGTTCACGACTACTATATGTTATCACAACTTCTGGTGGTTTACAGTAATCATGTATGTGAGCTTATATTATAGTAAAACTAAAAAAAATACCTTAGCTATCTTGGTCATTTCGGCGAGAACCTTGTTATAGCAATCTTCACAAACAGCTGGAGGAACACTCACACTTAACCGAACCTACAGTAAACACCACAAACTAATCAAATCAAAAGTTTAAAACACAATGCAGTGTAATTCAAAAACCCATCATATAAAATTGAGTTAGAACTAGCACAAATTTAGGTACTGGGCAGAAGAGTAACAACTCACTTTAGAATCAGGTTCTTCGACTTCAGTAACTTCAATATCAGCTGGTAATTTATCATTTTCAGAGTTTACAGACGCGGGAGTAGTAGTAGAGACAACGGGTTGACTAGAGAATCCACGAGTTGCTGATTGTTGAAAGATAAGTTGGCGGGAATTTGAAGTAGTTAGTTTAGGGAAATTTGTGGTGTAATTTGATTGGAAAAGAAGAAGAGGGTTTGAGATATGAGTGTTTGAAGTTCTTCGTGAGATGAGGAAATTATGAGAAAGATAGGGTTTACAATTGAGTGTTGTGGAACTCATGAGTTCCATTCTTTCTTTCTCTTCTTTGCTTACAACTCTGGATAACAATCTTTGTTTTCAGGAACTGCCAAGACTAAGATAATAGGTAATAGATAATAGAAATAGTACTATGGTGTCAACAATGAAATGAAATCCGCACCCAAATACTTGTAGAAAGACAAAACTACCCTTTCACTTCAAAGTCTCCCTTATAAAACACAGTTTGGCTAACTTAGCCTATCTGAGTGGTGGCTAGGATTTATTCTGGGCAAAGATAAATCTACGGTCGTGGTTGTGCAGACCACACCCTCATCTCGCACGTGTAAGTGATGGCCAAGATTTCATATCCCAATTGATAAATCTATGGTTGTAATTTGTCCCATAAAACTAACATTTAATGACCCATTAATGGAAATCTAATATAATAAATATAGTAAATGATTAATATAATAAATACCTAACTAATTAGTGTTCCACACTAATTGATATTAAATGATTTATTAATTGCTCATAATAATGTTTGTTCACTAATTGCTCATAATAAATAATTTATTAATTTATTCCACTATAAAATTTCTCTTAGTTAAATTAATAAATTTGTATTTCTTCTATTAATAAATAATTTTGATAAAAAAAAGAAAAAATATCAATAGATATTAGTTGCGATAGTAGGTTGTGGAAGCGGTGGCGAAGGTCCATTGAATCACTAATCTAATAATATCATTAGATATTAGTTACGACACGGGTTAAGCCATATAAACACATAAATAACCACTAATCTAAGGAACAAGTACAAGAGACCTGGATCTTCCGGTAACTCATATAATGGAACACTTTATGTTTTGTTTATGCAATCCCATTAAGCAAAATCAATACTAATACTTTGTTACTTCACTTTCTTATTATTATCATCAAGAATATAAAGCACAGTTTGGATAACTTTGCTTATGTAAGTGGCGGTTCAAATTTTTCCTCACAAGAGATAAATCTAGGGAGGTAATCATTTGTCATAGGTGATGGTTGTGTTTGAGATTAGAAATGCATCTAATGGACAAAAGTTATCATGTCATTAAGGTTCCATAATTCTTCATAATAAATAGTCTATTAATTAAATATCAAACTAAAAAACATAATATATAAATTATTCTACCAATGATGATAATAAAAGTATATTTTTATTAGCTAATACTTAGAATTAGTTTGGTATTGCTGCGAGCTTTACAAAAGTGCTTTTCCGATGTACGTTATTGTGCGAAGCTATGTAAAAAAAAAAACGATTGGTTGCCCATGTAAGTTACTGTGCCGAGCTTTATAAAAAAAACAATTGAACGGTTGCAGATTATAAACTAAAGCTAAAACTATTTTAAAAAAACAGACATATCTTTAAAAAAATCATGTTCAACTATAGTTAGTGAGAAAATGACAAAAGCAGACATATTTCTGAAAATTGTCTATTATATTTTATAGTGTGTAAAGTAAATTTTATACTATTAGAGTACGTACACATGTAATATTAAATTTACTAATTAGTATTATTACTAAAATGTATTATTTTTCTAAACCACTTTTTAAAAATCCATAATTTCTTAATATTTATCGTTGAAAATAAAAGTATATTTTAGTGATACGATATAACATAAAATGTAGTTTGAAAATAAAAAATAATTATCTTTAAAGAATATAAAATATAAAAAATAAAAAATAAAAATTGGTGATTATATATAGATTCAAGGATAATTGTTGTCAATTATAAACAAAATGGGATAGAATTGGAAAATAAAATATGAAGCTAGGGTGAACTATAGCTTTTGCTTTTGAAGCTTTTAAAAGCTCCTTCTCCCCACTTTACAAATTGATAAATTTTGGAAGTGTACACTTTATGAAATCTTTAATAAACACTAAGATGAAAAAATATTGCTATCAAAATGTTTTCAAAATACTTTTTTTGAATGAAAAAAAGCAGCACCAAACTTAGTTAAATTGGCTAACAATTATATAAGTGGACCATAATGACGGTGGCAAGTATTGGTGCCCAGTGAGTAATTTCGCATCGCCTCACATATTTCTTGATAAATGGTTTAACGTTATTTTTATTCAATGATGATGGATAGCAGAGTTTATTTTTAGTAGAGCTTATTGTTATTAGGTTAATTATTTAATGATTTGACTTACTAACTAATCATGATTTTATTATTTTTATGCAACAAATAACCTCACATTTGGAGGCATAATGTCGTAGAATGTAATGGCATGCCTTCTACCGATAATGACGTTACTAAGCCACTGCGTTCATCTGATAGTATTGAGTTTTCAATGGTAACCGCTGCGTTCATCTAGCAACAGCTTCTTAAGAGGTCACCCATCCCAAGATTACTCAATACCGAGCATGCTTAACTATAAATATTTTTCGCCAACTACGAAGCCAATTATGCTGAAAAGGTCTCGGTGTTAGCAAATGACAAACCATTATCTCTATTCCAACTTAATTTGGAGACGTCCTTGGGTACGGAATATGTTCAATTCTAGACTCTGGCATTTTTTTCTCACTCATGAGACTTTGGAATATGTTCAATCCGTCAAGCATACTCTTTCTCCCTCGACATGTAACCAGTGGTTGACTCTAATACCATTTTTAAGGACCTAATCTTTGCCAATACTGTTCCCACTTAGTCATTGTGGTTATCCGATAGCGTGGGATTTTCAACTAAAACTGATGTGGACATCCATTAGCGCGTTTTCGGGAGGTAGCCCATACCTAGATTACTCTCGCCCGAGAACCCACAAATTCAGTGATTTTTACCAACTCTGGATCCAACTATGTTGAAAAGGCCACAATGTTACGAAAGGACAAGCCATTACCTATATTCCATTCGGTGAACTCTTCCTGCCAAATTGAATTGCGTACATAATATTTATGGGAATTTTGAAAAACTAGAACTACATCGTATGTGGGTAAAATGATTACCATTGGAAATGACTTAACATTTTAAAGTATAATATATTAAGTGAATGAATTAGATTTTAAGTATGTCATCATCATTGAAATAGTAAGAACATACAATAAGCTTGGACTTCTCCATACATAGCACCGAGGCTTTTTAGTTAAAAATCCCACACCTCTTATCCCAAGGTGGTCAAGTGGGGTTTGGTGTTATGTGGTTGGGCCCTGAGTAGTGTCTGATGGTCCATGAAGATCCTAATAATTGGTATCAGAACCCGTGGTTGGGGCTACTGTTCGAACGTTGAAGTGGTTGAGGATGTCACCCGGTTTAGGCCGCAAGTGAAATCAGACTCAAGGTGAAGAAGGCAAGGCCCAAAGTTCAACTGGAGCTCAAGGTGGAGTTAGTGTCTCACTCATTAACTCAGGTGGACCAGGGTTCTAGATCATAAAGGCAATGTTCAAGGTTGAACTGGCACTCAAGGTGGAGTTAGTGTCTCACACATTAACTCTCAAGTAGTAGGGTTCTATGTGGGCAAGAAAATGCTCAAGCTGGAGTTGGTGCTTGCCTTCACATTAACTCAAGGTGAAGTAGGATTGTAGGGCGCATAATGACAATAATCCTGATCGATGTGTAGCATATACAAATGGTAATCATATGGTGAAGTATGATTGGACTGGTGAAGTGGTTTAATATCGTCAAGGTGGATATTTTTGGAGTATGTGGCATGATAAACCACTTAATTATAGCTAGGGATAGTCCCACATGGAAGAAATAGGAGTACATGTTGAGCTTAATAAACTTGGGCATCTCCTTACGTAGCGTTGTGGCCTTTTAGATTAAAACCACACACCTCTTATCCCAAGGTGGCCAAGTAGGGACATGATCGGTGCTATGTTGTTGGGCCCATAGTAGGTTCCTATTTTCCATGAATATCCTAACACCATTCACTAAATATAAGAAAGATGCAAAAAGGTAATACCATTTCAAAAGATCGATAAGATATCTTTTTAAACTAAAAAACATATCGAATAATATATTTTTTTGGGACAAAATATGTAAAAATTATTTTTGATATAATTTCATTGTTGGCTTGAGGATACAACTCTAAAAAGGAGAGACATAGTATGGGAGGATGTCAAGGCGGAAAATGCTAGAAAGGATGTGAAGTGAAGAATAAAAGTATCTATCTGGTTTCCCTTTACTTTTGCAACGATAAGAAGGGTAAACTTGATATTAATACACATTATATTTGATATTCATATGTCGGAAAATTCATAACTAAATAAAAATTATGCCCGTGCCGTTACGGAACAGGTTAAGACCTAGTATCATTATATGGCATTGTGGCTTCGGTATTTGGCAAATTAGCCGTTGGGGCAACTCCTATGGGAATGAACAAACCCATCTTTTTGTTGAGACAGGTGGATGGTAAAACTGGCTTTTCCACTATGATAAAGCACTCGGTTTTCGATAACCAAGCGCGCGAGCAAAAAACACACGCTAGAGCTCGTAAGTAAAATGCCAGCGTTGGAAGGACAGGCGCTGGCGCTCAAAGCTTCAACGTGGCGCTTGTACGTAGCTCGCTGGAGTTTGTAGCAAAAACGCCAACGGGTAGTTTTTTTAAAATTCAAAATTCACTTCTCTTGAATTTTCTCTTCTAAAATCTATTTCAATGGTTGAAAAGGCGATCACACTTTTTTGCGATTCAAAACTTGAAGCTGTTATTTCTAAGATATGTGGGAGTTTTAAAAAGATTGAAAATTGTAAGAGGGAAGTGCAAGTTTTTGAAGTTGCTCCAAGAAAATATTCCGCTAAAAGGAAAAGAAGAGCTCCAGTTTTGAAAGTTAATAACAAAAAATTCAAAAACAAAGGCGAAACTATCAAAGAGCGCGTTGAATGGAAGTGTTTGAGGGTGAAAACGGTTTCTGTTGATTTTGGTAATTTCGGGTGTGTGGGTGAGAAACGAATTTAAACCCTAAATAATGTACTACAAGGGAGTACTTTAGATTCGAGAGATCAATCTGTACAAATCCGGCATAAACCAAGAAATGACCGTTCCAGACTTGCTTCGGTCACACAGTGAAGGAGAAGGGTTGGTTTTGGGGAGGTAAGTGAAGAAAGTGTTGAGACCAGAATAGTTGATTCTGGAAGAATAGTTGTTTTACGACTTGTATCAGAAAGTGGGAAGCTAACAGATGGAGAGCTAGCAAATGTTTTCTGAGTGTTGTATGCTCCTGACCTGAACTTGTTGTTCGGTGGAAATAGGTAAGACCCATTTATACGAGTCGGAATGAAACGTACTCTGGTCTCATTAAGAAATGGAAAACGGGTGAGTAAATGGGAGGAGGTGGTAATCGGTAACGCCTGAAATTGATGTTCCATAAAAGAAAACATTTCACCATTACTCC
Organism: Papaver bracteatum; assembly: GCA_023529315.1. Classification (NCBI taxonomy): domain Eukaryota; kingdom Viridiplantae; phylum Streptophyta; class Magnoliopsida; order Ranunculales; family Papaveraceae; genus Papaver; species Papaver bracteatum. The sequence continues at coordinate 343,737 of JAJJWX010001847.1, forward strand.
ATGTGTTTACTAACCGCTTTATCCTTATGACACTCTCTTATAAAGGGCGTAGTGTACGCCGCACGCTGTAAACCGCCAAACCAATACCCAATGAGCATCCCCCAGTTTGTGACACGCGTTGTTGTCTCGAATGTTTTTGTAGAAAACATGTAGCATGTTTGTTGTTGCTTGGAAAATTGAGTTTGGGAGACTTGCGTGGTGACCTTCGACGGTTGAGATTTTGCATCTCAAGAGGATAGGTGGCCGTTGATTATTGCAATCCTTCATTTGGTAGCCAGCGTCATGAAAGCATGACCGGTCATGGCTTTAGCATGGTTATGCGTGGCTAAGTTAAGATTTTGGCGTTGGGCCAAGGGTGTCCATGCGTTAGATGGTGACCTTGGACGACTAAGATCTGCATCTTAGATGGAAGAGTGGACGTTGATCGTCGCAGGCCTTCGTTTGGTAGCTAGTAGAATGGTTTAGGGCCGGCATGGCTTGGAAGGGAAGCGCCTGTGGCTTTGTCTAAATTAGGTTTTGGCATGCTGAAACCCTAATTAGCGCCCTTCACTAGAATCGATGTAGAATTATCGTACAAACTCAGATTTTGATAGTCCTCCCCTCCATTCGGCACAGATTTTTTTTTTCGATCTTCCAACGCAGGAATATTTAGGTTTTGAGCTTGTCCTGGAGGTGAAAACAGCCATAAAGTAAAACTTAGGAAGATCTCAAGAGGGGTGTTGGTATACAGCGGCATGATGGCATAGCCGGTGTGGCTTTGGCGTGGCCAAAACTAGGGTTTTGGGCCAAAGGTTACTTTTTTGCGATCTTGGACGGCTAGGATTTTCATCTAGGATTGAAGGGTGGCCAATGATTGTTTCACGCCTTCGTTTTGGTAGACGTATATGGAAGAACGACATAGTATAGGTTAGGTGCGGCAAGGTGGTTGGCACGGCATGCCATTGGCACATGTGGCATGGTTGGCATGCCTTGGCGCGGTTTTGGCGTTGGGCCAAAGGTTACAATGCGTTGGTTGGTGACCTTGGACGGCTAATATTTGCATTTTAGAAGGAAAGATGGTCATTGATTATTGCAGGCCTTTGATTTGGTAGCCGCACGGGGAAGGCCAACACGGTATGGCGCAACAAGGTGGATGGCACAACATGCCATTGACACATGTGGCATGGTCAGCATGCCTTGGCGCGGTTTAAGCGTGGCCAAAACTAGGGTTTTGGCATTGGGCCAAAGGTTACCATGCGTTAGTTGGTGACCTTGGACGGCTAAGATTTTCCTCTTAGATGGAAAGATGGCCGTTGATTGTTGCAGGCCTTTGTTATGGTAGCCACATGGGGAAGGCCAATAGGGTATGGCGCAGCAAGGTGGCTGGCACGGCATGCCATTGGTACATGTGGGGCCAAATGTTTGACATGGACGATTTGGCATGGTGGGGCCAAGGGTTTGGCATGAAATTGGCACATGGTGCGACTATCACGGTTAGGGCCAAGGCAAGGTGAAGTTGGCTTGGCTAGCATGATTTCCATGCCTTGGCGCGGTAGGTGTGGCTGGCATGGTTTGCCATTGGCATAGTGGTGCGGATAGCATGGTTGGCATGACTTGGCACGGTATATGTGCCTGGCATGGTTTTCCATTGGCACAGTGGTGCAGCTATCATGGTTGGCATGCCTTGGCATGGTAGATGTGGCTGACATGGTTTGCCATTGGCATAATGGTGCGGCTACTATGGTTGGTATGCCTTGGCGCGATAGATGTGGCTGACAAGGTTTTCCATTAGCACAGTGGTGCGACTAGCTTGGTTGGCATTCCTTGGCGCGGTAGATGTGGTTGACATGGTTTGCCATTGTCACAGTGGTGCGGCTAGCATAGTTGGCATGCCTTGGCGCGGTAGATGTTGCTAGCATAGTTTGCCATTGGCACAATGGTGTGGGAATTAGGGTTTGGCCTATTGAAACCCTAATTAGTATTAAAAAAAAAAGGTACCCTGGTAATTTTCTCGCAGATATATTAAAGTGTTCGATAAATGCTTTCAGTGGAGACATTATTACTCAAATTCTGTGACGTCACTGTCAGGCTAGGGTTTTACGATTTTAACCATAAATTAAAAACCACCATCAACATTAAGTCCCCTTCTTAGCTCGAAACAGGGTCATTGTTGCGAGGTAAGCATAAGATGGTGACAGACAAGGACATAATCACAATGTAAATCATGCAAGATGGTCAGGAAGATCCATCTAACCTTTTTCAGAAAGTAAGGATAATCTGTGATCCTCGTATTTGGCGGATTTGCATAAATTCTGCTCTTGATACTTCACGTTAGGCTAGAACGGAGCCGCTAGTGTAGATTTGGTGTGAAGGGAAGCTGCTAGCACTGGTCGTCTTGGACTTGGAGTCGTTAGCACTGGATCGACTTGGAATGGGAGCCGCAGGTATCGTTCAACTTGGAAAGGAGTCGTCAGCATCGGTCGGCTTGGAATGGATCCGTCAGCATCAGTCTCCTTAGAATGGAGCCATCAGCATTGGTCGTCTTGGAATGGAGCCGTCAGCATTGGTCGGCTTGGAATGGAGCCGCTTGCGTTGCGCGTATTGGATTGAAGCTATCTTGAGTTCCTCGGAAGGATGACGGCTGGCTTCAGTTTCGTGAAATGATGGAAACTTTGTCTAAATTAGGGTTTGGCATGCCGAAACCCTAATTAGCGCCCTTTACTAGAATCTCTGTAGAATTCTCGTACGGACTCGGATTTTAATGGTCCGCCCTTCCATTCTGAACGGAAAAGAATTTCATATCTCCCTACACGGGAGTATTTAGGTTTTGATCTCGTTCGGGAGGTGGAAACAACTCGACAGTAAAATTCAGGAAGGATTCAAGAGGAATGTTACGGGCCCGAGGTGGCATAGTCGAGCCCAGTCACCTTTTCCCGTTCATGGAGCAATAAGGAATCTTCATTTTGTTCAAACTCTAGAAACTCCATCTGCATGAAAAGAGGTATCGACCCTCTTCTGTTACTCGTCTAGATCTGTACTTTCATCTGTAGTGTCTCTTCAGTGGATTCCAAAATTTACCGAAATTCCACTACATTCTTGGGATGAATGAATGAAATATATGCTCAGAAACGATCATGTCAGGGCTAATCTTGGAGATTGTTGTTGAGTTGTCGGTCCATCCTTGACTTTAGGTTATTCAGTGTCTTGACCTTCTGATTGCGATGATTGATATATTATGGATGATTGTATGGTAGAAATCTTCCGAAGACACATGATGAAATAGATGAGTTGGGAGATATTTTGTTGCCAATGTGCTGCTATCAAGTCTTCAAGGACTCTGTTCCAAGAGACATCCTTCGAACCAGCTTCTTAATCTTAGACTATCGTATGGAATGGGATGCAGTGAGCAGTCCCCAGTTATATTTCTGTTAGATCCGATGGCATGGACGAATATGTGAATGTATCTTTGTGGTGTGCTTTTGAAGTTTTCGAAGCACATGTATGGCTTCATGTTGAGAAATTCTCGCGGCTCGTAAAACGTCGGCAGATGATGTTGAAATCAGAAATAAACAGGTTAAGGGGAGTGAAAGCGTCTCATGCTGGTAGTCCTCATGTGTAGCCTACTTTCATCGCATCGCCTTGAATCCATGTCCACAAGATTTGATACAAGCTTATTTTACTCTTCTCGATGTGACGCTGGGATGCACATAGACGAAATATTCTGGATAGCGAAGAGGCAGGAATGAGAGAGTTATGTTGTTTATCGTGGCTCCCTCTGTTTCTTCAAGAAAATGTTTCAGCCGCGTCTCTGGAGTTATCTCATGAGTCTTTGATGGTCGTCGGGATGGACTGTGATGAGCAGTCCCCAGTCGCATTTTTCTTTAATTTCTAAAGTTGTTTTTCCTCTGAGTATGCTTAGGATCCGCCGCGTCCTCGTAAAGTGTTGAAGGAGTCTTCTAGATAGAGAGGTGATGATATTCTTGCGCTACACCCTTGAAGAATATATGACCTGATTGTGGTTATGGCTTTGGGTTGACTGTATCTTCTGAGATTTGACAGTGAAAGGATTCCATGTAGATCCTCAGTCCCCAAGTATGGTTTACATATTTCCATATTGTATGGTCAGTGGGTTGACCATGATAAGGACATCACCATCGTGCTTTCGTACTGGTAATTTTGTTACTTCTTCCACGTGAAACTAAAATATGGAGGAGAACGGGTTACCGTTGTAGTGATTGTTTCTATGGTGAATCTCTGGCTGGTATCAACAAACGAGCGGCAGCAGTTCTTGGCAGCAAATGTGATCAGAAGAGACTACATTGTCATGAGAAAAAAGTAGGTTGGCTAGAATTGTATGGGAATCCATGGAAGAAAAAGGATTGGCTAGATGTGTAAGCGAGCAAACTGTCCATGGTCACGAGTTTTGGCGGGATGGATCAAAAGGTGGCCATAACTACGAATATTGGATGGTTATGATCATGATCCTTGACATGGGGAGTGTGGCGGCATGACCCTTTGCAGGAGTGAGTGGTGTTAAGGTCGCTTCGGCTCTTAGAGAGGACATTGAAACTTAAGGAGCCAAATGCTGCTTCGGATCTTGGAGCAGCTTATGGAGATAACGCTGAAGCAGAGCGACTGCTAGAGCGAACGTTGAAGCGGAATCGCTACTGGAGAACGTGAAAGCGGAGACACTTATGGAGAGAACATCAAAACGGCGCCTTGATACTCCCAGAGCCTTGACGGTTGCAATGTTGAAGCAAGAGACTGCGTCACTCAGCGTTCTGTCAAACTCGACATCCCTCAAGTGAACAGTGGTTAGGAGTCCCCAGTTCCATATATCGATCGTGCTTTCCAGGAGAGGTTTGGGTTTGGGAACGGCTTCCCTGGATGAAAATAGTTGCTTTCCTGATGCAATATTGCGGTTGAGGGATGCAAATATGTCTTGACGCTACGCCTTGGAGAAACATAAAACCTCACATAACTGTTTCATCATAGACCGCATGATTTTGTGGGCGAAGTCCCCATAAATCATGCATATTCTGACGGGAAGAGGGTTTCTGTGAATTCAGGAGGGTTGCTGATTTCCGTTGCCTCGATTTTAGAGAAGTCGTTGTTGATCTTTACGTGTGATGAAATTGGATTGTTGATTCCCTTATACTGGGCGTTCAAGAGCAACGCGAGCCCCTTCATCTATAAACGAACGTCCTTCTGAAATGCCTGCGCCGGATGATAAAAGTATTCCTTTATCACCTCCCTCTTGGGTTGACGTGACTCTTATGGTGGCCGCTCTGATAGACACATTTTTGTATCTTAATTGTCCTCAGTGTCTCTATTGTTAGTGCTTGATTTTGTACTTATTATGGTATTTTTATGTTTGTGTAGGTGTTTTTGGAAAAATACACTTGTGTGGAAAAAGTTGCTCAAAAAGTGCTATTTGGACCCCCCGGAAGAAAAGTACTAAAGGCACCCTCACTTTGGATAAGGGGCACCTCAGTTGGGCACCTGCTATTCGCACCCACAGTTTGGTTAGGGGGACACCATCTTCATCGTTTGAAAATGAATTTTGGCGGGAAACTGATCTTTCACCTGCGACATTCTTTGTTTTGATTTTGGAGGAATTGCAGTGAGACTCAATCACTGCTTTCGACTTGGATGATCTTGTTAGGCCAAAACAGGGTTGGTATGGGCTTTTAGATTGACTAGTATTGGATGAATCGTTGGATTGAATAAAACAGGGTACGCATATTACGTGGAAAATATTCTCGGATTTTTAGTTATCTTTGGAATGATTTCGTGTGTCTACAGCGCGCTTGACTTCATCAGAGACGCGTAAGAAACGTTTTGGTATAAATTCGGCATCAACAGAAGCGTGCAAGTGATAAAAAGGGAAATTATTTCCCGTGTCTGCCGAGGAGAATAATGCATTGATTACGAGAATATTTTGGTGATTCAAGGTGTTGTGATGTATAAATAAGGTCCTTGGGAGTCATAGAAGGAGGACGGTGAGTTTGGGGAGAGTTTGGAGCATCACAGAGGCGTAAAATCGATTATCAGGAAAATTGTTTCTGCTGGTGTAGTGAAGAACACGAAGAACATAAGTTCATGCTACAGTGTATGCGACAGTTCTTTGACAGTCTTACATGCTACAGTAACAATGACAGTTTCATCTTATCGTTCTCTGTAACAGTTCGGTTTGTAACACATATAATTGTTACGAACCCGGTTTTTAATTATTTTCTCTCCTTTTCATCTTTGTAAATAATTTTTGAGCATGAATCAATATTTTGAGCAAGTTTACACTATGATGAGCTAAACCCAATCTCTGGGGCGATGGAGGAAGCAATTATTTCGATAGTTATGTGGTAATATTTATTTAAATTAATTTATGCAATTCTTTTATGATTAATTGCACCGAATGAGAATTGAGCAAATGATTTTTATAAATTAGTTGTGTTTTCTCTTGATGAAGTATGCTTAGTTTAGGACTTTTGACACTTCATGCTTGCCATTAACAATTGATGTTTTGAAAATCTAGGATAGGCAATAATATAGAATCACAATTTCTTTTGATTGGAGCTATATTGTCTAGAATTGCATGATAAAAATTATCATTGAACCACATAAATATTGATGAAAGGCGGAATCCTAGCCCCAGTCTCTCCATAATTTTCACAACACTTTTTAATTGAGTTTGTTATTTTTTATTTATAAAAATTAAATCTAAAAAAATCTTCCTTCACAAGTCTCAACGAACCTTTTACTACAACATCATTGAAAATAACCATAACGCTCCGCCAGTGTCTCGAGGAAATAGGTATCTCTTTCTGAGTTATAAACACATCTTCCTGAGCCTTACGAGAACCTTTTGCCTTTCCATCAAATCAATAGTGGTAAAAGGAGGTCTGCTTCTTCCGGATCTTCCAGTATCTTGCCCTGATGGTGGAGTATAAGCGTCTATGTTGACGGTTGGAGCTGTCATACTTGAAGAAACGTTGGGGGGGTGGGGGGTGGGGGGTGGGGGGGGGGGTGGTGGACGCGACTCTAGTTCTGGTGATCGTAGGTGTATCGTGCAGAAATGACGCGGTTTTGATCACAGAGTGCTGGAGCCATGACACTTGAAAATGTGGGGGTCTAACAACCTCACCCAATATTTCAATTAGCAATCTGTATGGACAACTCCGAGTTGTTTTCTAGAGAATCAACTAGACTCAATCAATAGAAAATACTCAAGGAGTTATTATCTTAATCTCTCAATTTGATTTACTCAAGCAAATGTGATTCGCGAGTCTAATCAAAGAGAGATAACTTGGATGGTACCAAAGACCAATATCCAAGTGTCAATCAATTTAAATCAACAACCAATAAGGTCGGATATTGTAATTGATTGAACAACACACACCATGTATTATTTCAATTGTATACCAAAATATAATGCGGAAAAGAAATAACACAGACACCAGAATTTTGTTAACGAGGAAACCGCAAATGCATAAAAACCCCGGGACCTAGTCCACATTAAACATACACTGTATTAAGCCGCTACAGATACTAGCTTACTCCAAATTAACTTCGGTCTGGACTGTAGTTGAACCCCAATCAATCTCACACTGATCCAAGGTACAATTATGATCCTACGCCTCTGATCCCAGCAGGATACTGCGCACTTGAATCCCTTAGATGATCACACCCATAACCAAGAGTTGCTACGACCCAAAGTCGAATACTTTAGCAAACAAATCTGTCTCACACAGAAAAGTCTACAAGATAGATAAATCCATCTCCCACGAATAAACCTATGAGTTTTGTTCCGTCTTTTGATAAATCAAAGTGAACAAGAACCAATCAATAAAACCAGACTTATATTCCCGAAGAACAACTCAGTTTTATTAATCACCTCACAATAGTCTTAATCGACGCAGTGAAAAAAGATATTATGGACTCACAAACGATGAGACGATGATGTTTGTGATTACTTTTATATCTTGCATATCGGAGATAGAAATCTCAAGCCAATTATTACAATTGTACTCGTACGATAGAAATCTCAAGCCAATTATGATTGTGAAGCCAGACCATACTACTTTTCTTGTAGTTGTGTAATCCGATCTTGATGTTTCTATCGTACGAGTACAATTGTAATCACAAACGATGAGATGATGATGTTTGTGATTACTTTTATATCTTGCATATCGGAGATAGAAATCTCAAGCCAATTATTACAATTGTACTCGTACGATAGAAACATCAAGATCAGATTACACAACTACAAGAAAAGTAGTATGGTCTGGCTTCACAATCCCAATGAAGTCTTTAAGTCGTTAACCTGGTTTTAGAAGAAGAAAACCAAAGGTTAAAAGAGAATCGAATCTAGCTTAGCAAACTAGTATCACACAAAATGTGTGGGGATTAGGTTTCCCAGTTGCTAGAGTTCTCCCTTATATAGTCTTTCAAATCAGGGTTTGCAATCAATGTTAGTGTTGACACCACAATTTCGCACCTTCAATGGGAAAATATCAGTCTTACACATTCAAACCCAGGAGTTCTTGCCATCACGTTGAAGAGGAGGAGGACGAGTACTTCCTTTAATTCTTCCTTTACTTCAATAGAGGAACAAAAGAATAGGTTTCCACCCAAACCACACAACACAAGGTTTCCACCCAAACCATACAACACAAAGGTTTCCACCAAAACCACACAACACAAAGGTTTCCACCCAAACCACACCACAAGACAAGGTTTCCACCCAAACCACAATCCAAAAATCTAGGTTTCCACCCAAACCAAGAAGAATTATTGTTTCTCAAATAGAAAATATTTCTTCTCACATGTTTCAAGTCTCCATATATTGTGTCATTTAATCAAAGAGAAATCAAATTTTCTTCCTACACAATAGTTATCATTGTCTTGTGCATTTATAGTTCATTTTGAGAAAACTCAAAAAATAAGAATATTAAATCAAGTATTGTCTTTAAGTTTTTAAAAGATTAGCATTAAATTGCTAGTACTTTAACTACTTTTAGCATACTTAACGGAAGCAAGCAATCGTCGTAAGAATCCTTTCAAATTTAAATATCATATTTCAAGTATATTAATTACCTATCTCTTCGATAAATTATGTAGTCATACGGGAACAGAATGGTTTTCTATTTCGTAGTAACACCGCGACTACTCTTTGCGTTACATAAAAAATTATGTTTTATTATTAATTTTCCCAGTGGGATAAATCAAAGTGTGGGTATAAAGCGGAATTCCCTCCCACAATAGACCCATTGTCAAAACATTAAGGTTTGCATTAATCCTATTTTTATTGAGCTAATATGCAGGTTAATTGTTTAATTTTGAAATTTCATTCAAATTTCTTCTCAATAAAACCAAGGTTTCCACCCAAACCACCAAACAAGGTTCTCCACCCAAAACCACCAGAAAAGAAGGTTTCCACCCAAACCACAACAAAAATAAGGTTTTCCACCCAAAACCACCACAAAACAAGGTTTCCACCCAAACCACAACAAAAACACGGTTTTCCATCCAAAACCACCACAAAACAAGGTTTTCACACAAACCACAAAACAAGGTTTCCACCAAAACCATAACAAAAGGATCAATAAACCAAGGTTTCCACCCAAACCACCACAAAAGAAAAACCACTACAAAAGAAAGAAACCACATCTCCATAGTCGAAGTTCCACCCAACTTCTAACTATGTCTCTTTTCTAAATAGCTCATGCATGAAAATCTATTCTCAATAAATTATAAACATTTTCCCCTTTTAATCATGAAGTAGATGCCAATCTTACTATTGGGCGGCTGATGGGTGCCTAACACCTTCCCATCCCGTACTAGAATATCCTTACCCCGAATTCTCTGTTAGAAGACCAAAAACATGAAAGTCATAACTAGTTTTTGTTTTCCTCAAAATAATTCAAACTAGTTAAAGGGTCCTGACTCCCCTTAGTCAGGTGGCGACTTCAAAACAACTCTCATTCTCTTGCAGAGTTATCCCCCTTACTAGACAACTAGTGAGAAGCTACCTCTGTCCGACCCTGTGTGGCAAACATCCACGAACGGATGGGCACATGGACCTCGCCCCATAACAATTAGGGACAAAGAATAGATAGGTTCTCGACCCACGCCAGACCTCGATTTCTACAGTGGCGACTTCACTGGGGATCGTAAAATACCGGCTCTCGACCCGCGCCAGTCCTCGATTTCTACAGCGGAGACTCTGCTGGGGACAAGTAATAGACCGGCTCTCGACCCGTGATACAGTCCTCGATTTCTATAGTGGCGACTTCACTGGGGACAAAGAATAGTCCGACACTCGACCCGTGCCGACCCTCGATTTCTATAGTGGCGACTCTGCTGGGGAATAAATAAGAGATTCGACTTGAAAAATGATTAAAAGGAAAATGTTTTTTTACTAATATTTATTTGAGAAAGGTTCATATTTCAGGTACCGTCGTTGGTTGTGAACCATCGAAGCTTATGTCTCCTACAACTAGAAGTGTTACCAGAAAAGATGCTGCCACATCTGTTAAAGTGTATTTCCGCAAAGGAATCAAGTCCTCAAGAACGAAGAGGTCTTTTAACAAGGATGATGTTCCTAAAAAAAAAAAATCATGGTGACACAAGCTTTCCTGACCATGAAAAACATGTTATCAACTTAAAAGAGGTTATAAATGAATTCCTCAACCGGAAAAGGAGTTTCAAGTATCGCATCAACTCCGCCATGAAGAAAGTAATGTCTTATAAGGATAAGTTAAAAAGATCTAAGAAAGCTCTATTCAAACTAGAAGCTCAACTCAATGATTTTTTAAGTCTCCTTGACAATGAAGAGGATTTCACAACGAAGTAGCAGAGGATGTCAAAATTCCTTCTGACACCAAAGCATTAATGGTTTCAACAAACACGTACGACCACGTAACTTAAACAAAGGAGATCTTGTGCTCAAAGAAATCCGTCCAATCAAGCATACCGACCCAAGGGGCAAATTCAAACCAAAATGGGAAGGTCCGTTCATTGTCAAAAAGATTTTTCAGGGAATGGCAGTACAATTGATGGACCCAGATGGAGAAAAACGTCCAAGGCAATCTACGAATGCAGATCAACTCAAGAGGTATTATGCCTAATCAAGGGCAACATTCCAGCATACCTAATCTCTGCACCTCCTCAACAGATCAACTGGTCTGTCAGCGCTTATCATCGTTTTCTACTTTATCAACTTGTTTTCAAAATAATAATAAAAAAAAGTTTAATTGAGTTTCAATATTTTAAAAAAAAAAAACAGATTGCTAAAGTCTTGTTTTCAAAAAAAAAAAAAAAAAGTGTGTGCTTTTATAAAAGTTGTGCCATTACAAAAAAAAAATAGATTTCTAAGGTTTTGTTTTAAAAAAAAATAAAAAAATGAGGTTTTGTTTTCAAAAAAAAAATGCCGATGATGAAAGCCTTAGGATGATACTGTGCTATGCACACACCGAATAGGCAACTGAGGCAAAAGTTTTTGAGTGTCATTTCGAGCCTAATCATGTTCTAACCATGTTTCAAGCTTTTGTGAACGACGATTTATCTGAGTTATGGTCTCTCCACCGGAGTCAACAATCTGCAGAGTCAGTGCAAGTCAAACCAAGGACAAGAGCACCACCGGAAAGAAAATATTTCATTCACAAATGAAGAAATTACAAGATCTTCGTCTACAACAATGAAAAGCATGAACACTTCCTTATCTGAAGGATACATGATCATATCGACAAAAAAAAAACAACAAAAAACAAAAAAAAAATGATCTGACGGCGAACCAAAGAAGAATAAATGAAAAACAAATAAGGAAAGGGGATGATTTTATCTGAGTCTAGACCGAGATCCAATTTCTTCACCATTTCCCATTGATCAAAACCAATGTGTGATAGTGGTAAAAGTGCCCATGTGACACGCTTTATCTAGACATCTTCATCCCAGGAAGATCATCCATACTTGTCAGAATACATCTAAATCTGATTTCAACTTTGAAATATGGATTTATCTTTGTACGTATTTTGAAGCTGCATATGGAACGATCTCGCATCTTTCCCTAAATCATCAGATCTTCATCTCCGAGCCGAACATTAGTCTGGATCTCAAGATGCACTATCATCAAGCACAGAAAGAAGAGGATTCATACAGATCTATACTGAGATTCCATCAAAGAAATCTCACTTCATTTAGCACTACTTTAGGAAGCACTTTATCCATCCTCTCAAACGCTATTTTGCATACTCCACCAATAAATGATTACTACGGCGATAAACCAAACAAGCAGAAAGTAGAATTACATGAAGACGGTGATTAAGAAAAGAAGGATCGAAGTCCAGATCCGGCACATACAAGAAGGATCTGATGAAAAGATGGAGGAAAGAGTCGGATGTGTAGAGAAAAGAAGCAGCAGAAGAAGAAGAAGTTGAGGGTCGAGGAAGAAGAAGACGAAGTATATAAAGCGGAAGATTAGGGCTCCATCAAACTATTTTTCGGGCAAACCGAAATGAAGTCCATGACCCACCGGGTTTCTCCAACCCATTAGGGTCATTCATCCGATCCGCTAGCTCCTTTTCCTTGTATCAAAAAAAAAAAATAGTCTACCTCGTAAAGAAGTCGAAGCATGGACAATTCTTCAGAAAGAGTATCAATACGTGCCTGCCTCCCTAGGGATTCTCTATTGATTTCATCATTCCTCAACATGATCCCGTACATCTCATACACCACCGACTTCAATTGGTGCGCACGGCTATCAACCAAACGAAACAAGTATTCTTGAAGAGGCCTGGAAGCCTAAAACGAGAAATGAGTTAATAAAAGTATTAAGTCATTAAGGCAAAAAGTGCAGAGTAGCAGCGATACCTCAGGAATATCGTCTGGGAGAGGTAACCCAACAATGTTTTCACGGTCAAAAGATCCACCTTCAATTGGAACCACATTTGAAGTTCCAAAGATAGGTATTTGGAAGTCCCATGTTGGAAGAAGATGGCCGAGACTCATTAATGGAACTTGTGGAGAAGGAGCATTGCTTGAAGATCCCATCAATAATGGACGAGGGGAAAAACCTGGATCACCCACTACAAGATTCACTCGGCAAACTTGGATAGAAAGAGGTGGCCCTAAATAAACCAATCTCCAATATGAATCGAAATTCATTCTGCGATCAACTGAATCTTCATAGGAACGTTGCGATTGGTGTGAAATCTCATCCATATCTCTAAGCGATGCATAAGGAAAACATGTATCGTCGGGAGGAAGAAAACAGGGTGTAGCGTCTGGTTAACTAATTTGCCTCCCAAACCTGTCACCAAGATACCAAGCACAGTAATCTGGGCCTCGTAGCAAGTACCGAAGCATGCTAGATGACATGACATGAATGCCTCTTTGATTACGCCGAATCAAATAATCTTTCCAAGGGTCCCGGCAAATCTGCGATCAAAATGAAGGTATGCATATATAATAATATAATATATATATATATATATAAAGTAGTTTCTTACAGATTCAACCGTCGCTTCCTCCAAACAAAGGCGTGTATATGCAGTCGAGTAAATTCGAAGTGCACCTTTCCATCTAGCCATTTGAGGAAATGTTTGACTATTGGAGAAGCTTGTATCAAAAGGAGGGCGACTTGTGGGAAAATGCTCATAACACCAATACTGTTACGAAAAAAAAAAGATTAAAAAAAAAGGTCTAAGATCAGTCGGCCTAAATAAAAGAGAAATGTACTCACATTCAAGATGGGATAGAATCCACATAAGGCTTTTGTTTGAATGCGTGTTGCTCGGGTTAGATAGGTGTAAAGTCGTGCCATCGCACAACTTCCCCAATCGTAAAAACTTACTAAATCAAGGTCAAAAAATGCTGACAGGTAGCCTGATTTGATATAGCCACTAGAAGAGCTAAGGAAGGTATGACCCGCAACAAAAATCAGGAAAGCTCTGGTAACCTCAATAACTTTAGCATCCTCTTTTGAAGCGTCGGCAGCGATATCCAGCTCAGGGACCGAGAAATTCATCTTCAAGCCAGATAAGCTGACGTACCAATTCTTAGTGAAGATATCCCCACAATGTGGTCCCAACATATTTCGGACATTCTCCTCTGTCATGTTTACACCCAACGGGACAGGAGCTCCTACCCATACACGGATGCCAGTAATCATGTATAAATCCAGAAGAGTGATGGTTAACTCACAGTGTGGCAGGTGAAATGAATTAGTATAACCCACCATCGCTCTTCCACGATTAAAGCATTCTCACCATCATGGAATGGTTCCAAAGCTTCAATAAAGTCATACCAACCGATCCGTTGTACAAGCTCACGTACACCTTTGCATCGTCTCAACACAAGCCACCATTCTATTATGCCAGTGGTCCCTCCACGAAAACTCTCCCAAGCGTAATTCTGTGAAAGAAATCAATGTCTGAGAAATAAAAAAAGAAAACAAGAAATCGAAGAAGAAAAATTCGATCAACAAGGAAACTTACAGGGTCTTCCCGGATTTTTGCAGAAACATGATTATCCACATCATGTGAAACCCCAACTTTTTGTCTTTTACGTACCGGCGACAAAGGAGGACGAGCAGGGAAAATGTCAGAAGGCTGCCCAGATGTCATCTTGGAAGAGAAAACAATAAAAACAAATGGAAGAAGAAACCCCTGGATAAAGAATCATCTTCTCCCCTAATCTTATAAAGAACAAAAATTACTTCCTTCTTCAGGAATCTTGGAATAGAACGACGACCCTTTCCAAAAAAGGGTCTATTCCGCAAAGGAAAATCAATCGTATCAAGTCAAGGAACGACACACCGAATAGTTGTGACCTCAAAACAGAATCTGCAATGGACTGCATAGTTCAAGGCCCGACGCATCCTAGGAAATCGACGAAGCTTAACCAGAGCAAACCTGGCCAATGTCATAAATTTCTACATCAACAATTGTATCACCGTTCATCAACTTTTTCAACTATTCAATCGGCTCGAACAAGGGGCAATCCAACTGAATCAACCACAAAGGTTCCAAAACATCAGGAAAATGCAACTGACAGCTCAACCGAGGTAAACCTCGCCGATGTTAGAATTTTCTTCATCAACTTTTTCAACCATTCAATCGGCCCGAACAAAGGGAAATCCAACTGAATCAACCGCAAAGGTTCCAAAACATCAAGAAAATGCAACTGACAAGCTCAACCGGGGCAAACCTGGCCAATGTTAGAATTTTCTTCATCAACTTTTTCAACCATTCAATCGGCTCGAACAAAGGGCAATCCAACTGAATCAACTGCAAAGGTTCAAAAACATCAGGAAGATGGAGCTGACAAGCTTAACTGGGACAAACCCGGCCAACATCAGGACTTTCTTCATCAACAACAAACAGAGCGCGAAATCGGGTCTACGACTTTGTTCGCCAACCACAAGCGATTACTCTCAAAGAGGGGCAACTGTTGACACCCCAATTTCGCACCTTCTATGGGAAAATATCAGTCTTACACATTCAAACCCAGGAGTTCTTGCTATCACATTGAAGAGGGGGAGGGCGAGTACTTCCTTTAATTATTCGTTTACTTCAATAGGGGAGCAAAAGAATAGGTTTCATACAACACAAAGGTTTCCACCCAAACCACACAACACAAAAGTTTCCACCCAAACCACACCACAAGACAAGGTTTCCACCCAAACCACAATCCAAAAATCTAGGTTTCCACCCAAACCAAGAAGAATTATTGTTTCTCAAATAGAAAATATTTCTTCTCACATGTTTCAAGTCTCCATGTATTGTGTCATTTAATCAAAGAGAAATCAAATTTTCTTCCTACACAATAGTTATCATTGTCTTGTGCATTTATAGTACATTTTGAGAAAACTCAAAAAATAATAATATTAAATCAAGTATTGTCTTTAAGTTTTTAAAATATTAGCATTAAATTGCTAGTACTTTAACTACTTATAGCATACTTAACGGAAGCAAGCAATCGTTGTAAGAATCCTTTCAAATTTAAATATCATATTTCAAGTATATTAATTACCTATCTCTTCGATAAATTATGTAGTCATACGGGAACAAAATGGTTTTCCATTTCGTAGTAACACCGCGACTACTCTTTGCGTTACATAAAAAATTATGTTTTATTATTAATTTTCCCAGTGGGATAAATCAAAGTGTGGGTATAAAGCGAAATTCCCTCCCACATTAGACCCATTGTCAAAACAATAAGGTTTGCATTAATCCTATTTTTATTGAGCTAATCTGCAGGTTAATTGTTTAATTTTGAAATTTCATTCAAATTTCTTCTCAATAAAACCAAGGTTTCCACCCAAACCACCAAACAAGGTTTTCCACCCAAAACCACCAGAAAAGAAGGTTTCCACCCAAACCACAACAAAAACAAGGTTTTCCACCCAAACCACCACAAAACAAGGTTTCCACCCAAACCACAACAAAAACACGGTTTTCCATCCAAAACCACCACAAAACAAGGTTTTCACCCAAACCACAAAACAAGGTTTCCACAAAAACCATAACAAAAGGATCAAAAAACCAAGGTTTCCACCCAAACCACCACAAAAGAAAAACCACTACAAACGAAAGAAACCACATCTCCATAGTCGAAGTTCCACCCAACTTCTAACTATGTCTCTTTTCTAAATAGCTCATGCATGAAAATCTATTCTCAATAAATTATAAACACTTTCCCCTTTTAATCATGAAGTAGAGGCCAATCTTACGATTGGGCGGCTGATGGGTGCCCAACACCTTCCCATCCCGTACTAGAATCTCCTTACCCCGAATTCTCTGTTAGCAGACCAAAAACATGAAAGTCATAACTAGGTTTTGTTTTCCTCAAAATAATTCAAACTAGTTAAAGGGTCCTGACTCCCCTTAGTCAGGTGGCGACTTCAAAACAACTCTCATTCTCTTGCAGAGTTATCCCCCTTACTAGCAAACTAGTGAGAAGCTACCTCTGTCCGACCTTGTGCGACAAACATCCACGAACGGATGGGCACATGGAGCTCGCCCCATAAAAATTAGGGACAAAGAATAGACCGGCTCTCAACCCGCACCAGGCCTCGATTTCTACAGTGGCGACTTCACTGGGGATCGTAAAAGACCGGATATCGACCCGCGTCAGGCCTTGGTTTCTACAGTGGCGACTCTGCCGGGGACAAGTAATAGACCGGCTCTCGACCCGTGCTACAGTCCTCGATTTCTACAGTTAGCTTAGTAACAAAGGATTCAATATTCTCCTGTTAGATGAAAACCTGATTAAATACAAGCTAATATCTCTCAGTCGTTAGATCGAAATCTTAGCTTGCCATACACACATGTACTTGACGATTTTGGGTTTGTGCGTGGGATCATAATATCGCCACAGCAATACTCCTGCGAGATTTACAGTGACAGTTCTGCGAGCTCTTCAACAACACACTGCGAGTGTCACAAAATGATTGAAAGAATGACGTAGCGGATGACGATATCATAAACATGAGAAAAGCGTGATGATGCTGCGAAGCTTACAAACGTCTGCGAGGATTAACATTATAACTACTGCAAGAGTATCGTGAGTCAGATCCGAAATTAAAGGATAACTTAGCTGTCATCCACTATGTAATTTCCTATATAAAGAGTCGAACAAGTGAAAGGAAGAGATCAATTTTGGAGTTTGGAGAAAGTTTTGAGGAGAGAGAAAGTTCTTGTGAGAGGTTGTATTCTTGATTTCTTATAACATTTCTGAGAATTAATCAATAAAGTGTTGTTTTTAATCTTCAAATATGTGTTGATAATTGTGGATTCTTGTGAGGGGTGTAAGGAATTACTGCAACTACATAATGGCGCTAGAAACAGGGATGTTTCTAAGCAAAGATTGAAGTTGTGATTTGTAAGAATTTGAAGAAATTGGAGAAGATTTTTACGTGATTTACAGTAATACATCAAAATTGAAGGAATGGCTAGAAGAAGAAATACATCAGAACAACCTACAATCGTAAGGAGGAGTAGAAGAATTGCAAGTGAAGGGACAAATACAATAGGAGAATCTTCAAGATTAAGAACAAAGATTAATGGAGAAAATCAAATTCAACATCCAAATCAGCAAACACCGATACAAGATAGAACTATGGATTATGACAGAGTAAGCGTGCATACTTGGCGATCAGATTCAATGGAAGAAGTAGAAAACCGATAATTAAGAAATGGAAGGCGAGAGGGAAGAGATCAAGAGGCAGTTGAAGGATTAATTCATGGAGATGAAAAAAATTAAACAGTAGAGGCTCTAAGACAAAGAATACAAGAGGAAAGGAGATTAGAGGCCGAATAACGCGCAAATTTAACAAGACAAAATCACGAGTTAAGAATGGAGAGTTTGAGATTATAAAGTATGATATCGAGAAGTACTACAAGATCAAGTTCAAGATCATTTAGATAAGAAGCAAGGCGAAATTCCCCTATGAGAAATGCTGGTGGAAATATTCGAGAGGAAAATCAAAATCCAAATGAAGAGCAGTGTTGTGGAGAAAAAGAGATGATTAATGATCGCTACATTCCGCATGGTGAAACTGTGGATGATAGACGTGATAATAGAAATCAAGGAGGTGGAAATAACTAACGGTGGAGAAAATCGAGAAGAAGGTTGGAGAACATTACATGAGCGAGAAATACAAAGAAACCGAAGAATAATTAAGGATGAAATTGAGAGACATTATGTTGAACAAGCACGTCTAGCTTGCGAGATAGAAATATTGAGAGAATAAGTGGAAGAACAAGGGTTTCAAGAAGCAATACGTCAGAACAATCATGACAATCAATAAAGGAGACACGCAAGAAATCGCAACAATTATAATATCAATGAGGAATATGATAGAATACAAAGAAGAATAGAAAGACAGCGAAGAAAAATGATGAGAAATGAAGAATATCGCATAATAGAAAATGAAAGGCATAATCGTTTGCGAATTCAAGAAGGAGGTGAAGAAGAAAATCGCGGAAGAAGACAGAATGAAGATGCAGAAGAAGAAGTGCAAAATCTTGAAAGGCAAGAAAGACATGAACGCAGAAGAAGGGAAGCTGCACTGAAAAAGGCCAATGGAGAAAATTTTGACTGGGAATGAATAGATCTTAAGAGAGTTAGCAGAAATGAGGGGAATGTTAAATAATAGAAGAGAGGGAGGCAGAAGACAACTTGATGAAGCCATTGAAGAAGCTGCGAAAACTCCATTCACCCAAGAAGTACAGTTAGGAGGAATACCAAAGTGCAACTTGCCAGCACTAACTAGTATTTTTGATGGTACTACTTGTGCTATTCAACATATCAAGGCTTATGTTAGGTGTATGCTACAGTGGGAAAACCATGATGCTGTATTGTGAAAATATTTTGCATCCAGCCTAACTGGCGAAGCTCAGAAATTCTTTGAAGGGTTACCCAATAACACTATAACTTTTTTCAATCATCTAAAAACTACATTTTTGGGGGCGTATATAAGTAACAATTCTTCGCGACCTGGCATTGAAGATGTATTTGGGTTAAAACAGAAGGTTGGGGAGAGTTTGAAATATCTAACCATAAGATGGAAGACAATGTGTAGTGAAATTGCAGGAAGAGTGGATGAGAGATACCTCATTTTACCTTTCATTAATGCCATGTTCGTAACCAATCTGCTGTACATACAAATTTTCATAATCAAAAATACAATCACCACGACTGAGCTGCGAGAGTTACAAGAAGAATACATTGCATTGGAGGAGAAACAAAACGAGAT
The DNA here is from genome assembly GCA_023529315.1 of Papaver bracteatum. Taxonomy (NCBI): domain Eukaryota; kingdom Viridiplantae; phylum Streptophyta; class Magnoliopsida; order Ranunculales; family Papaveraceae; genus Papaver; species Papaver bracteatum. Next base: position 363,475 of record JAJJWX010001847.1, read on the forward strand.
GGAGTCATATCCCATTGAGAACACCAATTCGAGTGCGGAAAACACAAGTTTACTTCCTAGGTTAATAAATACAGTAGCGAGCACTTCGCAGGTGAAGCAAGAAAAAATTACGGATGGTAGTCAACAAAAATTAGTTGCTATGGGAAGCAGAGATCAAGAGGAGTTCGAAAGGGAAAAAAATTTCTTCAGTCGTGGTGGAAATAGTAAAATACAGAGGCTTGATCAACCGCAAGAGACTTATGGTGGACAAAGGCAAAATTATTATAGAGGGCAAGGAAGTCAGAAGATAATATGGGAAGAAATTAAGATGCCACCTGTAAATGCTAGCATAGAGAAAATTTGGGAGGCTATAATTTTGATGGAGGACATACATGTACCCTGGAATATGGGAAAAGAACCACATCCAAATAATCGAAGTCTAGAATTTTGTTCTTATCGTCATTTTCATGGTCACACAACAAACAGCTGCAGGAATGTAAAAAGAATCATTTTGAGGATGATAGACCAGGGAAAGTTAAACCATTTTATAAGAGATCTCCCACAGTCTCAACAACTATCCCCAACACCATAAATTAGAAGAGTCAATACAAAAAAAGTAGGAGAAATATTTGTGATAGAAGTAGGAAAAAAAGTGAAGAATCTATCCTGTAACTCCATCATACATTCATACAAGACTATAGAAGACTTCCACGACAATATTTTAAGCAGAGTCTTTACGAGAGATGCAGATGGAAGAGAGATAATGAACATTGCGAAAGCTTCTCCATTAGAAGAGTGGCAAAAGCAGACTATTTCTTTCACTGCACAAGAAGTACCTGAGCCTGGCGAGATGCATGAAAACCTACTGGTAGTAAGATTAGAAATAAATCCAAAACAAATAGAAGAAGAAGATGAAGAAAATGAGGATAGTGAAACTGAAGATTCTTGGGCCATTTACAGAGTTTTGATTGACACGAGAAGCTCAGTGGATATCTTATTTTATCATACCTACAAAACCATGGGAGGAAGAGACGAAGATATAATACCATCAACTTATAAAATCTATGGTTTCAATGGTACTGCCAACAAGCCCAAAGGGGAAGTTACAATGCGCATTCCATTTAAAAGGATATCTTCTAAGATTCAATTCTGTGTGGTTGCTACACGGGATTCTAGGTGTAGCATCGACTTACCACCTATGCATTAAATTTTCACATCCAAGCGGTGTTGGAGTAATCAAAAGAGATTGGGTTGAAGGAAAAAAGTGCTATGAAATTGATATGGAATCTTGCGAGGAAAAGGCTGCGAATAATAGAAACTAGAAACATAACATCAAACAAAAGCAAACAAGTGAAAGGTTTATGGTGAATACAGTGGAATGGAGAGAATAAGGAATTCTGCGAAGTTAACATATGCTGAAACCAATAGATGGCGAGCGTCTTGCAGATGGAGAAAACGTAGCAAAGCGCAACAAAAAAGCAGAAGCATAAAATAGTAAGTAGAAAAGGTAAAATTTTTAGATCGTGAAGTAGGAAGAATGTATAATTGATTTGTTGAAGAGAATTTTACAAAAATATGTTTCGATTCAATGAAAAAGATGAAATTGAAGAATTATACAAGAGTTGAAATGCAAAAAGAAAAGATCAAAGAAACGCGAAAATTTCGCAGAGACATATTAGAATGGGACGAACCTTTATGGCGTACACCCTAGTTCGTGAACAAAAATTTCGCAAGACGCAAATGTAAGACCTAAAGTACATCATATAAGGGGGTATCTGTATGCATGGCTCAGGGATAAGGTTATACCGCCGCTGGAACCTGAGTCGTGAAGATGTTGGGGTTAAAGAAAACCTATCCAAGAGAGATACTTTGGATTTCCAACTATATATATATTAACAGTTGGACGACCGAAGGTCTCTTCTAAGGAGTGCAAAGTATGACCAAGGAGCCGAGGTACACAGTTGAGCCAAGGGTGCCCGAGGCATATGAAACTACCCTGGACATTCTTGGCAAGTCTTGGATATGATGCACTCGTCCCAAAGAAAACCCCACCTAGGGTGAAGTCTCGTAACTATAAGCGATATAGGCAAAAGGATAAGAGGCTGCGAAAACAACTTATTGTTTTCAGGACCGGATGGGAGGAGCTAGTCTTGTATGACCGATGTACGCATCCTTGAAGGGGAAACCAGGGGGAAGATAAGGGAGACACCCTCCATTAGGGAGCTGATAAGTGTCTTAAGATGCAAATGTCATGAGGCTTTATATTCACAAGAATATTTAGGCTTGTCATATTTGTGCAACAATCATATAGAGGCAAAAAGCCAAGAGAAAAAGATAAGATGAGATCAATGGGTTTTTACATGAAAGTGTAATCGCAAGACGACAATGTCATGGGGCTTTGTTCTCGCAATAAAATTTAGGCCTGTCATATTGTCGCAATAAGATTGACAAAATAAGGATAAGATAAGATCAATGGGTCTTTACATGCAAATGTAAGGACGTCCTGCGATTTTGTCGCCAAAACAAAATATGGCTAAATAAGACCTTTAACTAGGAAGGAAAAATAAGACCACAAGAGATTAAGATTGAATGACTGCGATATTTACGCAGAGAACATGAGACTAAGCAGATATGACTTGCGATATTTACGCAGATATTGAGGCAAAAACTTACAAATAGATCTTATTCGTAACTAATCAGCTCAATCTTTCATATTGCAGATGAATAACAGAGGCAAGTATGGGAATGAACAGAATGATAAAATTATTATTCATCTTTATATGCCAGATTTACGCAGATAATTAAAAATAAATAAATTAGTAAGCATATTGATTAACCATATTGAAAAAAGGAATTTGTTTCTAATGTATGCAGATCTATACACCAAACAACATTAGAAGCTGGAGAAATTCGCAGCAATATTTTACAAGGAGAAAGGGAAAAGTGTACAAATATTACAAAAAAATATTAAAAAGGAAGACAAAACTATTTAGATCCATCATTGTCTTCACCAGATTTTTCTTCTTCTTCTTCAATTTCATCTTTATCTTTTTCAGACTCTTCAGCTTTGCTATCGGAAATGACAAGATCAGGAATATTCTTTGGAATTTCATTCGCAAGATAAGGATAAGTAGAATGAGGAACTTTATGGTCATCGCAAACCATTTTAATAAAATCATTGCGAACACCAACAAGAATATTGCTGAAATTCGCCAGAGAAATCTGAAGTTGCTTCTTGAATTTGGAACATTTCTCTTTGCGAGAAGACAGAAGTCTTGCGAGATTTACTTTTTCTTCTTCCAACTCTTTAACTCTTTGGAAAAAGTTTTCTTCAGATACTACGAATAGATGACAACATATTAATAAAGTAGTGAAGATAAAGCTACAAAATGGATTAGTGGGAAAACAAGAATAACAACCTTCTCTTTGCAAGATCATATCTTTAATCAGGGAAGAATGATCAGCTTGAAGACTAACATCTACGCCTAAATTGTTTCTGGCATTGTCAAGAATTTTCGCAGCCCAAGAAAACTCATCATCATTACTAATGAGAAGGCGGGTGCGAACTTGGTTTTCCCTTTCAACAAGAGATCTATTCTCGCAGATAAGTCTATGTATTTCAATTTGAACATCGATAAGAGTTTTATAGAAATCTACTAAAGCTTAAGCACCATTTTTAGCAATAAGGTCTTTCTCATCAATAAGATCACTATTCTTGCTTCTTAATCTATTAATTTCCTCTTTTGAATCAATATAAAGGCGTTTAAATTTATTGGTTAAACCCAAGTTGAATCTATGCTCGATTTTTAAGAGGTGAAGTTTGGATCTAAGTTCATCTATGGAAAGATATTTAATTTCATCATTTAAAAAATTGCTCAAAGAATCATTAAGGCGATTGAGGAGAGTATCATCATCTATTGGATTTGGAAAAGAACGAAGGAATACAGCTTCATCAGAGAGGCCGTAAATATCTGCGAAGAGGACTAACTAAATAAGAAAACACAAAGGAATACATGGATAAAAGAAAAAGAGAAAAATTTCTTACCATAAAGTTAATCATTCGCATCTTGGAGACTAGCAACCTTATCTTGCGAAAAAGAGAGTTTAGTTTCTAATCGTTTGATCTTCTCATGAAGGCCAACAAATCCAGATTCTAACTGCTCGCGAAGATTAACAGAATCATATTTTAATTCTTCATTTTCTTTGCGAAGAGTAAGAGATTCGGACTTTAATTCTTAATTCTCTTTGCGAAGATTAGCGTTTTTCTTTGCGAGAACCGCACGCCTCTTTTCCAAGTATGAGAAAACAGCAAAAGAAGCTTTCCCAGCCTGCGAAATAATACAACGAGCTTTAAGAATTAATTATAAATTCAAAATAAAAATAAAGAGAAGGAAAGTGTAAGTATGGAAATTTACCAAGCTGTTAAGTGAATGCAAGAAATTTGGATATATAGATCTTGATACCCCGCGAAGAGATTCATTATTCTCTAGGAGAGGGGCATCGCAGATGGAAGCTATAGACTTGCAAGCATCAATCAGAGGAGTATCACCAATTACTTGCATGGTATTGGCAAAAATGCCGGATAGATGATCCATAGAAGACTTAGGATGAGAGGATTCCTTCGCGGAAAAGATATCAACATCATCATCATCATAGTCATTATCAGTATTGTCACTAGAACTTTCAATAGATTGAGGAGTTGAAGGAGAAGGAGATTGAACTCTTCTTTTCTTTAAAGGAGGAGCACCAGACTTCTCCTTATGAGAAGAATCAAATTTCCCCTTGCGAGCAACACCTTTTTCTTTCCCCTTGGTCCTTAAAACTTTAACAGGATCTATTTCTTCAATAACCTTCAAACACAGATAAAGATAAGAAATATAGGCAACAATATATTATTAAGAATCACAAAGGAATATTTCTTACTTCATCTGTGAGTAACTTAAGAGATGATAAAGTACTGGGTTTCCTAAGCTTCTGATAGCTAGTTTTTAGCCTGTTAATCTGGAAAAAATTGGAGTAGTCAGCGAGAGTATAAAAGCATGAGGAAGATGATAATGATAATTTATGCAAAAAATTGAGAGAACATACCACTTGATTCCTTTCAGGCCAGCTGAACACCCATGGATGGTACTCTGCGAGATTTGCAGGTAAAACATGAGGACCGTAGATGTAGGGACCCTTTAGAAATAATGGGAAAATACACCACTTATCATCACTAGAATGGCGCGGACCTTGATTATTACCCGGATGCCAGTGAATATCCAACATGAGAATTTTATCTTCAGAAATGTCATCATTCTTTTGTAAGCGAACACCCAACAAGTGCTATCTTTCCTCATGGGGATTATATCATAATTCAGGAAGAAGTTCTCTACGGTATACTTCATAGGAATAATTGGAACATCAGCGAATTTAGGATTCTTCGTTGTATCAGGATAAAGAGATTTCTTACCAGCACCGCGAGTAGAATACTCCAGCATCAGACGAATGCAATCCCCACTCAACTGATATATGGCACGTGAGAATCTTGCGTGAGAAAGTATTTCATAGAATAAATGGAGCTCATGATCATAAATAGGAATGGGAAGACCAGCTTCAAGCTGACCTAGCGAGACAATAATCTTCTCGCGAGAATATGGATGATCAGAAAATAATTTAATGGAAAGTTCGGCTTTAGGGTTTTGATCAGGAATGGTAGATAAAGCGAAACCTTCGTCCAGAAGTTTCTTTTGCAGTTGCTCAAAGGCAATGAGATTTTTACGACTAGCTGGAGCCATTCTTAGTAAGTATGGGAATGAATAAAAGAGTAGAAGATCAAAAGAAAAGTTGCAACAACAGTGGATGCGGAATTTACGGAAGAACAATGAATTTGCAGAGATATTGTATAGAGAAGGAAGAAGAAAGTAAAAAGAATAAAAGTGAAGAGTGAAGAAGATATATTGAAGGTAAAAATTCTCGAGAAGATAAGCGCAATTAATGCAATGGAAAGACGTGAACGGTTGGAAAGCAGAGGTTGAAAAGGACGTGTTAGAAGTTGAATGGATAAAAAGATACGTGTAATAAATCTGGCGAGGGATGCAGATACGTGTCAGAACAAAAGAACGTGGATAGATAGATAGCTGTGGCATTTCAAAAGATTTCAATTTCTCATGATCTTTTCCCCTTCGCAGAAAAAACATGAGAAGAGACAAGATGTAAGATCAGAATATCACCACAGAAATACTCCTGCGAGATTTACAGCGACAGTTCTGTGAGCTCTTCAACAACATACTGCGAGTGTCACATAATGATTGAAAGAATGACGTAACGGATGACGATAACAGAAACATGAGAAAAGCGTGATGATGTTGCAAAGCTTACAAACGTCTGCGAGGATTAACATTACAACTACTGCGAGAGTATCGTGAGTCAGATCTGAAATTAAAGGATAACTTAGCTGTCATCCACTATGTAATTTCCTATATAAAGAGTCGAACAAGTAAAAGAAAGAGAGATCAATTTTGGAGTTTGGAGAAAGTTTTGAGCAGAGAGAAAGTTCTTGTGAGCGGTTGTATTCTTGATTTCTTCCATTTCTTGTAATATTTCTGAGAATTAATCAATAAAGTATTATTTTTAATCTTCAAATATGTGTTGATAATTGTGGATTCTTGTGAGGGGTGTAGTGTAGGAATTCCTGCAACTACATTGTATAACCATACCTAAATGTGTACAATAGTTGGTTCAATGTTAGTCAACCAAATGGTTATCCAAATGATAACTTTCATATCTGATCACAATCGTATGTGTCAAAAATAATTCACTTTCTTACTCAACAAAATATAAATGAAGTACAAGGTAAGGAAGAGTTTGTTTCCACAAAGAGGCAATTGCTTTTATAAAATTCTAGTTTCTTAGTAACCAAAAGGGTGGATTTCTGATTTTTATTTTTGCAAGAAATAAAAGTAAATTAAAAGCAAAGTAAAATTGGAAGTAATCAATGAGAGAAAGATATTGGTCAAGGAATTCATCTTCAATCTTAAACATGTGCTTGCATACATGATTAGAATTATGATTTAATCTCTTTTATTATAAAAAGCCTAGAATATCAAGAGAGCAAGATAATCTAATAATTTCCTAAGTCCATCAACACACACATTAGAGCTGCATGTGTGAATTCTACCTAAAGAATAACCTAATGCCTTGCGCTAATTAAGTTCAATTCCTAGGAGCATTAAGTTTGGGAAATAGGCTAATCAATGCAATTGTCATACATTGCGCATGATAATTCAGACAATGTTCAAACTATATATATGATTACAAGAGTGTATCACTACAAACTATAATCATATCATGCTACTTGTATTTGGGGTTATCGCTCGATGAAAACCCTAAAATAGCTATGGACAAGGATGCAAGTTCAATTAATTGGCCACTTAACTAACCAAACATCTAAGTCCTATCACAATACATCAATCATGTGATTATAAAAACAATAGAGATTTGAACGATAATCAAGAGAGAAAACTAATGCATTAATCAAGCACAAGTTATAGATATAGGACTACATCCTTAACCAATAATATAAGATTTAGCTACTCATAGCTATGGAGTTCATCATAATCAATAATCAAATAAAGAAGATGAAAAATAAATACGAAAGCAAACCCTAGTTTTAGCTCTCTCCTTAGCTCCAAGAATAATACGTGATCCCCCTAAAAGTTGTAGAAGTTTTCCTTTTTTGTAGATTTTCTTCTTTCCAAAACTAGGTCTGCAAAGCCCAAAGTCTAATACAAAGATGTCCACCAAGCCCATATGTGTAAGAAACCCATGTAAAAATCTTGCCAAAAACTAGTCGCCGGAAAATTGGGTCACTGCCGGAAGTTGGCCGGTATCCGGCAACAGAAAAATATCTCTGTTGACCCGCAAAGTCCACCCGATCACCGGTCAAATCTCAGTCAACTCGGGAAGTCAGACCGAGTCAGCTAGTTAGAATCAGAGTCAGATAACTGACTCAGCTGAATGGGTACTATGCCACAATTGCAAGCCATCTAGCATAGACAAAATCTGTGTGGCTATAATTGTGCTTACTTTCCTACATATCACCTCTGCATTATTGTATCTTCTTCATACACACAATATCTTCACTGCGACAAAAACACTAGACATTGCTTCACATCCTGAACTGCAACTCATTTATAATTTCAACACAATCACATGCCAAGGCATAGCCTGTAATTCCACCAGATGCACACAAAAAATTGAGCCCATTCATCTCAGAGTTCATTCTTGACTGCAACACAACATCCGAGTACCAGCAACAACAGCTCCTCCTAGCTTCTTCCATTGTAGCTCAAGTATCTTCCCTTTACATTCATCTAGTCAGCATCATTGGTTTCATTTCAGTACCTCCATTTGAGCTGTACTGCACTCCAAAAAACTCCCAACTGCGGTCCCATTCTCTTGGTTGCTTCAGTTAAGCTGCAACTGCATCCATTCCTTGTAAACCCACCAAAACAACACTAGTACCCATACAATACCAGCTGCAACACCGATTTCATCTGTAATTGACCTACATAACCACCAGCTGCAATTCCAGCTCAAAATCACACCCCACAATTCCACTGCATCTTTACCATACTCAATTCATACTACCAACACCATGACTTAGTTTAGTATCAACCACCACTGCCATCTCATTCAAACTCGCACCTGCAATTCCAAGTCGGCTTCATCATGACTGCAATCATTATCTTGAGTCGTTATTCTAGAAACTGCAGCTAACACAATCTTTGTTGCCTCATTTCAGTTCAACCAACTACCACGAGCATTTTCATATGTAGTACAGCCAGCATAAAACTATGGCAGCAACTGTTATTGTATCTTCCCTGTTCAACTCGGGTTTCATTTCTCCTCCTTTCTTCCATTGCAATCTCAGTTTTGCAAACCACAGACCCTAGTAGCTAACCATCACCACGATAATCCTCACTGCCATGGTTGGCAACAACAACAACTATCTTTCTTGAGCTCCGAGCTTCTCCCGTTGATACCATTACTAAACCTGTTAACCTCAATGTTGATGGTGGATTTTCATTTAAGGGTAAAATTGTAAAACCTGAAAATTATGCACCAACATCTTGTAAAAGATAAGGCCATTAATGAATGATGGATACTCCTTCACTTTATCAATTCACCTAGAATGGATCATGTGGTAACAATCCCATTCTGTAAATAAAATACGAAATTCATCCAGGTTGGAGCATGTAGCAACAATCCCATATACCCTGTGAATTTCCAGCATTATTAATTAATGCGCAACCAGCATTGTATTTCATGTACTCATTATCAGTGCGGCATGATGACTGAGTGTTGATCTCAGCAGAGCAACACGAATCTCCAAGCATTATAATGAAAGCATGTACGAAATACCCGTACAGGCTGAACTCTCGGTATGTTATACTAGCCCGATTGAGCCACTCTCGGTGTGTTATACTAGCCCGATTGAGCATCCAGACTGACCGTATCAGTCTGGATACACGACCAGCCAACTCCACCAACATGATTGGATGGCCCAGATCGATTCCATAACCCCCAAGCAGGTATGGAATATCTGCCGAACCAATGCGGATCCAACATGGTCGGCCTCCCCTCGGCCTAGCTTTCCAAAACGTCCAAACCATAGCAGTATGGATGGAAAACCCTAAATTAGGGTTTGCGTCACATTACATGTGCCGCAAAACAGTCTCAACCATCCATCTTCGCAGGCATAGATGGAGGGTGCAGATATAGATTCAAAGGGCACGGAGTATGTCAACAAAATCACCGTGGGACCACCTACATAGCTGACCAATCAGTCAGGACCAACCATGGTTGGTCATTCCAAATCGTGCGCCTGAATGGAGCATGATGCACGGCCTTGAAGCCCAAAATTAGGGTTTTGAATCATGAGCATCCATTTTCTCCGGCACGAATGGAGGGTCCAAGATCAGATCAAAGCAGATCTGGTCATACCAACATGACCACCGTGGACCCGTCTGTCCTTTCACCTGATCGTCCAAGTCCGAACTTGGAAATATGCCTCGGTTTGCGCGCCTCTAACATGCATGGTCGCTCCTTCCAAACTGCAAACTAATCTCAACCGCTCGATTTCGCCGGACGAATTGAGCGGCTTAGAGCATGTTTTCATGGGACGGTAAGGCATAGGCGTGAACATCAGCCTGCCATCTATATGCTGGAGCCATCGTCCAAGACCGACCAAGACTGGTCGTCTTGGAACGCCCGCCCGAAGCTGGTACGATATGCATCTTTTGCGGCACTAATTTTCTATCGCAATTCGATCTCGACCACTCAACTTCTCACGAACGAATTGAGTGGCCCTACACCGTCGTGCCATCTACACACATGTATGATATTCCATCCCAAAATAATGTCCTAAGCTTGGATTTGATCAGGGAGAACAGTGGTGCATGCGCACCTCCTTCAAAACCCTAATCTCACCAAGTGTCGTAGATGAGTGTCTCAAAGATCATCTCATCCGTCCAACTTCACCATCTTGGTTATATAGCCCTTGTCATGAATTAATTGGTCAGTGCAGAGTCATGGTGATCGTCATCCACCACTCTACCACACCATGTGGTCGTCCAAGGGAGGACTTGCTTGAGCAACCTCCAAACCATCACATGAAGTAGGCTGGACATGAAGTTATTACGCTCAAACATCGATGCTTCATGCATGATGAATATACTCGATGCAGTACCTGCATAGTATACACACGATACTTCACAAGTATCAATTTCCTAAATAACATAGCATTACATGCTACTTTCTGTGGGTTCCACGATCCACACGTTCAAGACATCAATCATGTCACAAACTGGGGGATACATACTGGGGTATTGGTCTGGCGGTTTACAGCGTGCAGCGCACAACGCGCCATCATAAGAACGTGTCAGGAAGACATGGACGGTTAGTGATGATGGGAGAAGTGGGCAAGTCTAGTCGTGTGACAAAAACACACTAGTCCACTACTCCATCACTCCAATTTCTCCACTTCCCATGAGATACGAAGGTTGGGCTAAAAGACTTGTATAAATAGGTTCTCCACCCTATTTTCTAATAGAACAGAACAAGTCCAGACAACATAGGCAAGTGTTGATACAATCGTATTCAAACACCGGAACTGATAGCTTACATCCTGCAATCCAGTTCAGCTTTCTGATACAAGTCATACATAGCCAACACCTTCACAATATCAATACCTTCTTAGCTTCCCTCCTTAATATCAACCCCATATCCTTCACTTTGTGACAGAAACTGTAGTTGCAGAATTACCTACAACTACACCCTCAGTAGAATTTGTAAAACTTAAGAAGTTCTTGATGATGAATGACAATTTTCTTATTAATTCTCTCAATTGATTACATAAAAGTGTCTAAATGGAACTATAATAGTTACAACTTTCTCTATTCTCTTTCCTAAGATATTTTCTAACACTCACCAAAAGAAGCTCCCGAATTTTACATTTGAACTCCTATTTATAGTGAAATTTGTACAGCTGTTTATGTATTGCGAAGTATCGCAATACATCTTCATAATATTATTCTATCTTCGCAAATCTTTATACTTCCCTGTGCTTCCTCTATCATCGCATCGTTTTGTAACTCTTTCCTCTTATATTTATTATAATGTTCGTAAGCTAATGTCTTGCGATATTCGGTACCTACATCTTGCCTCTTCTCATGTCAATTCTGCAAAGAAGGAATGTCATGAGAATCTCTATTTCTCATAAATTTAATATGGTTATCACCACCTTGTTAGATTCGCAACACGTATTTTTCTCTTTCATTGAATTTTTGACACGTTGCTTCGTAACCGTCCTTCTCAACCGTTCACATCTAATCGCATTGATGAATTTTTTCCTTCGTCAAACTCTCTCTTTTTTATAAATACTATCTTTAATTCTTCTTTTTATTCTTTTATTCTATTCATATTCCTTATCACTTTTGCCTCTGTAATTTCTTCCTTTTTTCTTCTATCGCGATTTCTTATTTCTTTTACCTCTTTTCCTCTCTGTTTTCTATCTTTTACCCAATGGCTCCAAAGAAGAAAACTATTGAACAAATTAATGCAGAGCTTGCTGATAGGGACCTCATTCTTTTAGAAATTGATGGTCATGATAATAAGTCTTCTCTCTGTATGGAGCTCTTTACTGATCTTACTTGGAATGATCAGAAAATTTTAATCTCACGAGGTCAAATCCTCTCAGGTCTTCCCCTTCCTCTTTACGATGTCAATCTTCCTCTATTCTATGAAATTATTTCCCACCCTAATTTTTCATGTGCTATTTATCAATTGACTGGTGATTGCATTCGCATTCTGGTTGAATTCGCAACTCGTGCTGCTACTGGAAAATATTTGTATTCAGTTGATCTTAGGAAACCTGGATTTTGAGATATGGAGATTATCGCTGCTGATTATATAGTTGAGAGTTTCTTTAAAAATTACACATTAATTCCTGTGAAGAAGGAAGATAAACGTTGGGGTGTTCATGTTCATCGTAAAGCTAATATCGCAGCAGAAGACCTTCTCATGCACGATATTGATTATGCCTCGGGAAATAATAGAACCCCTCGCCGTTCTCATGATGAAGATTGGTATAATTACCCTCTAACATTATCGGGTTCTTACATTTCTGGGATAGTAGATCTTCCTGCGAACCTTCGTGATCGTAATTATCAACCTTGGGTCTTTTCTTGGCCTAGCGAAGATAAAAACGTATGTATCTCTATCTCCTTATTTTCTTGTTATTCTTCAACTTATTTTCAAATGAGGTAAGAAACACTCTTATATGTTTTTAAAACAATATATTGTTTCCTATGTTTCTTATCCTTATTTTTTTTTTTAGGCTCTTCCTGATCTTCCTGAGGTTGTTGCGAGTGAGAATAAGAACTCTACTTCTTCCAAAAGGTTAACTGCGAGACAAAGAACGCTTCGATCTGCGAGGAGTACCCAAACTTTTAGTAATCAAGATGATGCTCTTCGCAAAGGAAAAAGGAAACTTGAGGATGTTGTTTTTGAGAGGAAAAAGAAGAAACTCTCAACCAATGCTTACTCCAATGTGATCTCTTCTAGTGAGAATGTTGATGAAGATCAGAGTAATGAAGATGATAAATTTCCTAAGAAGGACTTTAATTCTAATTCTGATACCCTTTCTGATAAAGGAGATGATGATGATAATGCTGATGAAGGTGAAGATGAAGATTATAATAACACGAAAACTTTTGATTCAGCAATGGTTCGTGTATTTGAGGCTTTTCTCCATTCTTCTCGTGGGTTAGGAAACTCTCTTACTGCGAATGCTCGTAAGCTTATTGCGAAGGCTTGCAAAGTTCCTACTGTACTCAATAACAACTCTCTTAATGGAATTTCAAGATTCGTCTCTCTTGCTACATTATATGCTTTAGGGAGTATGGTAAGTTTCTTTTCTATTCCTTGTTTGTTTCCCTTATTTCATTAATTTCTAACCCTTTTTATTCGTTCAGGTTAGAAGGGTTAGCTGCGCAGCTGCTTCTGATTGGGAAAGACGTCATTCCATTGCTGAGAAGAAAACTTTAAGCCGTTGTAAGAAGTTAGAGGCTGAAAATTCAAGACTTCATCAGAAAGTAGAGGATTTAAGTATTGATAATGTATAATTAACATCTTGTCACGAAGATAATCCACAATCTGCGAGCATCGCAGCTGATAGTTCTTCTCTTCTTGAGGAGAATAATCAACTAAAGCTTGAAAACTCTTCTCTTCGTAATGATAAGAAACAATTAGAAGGTAAATTCTTCGTAATGGTAAGTATTTTAATTACTTTTCCTTCGTAAGTTGCTAACTAATTTCTTCCCTTGTCGCAGAAAATTATGCGAAGATGAATGATGATCTAGAAACTATTATTTCCGGTCGTAACCAGAAGATTTATAATTTAAGATCTCAACTTCTAATTTCCCAGAACAACCATGGCTTATATGTCAAGCGTTTCCGAGCTAAGATGACTCGCAAGATTTGTGAAGACAATCAAATTCCTCTCAAGATGTACTAGACGCTCCTTTCTGAAGAAATTCCCGAGGATACTCCATATCTGGAAATATCCGATAGTGAAGTTGAAGATGATCTCTCTGAAGAAGAAAAAGAAGATCATTTTGATGGGAATAAATCACCTGAAAAATAGCTTTATTCTTTTTTGTATATCTGCTCTAGTTCTTTTCATATTGTCTGTTTGAATACAATACTTTCTTCTTTCCTGCGCTTTTGATCAACCAACAATTTCTTTTTTTGAAGTTTAACTAGTATTAATGTCTTAATTTTGCGATGATGAATTGATCTTTCTTTGATTGAGTGCTTCCCTTATTCGCATAACTTGATCATGTGGAGAGAAATAATATATCTTAAAGACTTAACTTAATATTCACTTTCCCCCTATTATTGCTCTTCAGATGATCAAACATTGTTGGAAGTATTAGAATATCTGCCTCAATATAATTTGCGAAGCTTTAGCTTGTTGCGATTGTGAATAATAAATCCTCCCTTTGAAATATAAGAAATACGAGGTATGAAATATCCTTAAGAAGTATAAGAAGTATAAAATATCTTTGAAGAAGTATTAGAAGTATTCAATCCGTGAAGAATTATCCAATGTATGAAGAAGTATAACAAGTATTTAACCTTCGCAAAATTTGATATGAAATATCCGTTGAAGAAGTATATTAAATATGAGACGTTCTTGTAGAATTATAAGAAGTATTCAAATTGTGGAGAAATATTCAATATATGAAGAAGTATAAGAAGTATATAATTCGTAAAATTTAATGAATACGAACTATTTGTTTTTGATTGCGAGTAAAATCGCATCTCTTATTATATCTTCGTGATATATATTCTTGTAAAAATTCTTCAATGATATTGATGGGATTGCCTTCTTTGTTAGAACTTCATGATATATATTCTTGTAAAAATTCTTCAATGATATTGACGGAATTGCCTTCTTTGTCAGAACTTCATGATATATATTCTTGTAAAAATTCTTCAACAATATTGATGGAATAAATTTCATTAATTGTTGTGGTCTTATCCTGCCTTCCTAAGTAAAGGTCTTATTTTGCCACCTGTTTTGTGATAATATGACAAGTCTGAACATTCTTGCGAATATACAACCTCGTGACATTATCGTCTCGCGATGAAATCTTAAGAAGTTTTTACACTTTCATGTAATAACCCATTGATCTCATCTTAACTTCTTTTGTTATGTTCTGTGAGTTCTCTTTTTTTTTTTTTTTTTTCTTAAATTAAATCCTTATTGACTTTTAATTATATAAAGTTAAAAATTACATACTAGGCAAGCGAGCGACAAGCTGTGCCGCTAGCCCTTTTTGAATAGCAAAACCTATCCTATTAAAAATAAAATCTCGTGAGCCAGGGGTCATTACATTGCTGCGCTTGACTTTCTGGACCCTCTTGAGTAGTCCAACTGCTTCTGGAGCCAAATAGCCAAAAGTATCAAAAGCAAAGGGGACGAAAGCATGCCCATTGTCAACACATGCTTTCTCATGCTTCGATATCTTACCTGAGGAAGCCTTTAGCGCTGCTCGCCCGACTGTAAAGGTGCCATGTCCAATGCCTACCAAAGGAGATACCCCGGTGAGGTCAACACATGTGTGTTTCCCATTAGCCCATCCAAAAATAAGAACATCAGCTGGTCTTAGTGTCGATCTCCCTTCAAGTGGGTCTGTCAGGAAATGCACAGGTGCTTCTTTCTTTGCCGAAATGCCAGACCTCCACAGTACATCATACAAAATATCCCTCACATGATCATGTCTATATTTATAACCAGGGTCTACTTTACAATGAACTGCATGTTCACCATATGAATCCAAGCAACCTGTGATGCAAGCAGGGCAGCGAGAGTCAGAGGGATAAAGTGGGATCATTAACCTGTATTTGAGGATAGACCGGTACTCCAAAGGAGACATCTTCTGCCCCAGCCCCTCAATCGGAATAGCCAGAAGAAAATCTTGGGCATGTCTTTGCTTGCAAACAACCAAAAACCGCTTTTGTCTCTCCGTTAGCATGTAAACTCTATCAATGTCCTTAACCACTTTACCAAAAAGAGCACTCGCCAGAGGCTTTGTGCTTTGGGGGGCGTTGTCTTTATTGGTGAAGTTGTTAAGATCAAAATCAGGAAGAGTCACTTGTAACGTTTCCAAATCCTTATTAAAATTATCATCCATACCGTCCACACCACTACTCCTCAATATGTGATCCTGTAATCCCCAAGATTGCACACGTGAAGCCACAAAAACATACTCGACGCCTCCATAGCAAGTGTAAAGTCCAAGACCTCCATATATGATAGGTAGAGTAGATAGTCTCCACTGTAGCTCTCCAAAGAACGGTCCCCCGCACACCACGATGCCTTCCACCACTTCTCGCAAGCCTCTATCAAATATAACTACCGCCTCCATAATATAGTCTGGGTGACAAATACGAAGGCCAAAAAGCATCTTGGAGATACCCATACATGTTCGTAAAAGCAGCAATTCACTTTGAGGATCATGGAGCTTGGATAAAATCTGCATCAAATCCACTGCTTTTTCAGCCCTCTTAATGGCAAGGCCCTTCACAAAACCATCGTCGAGGCTAACTGCACCACCTAATAGTTTGACTCCCTTATCTGGTCTTGAGATTTCGACAGGAAACATCCCATCACTTATCCTTCATCCATCACAAGAGGGCCAAAATATTTAAGTTTTCTTAATATTCAGTATAAGCCCAGTACAGGCCTTCTGTTTTGATAATAGTGAGTGCTTTTGCCACTTCTTCGGTGTCGCCAATAACAGTGCCATCATCAAGATACCAGGCATGTAGGGATAATATGCAGTGCTCATTTATCTTAGCTATAAGATGATGAAGTACCAGAGCAAATAACAAAGGCCCTAAAGGGTCACCTTGTTGTACTCCTGTGGATGAGTAGATAAAGGAGTCCCCCACATAGAGCCGTGCAGGTTGACCATACAAGTATTCTACCCAAGGCGATATAGATGGACAAAGCTTACGTACCTCGAAAGCATAGCCGTTCGGTCAACTAGGTTAAAAGCATTGGTAAAGTCAACCATTAGCATAGAGAGGCTAGCGTCTACATGATGTTTCCCGACAAACCTATTCACAGCATGTAGGATTGCCTCGGCACCACCTGAAACACCTACACCAAACGGAAATCCTGTAGATACGCTGCCATGTCCTTACCAACCCCTTTCATCGCCGCTTTGGACACCAGTCGACGCCAAATTGTCCCAACAAGCAATGGGACGAATGCTCTTATCCGGTTTAAGGAGGGGTGTTAGGGGAGCCGATGCAATGAACTCCGCTAGGTTAAGAGGGCATCTCCGCCAAGCCAAAGATTAATAACCCTAGTTATGGCCGTGACCATATCGGCACCCACAGTTGAGCCTTCCCCAGAAAGCATCCAACAAATGTTGTGCCCGAAGGCCATCCCTTCCACACGAAGTTCCCTTAGGGAAAGATTTAATACAACTAAGAATGGTACCTTCTTCGGCCACTAACGGTGTCTCCCGCAATGTACTGAGGTTGGTTTCCGTGAGGCGGCATCGTCGGATGCTTATCCTCAAGTGCTTTCCTTGTGTTCTCGTTGTATGGAGCCACCCGGACGAATCGATGGCTTTAACGACCCATTTGTGAAGTGCCTATCCGCCACCTTGCGCAAACAAGTAGAGATATTGGTACCGAGCATGTTGTCTTTCCCCGTGTCTTCATCTTTGTTGTCTTTTCTCTGTGTAATCATCTCTAACACTAACATTGTTGCCGGCAGCTTTAAAATCTCACGAACAAGATTTATAGTCCCACTAGGTTCACCCCAAAGTGCCAGCGCTCTAAGAATTTGTGTCTCGTTGTGTCGCCTTGCGATTACAGACCTGCATTCAACTCTACCCTTAGGTCGGAACACTCTCAAAGTGCATCGAGGAGCAGCAAAAGCCCGACCCAATGTTTAACACTTTAGGTTCAGCCGCGACTTTACGTAGTGCCGCTTTCAGGGCATGAGAAAAAGCTAACTCTGCAACCTCTTGGAATGCTCTTAACCGTACATACCGGGGCTCTAAAGATCGCATCCACAATTGCTTCATTCAATTCGAAGTCATTGTCAAGCTGCACTAAATCCTCCTGTAGACGAGGCTTAGGCACTCCAAAATTATTTCAGCCTACTTCACGAACTCGCACATATCTCGGGCTTAATATCGGTGTTCCCTTCATGATTGCATGCTCTGGTCCAAGCCTGAATACTCATACATTGAAGCACAACCATTGTCTTAAGGTTCTCAGAGTTTCCTCTAAACTCATGAAGACATCAACATCAGTTCTTATGGCATGTTGGAGTGCAGTCTTCTTTTCTTTATTGTAGAGGTGTTGTCTCTTCAGGTGGGGAATCAAACATGAAAAACAAAAAGAATGCTCGCAGAAATTCAGTTGTTGCACAAATATGACAAGCCTTCATGTTTTTGCAAACAAAAATCCTCGTGACATTTGCGTCTTATAGCACGTATCAGCTCCCTAATGGAGGGTGCTTCCCTTTATCTTCCCCTTGGTTGCCCCTTCAAGGAAGCGTACATCGACCATACAAGGTTAGCTCTTCCCATCCGGTTCTGCAAACAAGCATCTTTTGATCGCAACCTCTTATCCTTTTTGCTTATAGGGCTTATAGTTACGAGTTTGCACCCTATGGGGTATCTTTGGGCCAAGTGCATCATTTGCCAAGACTTGTCAAAAATGGCAGATGTGCTTCAAGCCCACCCGGCACTCTTGACTCAACCGTGTACCTCGGCGCCTTGATCATTTTTTGCACTTCTTGGGAAAGACAGTATGCCTTAGTCGCCCAACCTAAATCATGTTACATCGCATAATATTGCGTAATGTCGCAAGATTAGGTGAGAATCCAAGGTGTCTAACCCGGATAGGTACCCCATTATTGGGTTGTACCCCGTAAAGTTCCATGTACTCAGGTTCCTTGGTGGTGTTCTGGTGTCCCTGAGCCATGCTTATAGGTACCCCCTTAAATGACGCACTTTAGGACTTTGCCTCTTACGAAATATTTCTTCGCGAACTAGGGTGTACGCCACAAATGTTTGTCTGTGTAATATTTTTGCGGCTTTCTTTCTTTTTTGAAAGCTGATCACAGATTGCGGTCTTTTATTCGAAAATTAATGTTTGCGTCTTTCTTCCATGAAAGTTAATCGCAATAAATTGTTTTAATTCGTAAAATTTTATCACAAAAAATTTCTTGTGTTGCAAAATACCTCATTTCAATTTATTTTTCCTCAATGTATATCTTGTTATACTTTTCGAGCAAACATATTGATTACCTTCTTGTTTCATTACCTTCTTTCTTCTTCCTTCGCAAATCACCATCCTTTGTTATCCTCGTAAATTTCCTTTATGATTAACATTGTAATTTTATTCTTTCATGTCTTAATCCTCTGCCATTAAATTTTCACTTCTTTTTACAGCCTTTGCTCTTTTTCTCCAATTTTCCTTTTCA
This sequence comes from Papaver bracteatum, assembly GCA_023529315.1. NCBI lineage: Eukaryota > Viridiplantae > Streptophyta > Magnoliopsida > Ranunculales > Papaveraceae > Papaver > Papaver bracteatum. The sequence continues at coordinate 383,018 of JAJJWX010001847.1, forward strand.
GTAGTTTTTCCTTCGCAAACTTCTACCTCTGTATCGTAACATTTATTTCCTTCAGCCCAATCACCCTTGATAACTCCAACACCCTTCATATGAGGAAACTTTATGCATTGATGTAGAGTGGAAGCTACGCCCATAATTCCATGAAGCCAGGGTCTTCCTATCAAAGCATTATACGGTGATTTGACATCAACAACGCAAAACAGAATTTTAGTTCGCATTCCACTTAAGGGAATTCGCATGCTTACTTCTCCTTTAGGTTTATTAGCAGTTCCATTAAAACCATAAATCCTGTAGGTAGAAGGTATTAGGTCTGCGTCTTTTCCCCCCATAGTTTTGTAAGCAGAATAGAATAGGATATTGAAAGAACTTCCCGTATCAATCAAAATTCTATTAAGACCAATTGATTCTTCCTCCATATCATCTTCACTTTCTATCATATTCATGCAAATTGCTAACCTTACTACCAATGGGTTATCATGTACTTCACAACCTTCTGGAATTTCAGTAGCTTCAAAAGAAATTTAACGCTTCTGCCAATCTTCAAGTCGCGAAATTTTTGCGATGTTCATTATCTCCTTTCCTTCACCATCCCTCGCATATACCCTGCTTAGCACATTATCATGAAAATCTTCTATGGTTTTATATGAGTGAACAATAGAATTACAGAAAACATTCCTTGCTTTTGACCCCACTTCTATATGTAGGGTTTCTTTTCCCTTTTCTTGTACTGTGTTATCCCTGCGAGTTATGACTGGAGCCTGTGGTAATTGTTGCGACTGTGTTTTCTTAAGTAAAAAGTGATCCAGTTTTCCTTGATAAATCATTCGCAAGATAATCCTCTTGATATTATTGCAGTTATTTGTAGAATGTCCATGAAAATGATGATACGAACAAAATTCATGACTTCTTGGACCCATTGGTGGTTCCTTTCCCATATTCCATGGAGTTGGTATATGTTCTATCAGGATAATTTCCTGCCATATCTTTTCTACACTTGTATTCAAAGGTGGCAACTTTATTTCTTCTCTTATCATTCTTTGACCTCCTTGACCATTGTTATAATTTTGTCTCTGATTCCCTTGTCCAAAATAATTTTTCCTTTGTCCCCCATAATTTTCTTGTTGTTGATCTAATCTTGGGATCTGGTTATTTCCTCCTCGATTATAGAAATTCCTCTCTCTATCATACTCTTCTTGATCTTTGCTACCCATTGCTACCATCTTTGGCTGGCTATTATTGATTTTCTTCTCTTCTGAAATTTGCGAAGAAGTTTGCGAGGATGTTTGTGAAGTACCTGCAACAACATTAATTATTTTAGGAAGTAAGTTTTCTCCTGTATCTTGATTGTTAGTGTTTGCTACTGGGTATGATTCCATATTGTTTTGCTTTTCCTCTAATGTAATGTACTCCTCTTGCAACTCTCGTAACTCTGTCATCATTATGGAATTCTTTCTTCGGAAGATTTGAACATACAATTTTTCAGTTGCGAACATCGCATTTATGAAAGACAGAATCAAATATCTCTCATCTACGCGCCCTGCCATATCACTGCACATAGTCTTCCATCTTTTTACCAAATGCTTCAAACTTTCACCAATTCTTTGTTTTAAACCAAACACATCTTCAATACCAAGCCGTGAGGAATGATTTGTGATGTATGCTCCAAGGAAAGTTGCTTGTAAATGATTAAATGATGTAATAGTGTTCTTAGGAAGTCCTTCGAACCACTTTAGAGCTTCAACTGTTAAGATTGATGCGAAGTACTTGCATAATACATCATCGTGATTCTCCCATTGTAACATGCATCTTATATATGCTTTAATGTTATGAATAGCACATGAAGTCCCATCAAAGATACTGGTAAGCGTAGGCAGATTGCATTTTGGTGGAATCCCTCCCAATTGTACTTCTCTAGCAAATGGAGTCCTCGCAGCTTCTTCTATTGCTTCATCTAATTGCCTTCTATCTCCTCCTCTTCTATTGTTTATCATCCCTCTCATTTCCGCTAATTCTCGAAAAATCCGTGCATTTGCCTCAGAATTCTCATCCATTGGCCTCTTCAACGCAGCCTCTCTTCTTCTACGTTCTTGCGCCTCTTCTCTTGCGATCCTTAGCATTCTATCATATTCTTCATTAATGTTTTCATTCGCACAATTTTGCAAATATCTTCTTTCTAAATTATCACAATTGTTTTGTTGCAGAGCATCTTGAAATTCTTGTTCTTCCCTTTCTATTCTTCTCATCCTTCTCATGTGAATATCAGGAATTTCTTCTTCTTCATTTTTCCTCCTCCTGTGATTTATTTCTTCTTGATTTGCTTGTATTTTGTTTCGAAAATTTGGTTCATTCCTCGCCATTTCTGTTTGTTGATTTCCAACTCTTCTCCTAATTCTTTCACACTCAATATTTTGATTGTTACGAGCCTCTTCACGTCTTCTTACTCCATTCTCGTAATTGTTTTGATGTACTGCTTGTTGTCCCTCAGCTGACTCTTCCCCTCGATTTTCTTCATCATTCTGATTGTTCTCTCTAATATTTGGCCTGGTTCGTAAATTCTCCATGTTTTGTTCGTGGTTTGGTACTAAAATGAAGCGATTCTATTGATTTCTTTCAACTTGATTCTGTGCTTGTCCTTACATAATACTTTCATTATTGATTGTTGGTGAATTTTGTCCTTCTCTCTCTGGTCTAACATTTGATCTTGCAACACTTTGAGATTTCCTCCTCTGTAACATCTCATTTTCCCTCCTCAATTCTTGATTTTGTCTTGTTAGATTAGCACGTTCTTCAGCTTCAAACCTTCGTTCTTCTTGAATTCCTTGTCTCAATGTTTCTAATACCTCCCTTTCTCTTTCAAGAATTGTTCCTCCCATCAGTCTCCCATTTTCTCTGATTTGTGGTGCTCTATATTCTTCTGCTGGTGTATCAGTTCTCCAAGTGTGTATACTCACTTGATCATGATCTATTGTTTGTTGAGCTTGATTTCTTCGATTACTCCCTCTCCTACTAGGTTCTCCTGTCATATTTGCTTCTCCTCCTGCGAGTCTTACACTTCTTCTTACTGCAGTTAACGATTCTGATATGTTTCTTCTTCTTGCCATTTCTCTGATGCAGGAATTCTTCAAGTTCCCTGTTTCTAGCGCCAATTATGTAGTTGCAGAATTACCTACAACTACACCCTCAGTAGAATTTGTAAAACTTAAGAAGTTCTTGATGATGAATGGAAATTTTCTTATTAATTCTCTCAATTGATTACATAAAAGTGTCTAAATGGAACTAGAATAGTTACAACTTTCTCTATTCTCTTTCCTAAGATATTTTCTAACACTCACCAAAAGAAGCTCCCGAATTTTACATTTGAACTCCTATTTATAGTGAAATTTGTACAGTTGTTTATGTATTGCGAAGTATCGCAATACATCTTAGTAAGATTATTCTATCTTCGCAAATATTTATACTTCCCCGTGCTTCCTCTATCATCGCATCGTTTTGTAACTCTTTCCTCTTATATTTATTATAATATTCGTAAGCTAATGTCTTGCGATATTCGGTACCTACAGAAACAAGTCTGGAACGTCCATTTCTTGGTTTAGGCCGGAGTTGCACAGATTGATCTCTCGAATGTACAAGCACTCACCGCGCAGTGCATTTGTTTAAGGTTTAGATTCATTCCTCATCCACACCCCAAATTACCAAAATTAGCAGGAATAGTTTTCACCCATAAACCATTGGCGACCATAGTGGGAGATTAATCTCTAGGTTGCAAATATCAATTTCCAATTCTCAATTTCATATTTTCAATACCCGTTTCGATTTACGCAATTTCAAAAGGGTAGATCTTAGAACCAATTCAATCGGCAATTTCAAGATGGTGGAACTCAGGTCTGGATCAACAATCAATTCTGATGGAGCCAACACAGATAACACTCTCGGTGGCGATGTACCCATCAGTGGAGCCGCCGTGGTCAATACATCTCATGGAACCATCACCCCTAGTGCCAACGCTAGCGGAGCAGGAAATATTCCAGTGGGTGTAACTCCTACCATCACCAGAGCCAGAGTGATGAGTGCCAAATATTGCATATTCATACACCTTTTCATTGGCACTTAACTCATCTTTCGCTTCAAAGTCATATATTATCCCAAATTCTGCATTTTTACCATCTTCAAGAATAAATATTTGTATTAATTAATTTTGTATTTTTAAGTACTAAATAAAGCTTGGAAGAATTGAGAAGACAAAAGAGCAGAAAGTTGGAAGCGTTGCAACCCGCTCGGGCATCATTGGCAACCTGTTTACAATACATGGGATTAAACTACCCATGATCCAAGACCCAAGACCCAAATACGTTTCCACCTCACCCCCATTAGATTCTTTCCAAAACATCCACCTCACCCCCATTCTCTCACTCAATCACTCCCAATTTGTTTCCCACCACCAAATATATTCCATTTTATCCATCAATTAAAGAAAACATGTTTTGTTGAGTGGATGATTGCCAAAATTCGAATCCAAGTGTTGAGAGAATTTTTGTGTATAAATAGAGAGGGTTGTTGTGTTGAAAACTCATCCAAGAATAGCTTGTTCATGTTTGTTTCTTAAATTCAGTTTTGTTGTAATGTTGTTCATGTTCTAATTTCATTTGCTAGGGTTTAAATGAAGCCGTAACTTATTGTTATGTATTCATATCTTGTATATTGTTCTTGAAAGTTTAGAATTGTTTAAAGATATATTTTAATCCAAGTTTGTCAACATCTTGCTCTCACAATTAATGCCATGTATCCATTGTAGTTAGAATATATCTATGTTGATTATGCTACAACTCATGCTTAACCAAATATTGATCCTCAAATTAGTTGTGCTTTAATTAGACAGTTAATGCTTTGGAGAAATACTTTAGTTGTGATTAAATTATCCATTGGAGAAACACCTTAGATATACGGTAGACTTGAATCTGCTGTAAGGACAAGAATAATATTACAAGTTGAATGCATATCATAGGTTAGTGGTGGATTTGAATACCCTAGTATCCATATTCTCAATATTTACACCTTGATTTAATTGCATATTTTAATTCAAATTACTTTCTGTTTAAGTCTTTGCCAATATCTCGTCGTATCGACAAAAACAAACCCCCTTTGGTTACTCTCTGAATCAGTTCTTAGTAAGGATTTAGAATCAACTTCTACACTCTCCAAGTCTCTGTGGTTCGACCTGTGCTTGCCCTGTGTTGCTTGTAGACACTGTGCACTTGCAGTTTATACATAGAAGTAGGTACCTTTATAAGCCTATCAAGTTTTTGGCGCCGTTGTCGGGGACTCGGTTGCGGTGTAGTTCAAGTTTCTATCTCCTGTCACTGTTCATAAATTATTGTAGCAACGTAACTATTCACAGTCAATTTTACAATTAATATTGATATTATTTTTTTATTTTGCTTTTGCTTTCAAACTTCGAAACCCTAACTACCTCTTTTGAGCTCAACAGGTGCCTGAGTAGCTGTTGTAAAGGCGAAGGAAAGGAAGCGGAAGGAAGCGGAAGAAGTTTTTATTTTAAATAAAAAAAAAAAGAGTTTATTTTATTTATTTTTAGTTTGTATTAGGATTCCTCTACTCTTGTAATTTTCTTTTTCTTTTGCACTTTATTTTTTTTTGGACTTTGGACTTGGACATTCTATTTTTATTTTTATTTTAAAACCCTATGGAAGGGTAGTATTAAATATCAAACTGTTTGCAGAGAATAACGGTGATTACAATATCACCTCGGCCCCTCGGGTTCATTCATGACATAGGAGTCGTGGCCCGAGTCGACAACAACGGTTCATCCCCAGTCTCGAACGGGAGGTAAGCTTGTCGAAACACTCGCGAATCCCCTGTTAGCGAGTTACTGTATTCCTTCGTTTGCATACATGTTGAGGGTTTGAATACGGCTGCTTTTATTTTCCTAGTAAAGGGAAAGTACTGGCCATACAAGATAAGGGATTCAGATTTCATCACCGTTCTCTTCTTGCCCGCCTTAGGAAAACGATACATACACAAACCTAAGCTTTAAAATTTGGAATAGAATGAGACCTATAGGGTAACGATCTTAGTAGGAAAGTCGTTCGAAAAATATTGGTTACTCTTTAAGCATACTTCGAAGTTCATGACGGTTTCTGTAAATTGAATGCGTGACTGCACCACCTTGTAATATGGTGAGGCCTTGGGTATCAAAGCTCTAGCAGCTTCCCTCGCCTCTATTCAATTTACTTAAACTCGGATTGATTCCAGAGGAGTTTTCTCAGATTGTAACGAATTCCATTTTGAAGGATTAGAAGCTGGTCTAGAAAACAATCTAAGTGGAGCCATCATGCTTTTTGTTTGCTAGAAATCAGTAGGTTTACTGTGGTGGAGTCATCCTTGTTTGTGATTGAATAAAACTTCCCTTCTAGGTGAATGGTTAACATGCTTGATGTGCTAGCTAGGCTATGATTGTGTCCTTTAGAGACCATACACACCGACTAGTTAGAATCAGTCAAGAAGAGTTAGTTGAAATACATAGTTCTGAGGCAGACAGTCCAAACCCATCCGAAACAATGGGAGAACCAGTCCGTAGTCTAAAGGACTACATGTACCCAACGAGGACAAGCCAGTCCTCGTACATTGTCTTACCAGCTGTTGTTGGACAATTTGATCTAAAGGCGAGTATCCTCAATATGTTGCCTAAATTTAAAGGGGTTGAAGCTGAAAATCCCTACCACCATGTGAGAGAGTTCGAGGAAATTTGTGGAACTCTTCGGATCAACCAAATGACGGATGAGGTCCTCAAATTAAGACTTTTTCCTTTTTATTTGATAGACAAAGCAAAGTCTTGGCTATGTGCTCAACATCCACAGTCATTTCATACATGGGATGCTCTTACGAAAGAGTTCTTCAAAAAGTTCTTCCCAAACCATAAGACTACGACAATTCGTCAAAGTATGAATAGTTTTGTGCAATTAGAGGAGGAAACTTTGGCAAAATATTTGGAGAGATTCAATGAATTATTGCTCCAATGTCCTCACCATGGTTTTGAAAAATGGAGACTTGTGCAAATTTTGTATGAAGGCTTAGATGTCAAGAACCGAACTACAGTTGAGTCCATGTGCAATGGTCAATTTATTGAAAAAACTGCTGATGAGTCTTGGACTTTCTTAATTGAAGTCGCTGAAAATACTCAGCAGTGGGAATCCCCCCGTGAACCAAATAGGACTACCCCTGCATCTAATGTTCATAAAATTGACTCTGACTTCGAAGGAAGTGCAAAGATGGCATCCTTGGCCAGGATAATAGAAAAGCTAGAACTAGAAAAGAATGGAAAAACTAATATACCTACACTCCGTAGTCAAATTGAAATGGCCACTTGTGCCGCATGCCATAGTTCAGACCATCTAGTGGACACTTGTCCAGACCTCCATGCATTTCAAGAGTCTAAAACCGAGCAGGCCAATGTTTTGTACCAAAGGCAAGAGAACAACCCATATTCTCAGACCTACAACCCAGGGTGGAGAAATCACCCTAACTTTTCATGGTCTAAGGGACCTGTACAAGGGGTAACATCAAATAATAACCAAGGATACCCTTATCCTAGAAACCCCCAAGTGAAACCACATGTGCAGTACCCTGCAGAGAAAAATCCTAGCTTCGAAGAAAGTTTCGGTTTGTTGACCCAAAATTTGGTACCACTCCAAAAGACCACAGACCAACATTTTACAAGTCTAGAACTTAAAATGGGTCAAATTTGTGAAGCATTGAATGAAAGAGACAAAGGCAAACTCCCTAGTCAGCCCCAACAAAATCCAAAAAATGTATATCAGGCAGAAAATTCAACTTGAAATGAGGCCTCACATAATCAAGTAAATGTTGTCACCACTCTTCGTAGTGGTAAAGTTATTGAAAACAATGTAGGTGTACAACAGTCGAGTGAGTCTACATCAGACTCACCAGTGCATAAAATCCCACAGAAAACACCTAGTGTTGAAAACAAATCTGAGCAACATAAGAATTCGCATAATTCTAATGTCTCTGCACCATCTCATGTACCTGTTGCTCCATTCCCACAAAGATTGGTGCAGCAAAAAGAGAGTATACAGTACAACGAGATTTTAGAAATGTTCAAACAAGTGAACATCAACATCCTATTTCTTGATGCAATCAAGCAAGTCCCTGCTTATGCTAAATTCCTTAAGGATCTGTGCACACAAAAGCGAAAGCTTCATGTGCATAAGCGTGCTTTTCTCACCGAGCATGTGAGTGCAATCATTCAAATCAACACACCTCCTAAGTTTAAAGACCCAGGTAGTCCAACTATCACATGAAAAATAGGTGACCATACGGTTAAGAAGGCGTTGCTAGACTTAGGGGCAAGTGTGAATTTACTACCATATTCAGTATATGTGCAGTTAGGTCTTGGAGAGTTGAAGGCAACACCTATAACTCTGCAATTGGCGGACAGATCCGTCAAAGTGCCACGTGGTGTGGTAGAAGATGTTTTGATTAAGGTTGATAAGTTTTATTTTCCTGTGGACTTCATCGTTTTAGACACTCAACCTGTGCAAAATCCTGACAGTCACATTCCTGTCATTTCGGGATGTCCTTTCTTAGCAACGTCCAATGCAATCATTAAATGCCGTAATGGAGTGCTGAAGTTGTCATTTGGTAATATGACTATGGAGTTGAATGTTTTCAATACTATCCAACAACATTTAGATCTTGATGATGATAATGATGTACATGAAATCAACATGATTGAAAGTTTGATTCAGGATTCGTTGTCTAGTAGCATGTCTGTTGACCCGTTGGATGCTTGTTTGAATAATTTTGACCTGGATCTGTTTAATGATGAATACATAAGTGAAGTTCATACTTTGATTGAATCCACACCACTTATGGACACGTCTAAGTGGAAAGCTAGAGTGGATCCACTTCCACTCTTGGAATCCAAGTCTGTTCCCTCTCTTGTTGAGCCACCAAAGCCCGAACTGAAACCATTGCTTAATACTCTTAAATATGCATTTTTGGGACCTTCTAATACTTTGCCTGTAATCATTTCATCTGCCTTAGATACAGAACAGGAAAGTAAACTTTTAGAAGTACTTAAGGAGCATAAAGAAGCCTTAGGATGGACCATCTCGGACCTTAAAGGCATAAGTCCCATTGATTGCATCATATAAACCTTGAGGATAATGCTAAACCGTCTAGGGAGATGCAAAGGCGAATCAATCCTAACATGAAATAGGTTGTTAAGAGTGAGATTATAAAGCTTCTTGATGCGGGTATCATCTACCCAATCTCAGATAGCAAATGGGTTAGCCCCATTCAGGTTGTGCCGAAAAAGTCGGGGAGTTCTTGTAGTTCAAAACGATAAAGATGAGTTAATCACTACTCGAGTAACCACAGGGTGGCGAGTTTTCATTGATTATAGGAAGTTGAATGCAGTTACAAGGAAATATCACTTCCCTCTTCCATTCATAGATCAAATGCTTGAACGATTGTCTGGGCGTAAATTCTATTGTTTCTTGGATGGTTTTTCTGGTTACAACCAGATTCATATTTCACCCGAAGATCAGGAAAAGACTACATTTACATGTCCATTTGGAACGTTTGCCTATCGTCGTATTCCCTTTGGGTTGTGCAACGCACCCGCTACATTTCAGCGTTGTATGATGAGAATTTTTTCTGACATGATAGATAATTTCCTTGAAATATTTATGGATGATTTCTCTGTGTTTGGATCATCTTTTAATGAATGTTTGAACCATCTCACTCGCGTGTTGATTAGATGTAAAGAGAAATATTTGGTTTTAAATTGGGAGAAATTTCATTTTATGGTGAACTCGGGCATAGTTCTAGGACACATCATCTCTGGAAAAGGCATTGAAGTAGACAAAGCCAAAGTCGACCTCATTCAAAACTTGCCGCAACCTCGCTCTGTGAGGGAGGTTAGATCATTTTTAGGCCATGCTAGTTTCTACCGTAGATTCATTAAAGATTTCAGTAAGATCTCAAGACCACTGTGTAATCTACTCAGTAAAGATGTTGCATTTGTGTTTGATAATGCTTGTGTGCATGCTTGGGAAGAGCTCAAAACTCTTCTAACTTCAACCCCTATAGTCCGACCTCCTGATTGGAAATTTCCATTTGAAATCATGTGTGATGCATCTTATTTTGCTGTTGGAGCTGTCTTAGGTCAGCGAGTTGACAAACACCCCTATGTGATCTACTATGCTAGTAAGACACTGAATAAGGCTCAAATGAATTATTCAACAACCGAAAAAGAGCTGCTAGCTGTTGTGTTTGCATTAGATAAGTTCAGATCTTATTTGATAGGATCAAAAATCATTATATATTCTGACCATGCCGCATTGAGATATCTTTTATCTAAAAAAGATGCTAAAGCTCGACTGATTCGATGGATACTCTTGTTACAAGAGTTCAATCTCGAAATTCGAGACAAGAAAGGGTCATAAAATGTTGTTGCGGATCACTTATCTAGATTGAATATCGAATCTGCTGATGAATCCACTCTTATTAGGGAATCCTTCCCTGATGAACAATTGATGCTGGTTTCTGAAATGCCATAGTTTGCCGACATCGTGAACTACCTTGCTACAGGTAGGATGCCACTTCATTGGTCTAAACAAGACCGGTCTAAATTCTTGGCCGAAGTGAAACATTTCCTATGAGTGCCAAATATTGCATATTCATACACCTTTTCATTGGCACTTAACTCATCTTTCGCGCTTCAAAGTCATATATTATCCCAAATTCTGCATTTTTACCATTTTCAAGAATAAATATTTGTATTAATTAATTTTGTATTTTTAAGTACTAAATAAAGCTTGGAAGAATTGAGAAGACAAAAGAGAAGAAAGTTGGAAGCGTTGCAACCCGCTCGCGCATCAGTGGCAACCTGTTTACAATACATGGGATTAAACTACCCATGATCCAAGACCCAAGACCCAAATCCGTTTCCACCTCACCCCCATTGGATTCTTTCCAAAACATCCACCTCACCCCCATTCTCTCACTCAATCACTCCCAATTTGTTTCCCACCACCAAATATATTCCATTTTATCCATTAAATAAATAAAACATGTTTTGTTGAGTGGATGATTGTCAAAATTCGAATCCAAGTGTTGAGAGAATTTTTGTGTATAAATAGAGAGGGTTGTTGTGTTGAAAACTCATCCAAGAATAGCTTGTTCATGTTAGTTTCTTAAATTCAGTTTTGTTGTAATGTTTTTCATGTTCTAATTTCATTTGCTAGGGTTTAAATGAAGCCGTAACTTATTGTTATGTATTCATATCTTGTATATTGTTCTTGAAAGTTTAGAATTGTTTAAAGATATATTTTAATCCGAGTTTGTCAACATCTTGCTCTCACAATGAATGCCATGTATCCATTGTAGTTAGAATATCTCTATGTTGATTATGTTACAACTCATGCTTAACCAAATATTGATCCTCAGATTAGTTGTGCTTTAATTAGACAGTTAATGCTTTGGAGAAATACTTTAGTTGTGATTAAATTATCCATTGGAGAAACACCTTAGATATACGGTAGACTTGAATCTGCTGTAAGGACAAGAATAATATTACAAGTTGAATGCATATCATAGGTTAGTGGTGGATTTGAATACCCTAGTATCCATATTCTCAATATTTACACCTTGATTTAATTACATATTTTAATTCAAATTACTTTCTATTTAAGTCTTTGCCAATATATCGTCGTATCGACAAAAACAAACCCCCTTTGGTTACTCTCTGAATCAGTTATTAGTAAGGATTTAGATTCAACTTCTACACTCTCCAAGTCTCTGTGGTTCGACCTGTGCTTGCCCTGTGTTGCTTGTCGACATTGTGCACTTGTAGTTTATACATAGAAGTAGGTACCTTTATAAGCCTATCACAGAGCAGCCGCGAATCCCGGCATCTCCTCAAGTGTAACGCCTCCGGTAGTCACCAGAGCAACAAATTTCACTCCTTCATCAGGACGAGGATCCGGAGGGACGAGAGGAGGACCACCGCCCATTACCATTGCAGACTTGATGAAGAAGTAGGAAGTCTTGGCTAAGACTCAAACGGATATGGCCGCGACTCAGAAAAAGGTACTCACTTTCCTCAAAACTTTGACTGAACGTTTACCACAAGATTCACGACAGCCCGGGGAAAACGTTTCCATCCTGACTCACACGGATGAAGAAACTCGCGTTGCTCCTGAACTCCTAAAATAAAGGAACCAACCGTCCAACTTCATCACAGGTGAGGACCTGGAGATATTTCTTCAAAATCGAGGCAAAGGGGACAGAACAGGTGTACACCAGCATCATCTGTCGTACCCTCAAGATGTGCAGCGAATTCCTCTTCCAAGAGGTTACACCTCTCCCCAGTTCTCCCTTTACGATGGAACTGGTAACGCTCGTGAACATGTCTCTCGATTCTTGGAATCCTTGGGGGGAACATGAGTACAGTCATGTTCTACGCCTGAAAGAGTTCTCAAAGTCACTTACGGGGAGGGCATATACCTGGTACAACAACATCGCGCCTAACAGCATATCCAATTGGAACGAGATGGTCGGTGCTTTCTACATGAAGTATTTCTTCGTGTCTGAACATATCACCTTTTAAGATCTAGGAAGAATTCTTCAGCGGAACAATGAGCATCCCAACGACTTCGTTAAGAGGTTCAGAACCCAAGCACTGGATTGTCATGACCCGAACGTCACCGAACGACAATAGGTGGAGTTGTGCATCAATAGGATGATACCCATATACCACGCTCTATTGGAGAATCTTGTCTTTCAAAGTTCTCTGAACTCCATGAAGCTGCCAAACTTTTAGCAACAACTGCACCAGTATTGCTAGAAAGAACTAGAGTTGTTCGAAGTGAAGATTCACGTGAAAGTCGAGGAAGCAGGCGTCTCACGAACAAAAAATACAATACTGGACCATCTGTGAGTGTAGTGGGCGGAGGAGAAAAGAGGAAAGCTTCAGCGACGGAATAACAAACCAAGCGGGCATCCCCGGCTCGCAAGACTTTGTCACGGAAAGGAGCGGACAAAACTCCTGCACACGACACCGAAGATATGAGTTTTCTTTTCCCCATGAATGAAGTGATAGAACTCTTAGAAGCGTGGATCCAAGACGATGCCATCAAGATGCCTCCTATCAGGCGTCCTCCAACTGAGAAATACATGGAGGATCCCAAATACTGCTGCTACCATAGATTCGTTCACCATCCAACCAAATATTGTAACAGGCTGAAACAAATCTTCAGGGAAAAGATAGAGACGGGAGAACTCCAACTTGGAAACGAAGGTGTTCACAGGGATCCTCTTCCTATCAAGAGCTGTATGCTTTCTGGGGATTTTGTTCGCAAGACTGTACAATCTTTGATGGAGCACTTGTGTGAAATCTTGTATTTCTACAAGGGACAGCGTCAAGACATATTTATGGCCCTCAACCGTATTGTATCAGGCAGGCATTTGCACCCGGAAGCAGTCCAGAAACCCCAGTCTTCCCTGGAGCATGTGAGCGAGAAAAACTGGGGACTCCTAACCGTCACTCGTTTGAGAGACGTCGAGTTATATAGCGTGTTGATCGATACGGCCTCTGAATTTAACATCATTACCTTCAAGACCTTGAGAGTAGCTAAGATTCCGAAGCGGGAGGCTACTTGTCACCCAACTGTGGTTAAAGATCTTGAGGGAGAACTCATAGATGCATATGGATAGATTGATCTTGAAGTCAAATTGGGTGATGCCTGAACACAAGCAAAATTCTACATAGTCAAAGATCATCCCAACTATGACATGATCCTAGGACGCCCTTGGATGCACAACAACAAGGGAATTCTAGGAGTCTTTCCTCTACCATCTTCGATACCTGAAAGAATCTCCAACACGCCTTCTGGACCAACAACTTGCCAATGAGACACAATTTCCCGGAGAAATCCTATCGGCATATGTTGAAAGGTTTCGATCTCAAGTAAGTCTCATCATGCAACCCTCTTTACCATCAACCTCCCTTGGCTAAGAGATGTGAATGGGAGGCCGGCCCCTTTAAACGATTTATCAGAAGCCTAGAAGTTGTCTTGGTTAAAGATGACAAAACCAAGACCCTGATGTCTACACGCCCAAACCCGTTCGGAATTGGATACCTAGTAACGAAGACAACCACATTCAAGGTCGGAAACATTACGGTGAAAATGGATACCTCACCTAATTCACCTACCGAGAAGGAGGATAAACTGTACCTGGTAGCAGATGTCATCCTAGGCGGCTACTGCAAGCTCATCAAGGCTGACAAGCTATAAGGCGTAACAATTCACTCGCGGTTGCTCAAACCCTACCGTACTTAAGACGCTATGCTACCACTTTCCAGCATCCTACACGCTTTAAGATGCTGTGCTACTTCCTCTAGCGTGTTTTCCCTTACAATTTCATATTATATTTGTAATTCCTTTAGGAAATGATTTCAATACTTGCATTCATAGTTTGGGTTTCAATTCTCAATTTTCAAAATTAATTGAAGTATTATTTCCATCTGAGAGCCTCTTTATCCCTAAAGATACAAAATCCAGCCTAAACCAATCTACTAGAGAAAGAAAGAAACCCTAAGCAAAAGCATCCTGAAAAAGAGTCGAGGGAAAAGATGTGTGCGAAAAGGGAAGGGGCTTTGAATCACTCGCCCCAGCAAAGCCAAGAAGATCTTGCGTCAGGAACACAGGTCCGTGGTATTCCATTATGGCATTATTTCTTTTATTACAAAGAATTGCATGCAAAGGCGCACCCTTGCACCTGAGAAAGTTCAGTCGCGGTCTCAACAGAGGATTATAAAGTAAAACCTTTATTCAATTAATCAAATTATAGAAGAAAACCTTGAACTCAGCGGCCACTGAATACAAGGAAGATGTTCACAAATCACGGAATATACTTGGAAAGAAAAAAAAAACAAAAAAAGAGGTTTATGTTGTCAAGAGGGTCGACCGCGCCTGCACCGACATAAGTCTATGATTCAACGCCATCACCTGCTTCTCCTCCCTTCGGATCTACCTCATTTTCTACATTAGACATTTTCGCAGGTGATGCTCCTCTATTTGGATCTGCCTCAGCCTCTGCATCAGATGTTTCTGCAGCGACACACTTTATCCCAACATCATCAGCAGGAGCATCAAAGGCCACAACAACATCAGGAGTCGTGTCGATTGCTTTCAAACATTCAGGTTCGTCAGTGTCAGAATCAAGAATTATCACACCGTCCTGGATTGGGTAATCACACTTATTTTCACTTGGAGGTCGTCAACTCTCCGCTTCTTCAACCGCGATGCAAATCTCTCCGCCCTTGCACTTACTAGTGCTTGCAACGCTTACTCGCGCCTTCACCGCTCTTCCATGTCAATCACAGCTGAAAGTGTACAGATACGTCCTATGGAAATACGCAGGTGCAAAATAGACATCCCCTGTATAGAACGGACAACTTCGCGAAGTGAAAGATCGATCTTAGCCATTACTTCTTCGTGCGCATGGTTTTCGGGCTTATCAACTTCGAAGCTTCTTTCTGGAGAGGTGATAGGATGGTCGTCCACCGCCTCCATGATAAACCACAAAGAAGAAGAAGTTATAAAAAAAAATCAATCAATCAATCAGAAGATCAGATAAGTGCGGAGCAGTACTTGAGATGTATAAGGAACAACTACGTGAGATGATTCTTTATAATCTCACAAGTCGACAGAATCCCAGGACAAAAGAAGTCTTTACTTACCACCTATGAAGGCTACTATTTCGGGATAGCAATCGACGATGCTTATCGCATACATATGTGGAAATTTTCCGCATATGTACAAAAGGAATCAAAGCGACTCACCGGATCAAGTCCGGCTTCCTTCACAACCCTAACCAAAACTCCCAGGGAAACGCCTGACGAGGTCGACCTATCCGGTAAATATACATTTACTTTAGCTTGGTCATTTCAATGAAAAAATTTATCACCATCTCATGCCTACCCCACAATAGTGTAACCATTATGTGCTAGGCAGGGGACTTAATGTTAATGGTGGATTTTCATTTAAGGGTAAAATTATAAAACCTAAAAATTATGCGCCAACATCTTGTAAAAGATAAGGCCATCAATGAGTGATGGATACTCCTTCACTTTATCAATTCACCTAGAATGGAGCATGTGGCAACAATCCCATTCTGTGAATAAAATACGAAATTCATCCAGGTTGGAGTATGTAGCAACAATCCCATATACCCTGTGAATTTCCAGCATTATTAATTAATGCGCAACCAGCCTTGTATTTCCTGTACTCATTATCAGTGTGGCATGACGACTGAGTGTTGATCTCAGCAGAGCAACATGAATCTCCAAGCATTATAATGAAAGCATGTACGAAATACCCGTACAAGCTGAACTCTCGGTGTGTTATACTAGCTCGATTGAGCCACTCTCGGTGTGTTATACTAGCCCGATTGAGCATCCGGACTGACCGTATCAGTCTGGATATGATCACGACCAGCCAACTCCACCAGCATGATTGGATGTCCCATATCGATTCGATAACCCCCAAGCAGGTATGGAATATATGCCGAACCAACGCGGATCCCGCATGGTCGGCCTCCCCTCGGCCTAGCTTGCCAAAACGTCCAAACCATAGCAGTATGGATGGAAAACCCTAAATTAGGGTTTGCGTCACATTACATGTGCCGCAAAACAGTCTCAACCATCCATCTTCGCATGCATAGATAGAGGGTGCAGATATAGATTCAAAGGGCACGGAGTATGTCAACACAATCACCGTGGGCCCACCTACATACTTGACCAATCGTTCAGGACCAACCATGGTTGGTCATTCCAAATCGTGCGCCTGAATGGAGCATGACGCACGACCTTGAAGACCAAAATTAGGGTTTTGAATCACGAGCGTCCATTTTCTACGGCACGAATGGATGGTCCAAGATCAGATCAAAGCAGGTCCGGTCATACCAACATGACCACCGTGGACCCTTTGTCCCTTCACCTGATCGGCCAAGTCTGAACTTGGAAATATGCCTCGGTTTGTGCACCTCCAACATGCATGGTCGCTCCTTCCAAACTTCAAACTAATCTCAACCGCTCGATTTCGCCGGAAGAATTGAGCGGATTAGATCATGTTTTCATGGGACGGTAAGGCATAGTCGTGAACATCAGCCTACCATCTACATGCTGGAGCCATCGGCCAAGACCGACCAAGCCCGGTCATCTTGGAACGCCCGCCCGAAGCTGGTACGATATGCAGCTTTTGCGGCACTAATTTTCTATCGCAATTCGATCTCGACCACTCAACTTTGACGGACGAATTGAGTGGCCCAGATCACGTTTCCGTGGGGAGGTCAGTTATAGGCGCCTACACCGTCTTTCCATCTACACACATGTATGATCAGCCAGCCCAAAATAATGTCCTAAGCTTGGATTTGATCAGGGAGAAGAGTGGTGCCTGCGCACCTCCTTCAAAACCCTAATCTCACCAAGGGTCGCAGATGAGTGTCTCAAAGATCATCTCATCCGTCCAACTTCACCAGCTTGGTTATATAGACCTGGTCAGGAGTTAATTGGTTAGTGCGGAGTCATGGTGATCGTCATCCACCACTCTACCACACCATGTGGTCGGCCAAGGGAGGACTTGCTTGCGCAACCTCCAAACCATCACATGAAGTAGGATGAACATGAAGTTATTACGCTCAAACAACGATGCTTCATGCATGCTGAATATACTCGATGCAGTACCTGCATAGTATACACACAATACTTCATAAGTATCAATTTCCTAAATAACGTAGCATTACATGCTACTTTCTGTGGGTTCCACGATCCACACGTTCAAGACATCAATCATGTCACAAACTGGGGGATACATACTGGGGTATTGGTCTGGCGGTTTACAGCGTGCAGCGCACAACGCGCCATCACAATAACGTGTCAGGAAGACATGGACGGTTAGTGATGATGGGAGAAGTGGGCAAGTCTGGTCGTGTGACACAAACACACTACTCTACTACTCCATCACTCCACCTTCTCCACTTCCCACGAGATACGAAGGTTGGGCTTGCTTACGCAATAGGTTCTCCGCCCTATTTTTTCACAAGAATAGAACAAGTCCAGACAACATAGGAAAGTGTTAATACAATCGTATTCAAACACCGGAACGGATAGCTTACATCCTTCAAGACAGTTCATCTTTCTGATACAAGTCATACATAGCCAACACCTTCACAATCTCAACACCTTCTTCGCTTCCCTCCCTAAGATCAACCCCATATCCTTCACTTTGTGACCGAAACAAGTCTGGAACGACCATTTCTTGGTTTAGGTCGGACTTGCACAGATTGATCTCTCGAATCTACAAGCACTCCAAATTATCTACAAGCACTCCAAGGTTTAGATTCATTCCTCATCCACACCCCAAATTACCAAAATTAGCAGGAATAGTTTTCACCCATAAAAACTCACATACCCCATCAATCAACAAATTGGACATCCACCTGTAGTTCAGCTCAATAGCAGCTGCTAACTCAAACACATGCAATGGTCCATCTCATGTTCTAATCATCCAGCTTCAAATATCTTCTTGAGTCGAACCCAATTCAGTTCCAGATTCGAACTAAAAACTACCAGAACCCGTATATCGACTCACACATACCATTGCAACAACAACCCATAATAAATAAACTCAATTAGCATCAGATGACCCTGAAGTAGTGAGGAAGAGCTCATTCAGGCCTTTTCTCGAACGTGATGTGTGCCATTATCTTCTTGATGTTGCTTTTGGACTTCTACAGCTTCTTAACTCACCCAGATTCCTGTAAATTTAGTTCACAGTAAACCCATTCAGATATAACAATCAAAAGCTCCAAACAGTTCAGTTTCTCATCCATTTATTACTCTAATATCAGTAGCAACACCATTATCATCTCCCTAATTCAACTTGGCTTGAAACTCCATCAATTGCTCAGTATTATGAACCCAATTCAGCCTGAAATTCTTAACCTAATAAAGCCCATATGAACTCGGCTACTAAATAACTCGTTTTCAGCCCCAAATTCGATCTCAAAACCACTAGATAAATCCCACTGGTACGGCCACCAGAACTCGTTTAATTAACAGCCTCAGATCCCATCCTTGGCTGTGGTTATCACCTGTTTCTCACAACGGCTAGTTGAGATGATGATAGACTCGATCTTACTTCCGTGAAGCCCATCAGACCCATAGCTGGTCCCTCCGGCAACATCAGGTAACTAGGTTTGAGAGACTAATATTATGACCTAGAGAAAGAATGTGCACTCTGCTGGGAACAAATTGGTTTCAAATGAAACCTTAAATTTCATTTCTTCTTAGCACATATGTGACTACCTTGGGTGAACTCCACTAATTCTTTGTTGTACAGAGTGTAGAAACTTCCGAGCCACCGTTAGTGTCAAGCCCACAACTTATGGCCAGCACATGTGCGCCATTCCCAGTCCATGCCTTCGCATTTCTTCGACAGCAATAAAGAGAATTAGAATTCTCATTTAGTTCAAGTTTCGCCGTCAATGTTCTTGATCACCAATTTATTGACACGAGATTTAACCGCGTGCACCGATGCAACTTATTTTGGCGTTTTTTCTCCCTTTAATTCTTTCACCAACAACATCCGTCTCTTACTTCTCATATTCACTTTTTCTCTTCAATGTCTCTTCATCACTAAAGTTGTCATTCTTTTCAGACAAAAATTGCATCACTAAAGCTAACACACTTTTCAGATAGAGATGAAGAAATAAAAGCAAATAGTGAGAAATAATCCACCTCCAATAACATTTGCACCTTTTGCCTTGTTTCTTCTTCTTTTGTTCCAAACGACTCCAAAGTACCTAAACACTCACAAGCAAACATAATATACATATTTTACAAGAAAACTCAGCAAAGAAAGCATAAACTATAGATAAATATCAAGGTGTTTTAGACACCTATCAAAATCCCCCACACTTAGACTTTGCTAGTCCTCGAGCAAATCAAACAAAATAATTCTAAAAGATACATACAACTCCGTCTCGTCGAGGATACAGTTACTCTTAGCATAAATAACAAGCCTTTGAATGATACATGTGTATCTCCAGGAACCAATAAACCTCAAGCTAAGTTGAGGGAAGAATCCTATATTCTGAAGGAATCCTTATTTGGATAGAATTCCTAGTTGGGAAAGGGTTTTGTTTTAGGCAATGCTGTTAGTTAGGAAATAGATTCCTAAGAGGTTTGGGAAACCAAACCAAAGTAAGGAAGTATACCAAGATAAGGAAATACTTCCTAGATAAGGTAATATTCCTAGAAAGGGAAATATACTTAGAAAAGGAATTCCTTGATAGGTAAATAGATTCCTATAAGGTTTGGGAAACCGTTAAAGCTATAAATAGAGATGTTTAGCTCAATGCTAAGACAATCTATAGAGCGTGGTTTTACCCCTAGAAAAGGAGGTTTAACACGCACACCTAGAGAGAATTTTGTGAGGCAAATGATTATTGCAAAAGCAATCTTAACAAACAATTTAAGGTTAATCCACTATTTAGAGAAGATTGTGAGTGTAACAAAGAGAGAATTGTAATCGTTTTCTTGTTCATAATCTAGAAAAGATATATTTCTTCGAATTTGGTTTCTAGTGTATTATTTTCCAAGTTTCTCGTCTATTATTATTCTGAATTCCGCCTCTATAATAATAGTCATCAAGGTACAGAGATCAAAACGTATCATTGAACCCCTAGGTGTCCCTAGTGGACGATTTTTAGTCTCGTGAAGGTTTACAAGAGGTATACCTACAAAACCTATATTTCCAACTCCAGCTACCTGTGAAAAATCTATGAACGAATCCAAAATGACTACATGAGGAGGTACCTTGTGCAAATTCAATTCATATTTAAGTAAATAAAGCTCTAATTAGATAGTCGAACAAACCACAATACTCAAAAACTAACTAACCACAATCACAATGAAAAGATTAAGAAGATAGATATAGAGGTAGATGTTTGCGAATGTTGACAAGTGGTTGGTGTTTCCCATATCTGTCTGAAGGTCACCTCCAAAATGAACCTATGCATCCTATTGGATTGAGATACTGGTATGAATTATAGTGTCAACACACTGGCATATACAAGGGAACAAGGAGTCGACTTTATTCAATAATAATAATATTTTCTTTTCTTTTTCACTTTTTTTTTAGACATCATGATTAGATCTTTTGGATCCAAGTGCATGCTTCTTATCAGCAGATTACATGATAGCTCCCATGGATCCTGCATTCCACGCTTGTTTAGGCGACGGAGACAGGGAGAACACACACATATTGATATCCAAGTGTCATTTTTATTCCGATTGGTCTAATTGGTCTGTCTTTTTTTTTCTTCCAGCAACTCCATCACTCTATTTCATCCTAGCAGTAATAAAAACTCGATGTTTAGTGACCCACCAATTCACTTAGATAACAATAGATAAATATGGAAAAATAAAAATAGAACGTGATATGGTGATATTCCGAGATATGGTAACAACTATCATATAATTTGTAATTTCTGAGCTATGTCCGTTCCTTTAGTTAATTAGTTCCTCAACTCCTGCAATCAAGATGGTTCCATCCACTTATAGTGTCATCCTAAAGGCACAAGTTTCTAGATTTCGGAGTTCATAAAGCATAATTTTTTTCTTGGTTTTATTATTTTTATGATTTTGTTTTTTACTAAAGTCATAAAACACACTATACAAACATATAAATGCTCCCCCACACTTAAACATTACATTGTCCTCAATGTAAAATTGAGTCATTCAAAATAAAGCTCAAGGTGGGAAATTCCGCAAATGATATGCAAAAACAAGAAAATAAAGATAAAATGCTTAAAGAATAAAAAGATAAAGATAAAGATAAAGATACGAAACAGGTGGGTTGCCTCCCACTTAGCGCTTGGCTTAAAGTCGTCAGCCCGACTTGCTCCTTGTTTGTTACGCCTTAGCCGGCTTCTAACACATTATGGAAATCTAATTGAATGGTACTTGGTTGTTTCCTCTCCTCAAAGATGTTGAAGTGTATGACTTCTTCATCGAACTCCATAGTCAAGGTGCCATTGTGGACATCAATATTCGTTTTAGCGGTACTCATAAATGGTCTACCCAACAGTAAAGGTGTAGATGAGGATGAATTCACATCACTCATGTCTAAAACGTAGAAATCCACTGGAAATATTAGTCATTTTACCTGCACCAAAACATCCTCAACAATCCCTTTAGGGTAAACATTAGATATATCGACAAGTTGAATAAATATGCCGATTTTCTTGAGAGGACCAAGATTTAAAGCATCATACATCGAAGTAGGCATAACATTAATAGACGCTCCTAAATCTAACATAGCTTTTGCAAACCTTGTTTTACCAATAGTGCATGGAATAGTGAAACTACCGGGATCTTTCAATTTAGGTGGGAGTTTCTTTGTAAGATATGCCGAAGCATTTTCCCCCACACTCATTACCTCATTAAAGGTTAGCTTGTGCTTGTTAGTGCACAATTACTTTACACACTTTGCATAGTGAGGAGATTGCCTAATTACTTCAATGAGTGGAATATTTACTTAGACCTTCTTAAAAACATCCCAAATATCCCTATATTATTCCACCTTCTTATTAGCTTTAGCAAACCTGCCAGGAAAAGGTAGAGGAGGAACATAAGTAGAAACAAGAGGTTTAGAGTTGGATTTAGTTACCTCGGGAGTTTGGGGAAAATCTGCGTTCTTTTCCTCCAAAATCGGTTCCTTTGGGGCTTCTTCTTCACCCGAGTTAGTAACTTCGGGTTGCACAAGTTGTGTACCACTTCCCAACGTAATAGCATTGACACCCTCTCTTGAGTTAAGATGTTGGGAAGGGAGTTTCTCACCATTTTGTACATGCTGATTAATCTCCTCGGCCATTGAACCAACTTGTGTTTGCAAGTCCATGACCGCACCCTCAGTTATTTGCATAAAAGATTTTAGCAACTCTTCCATATTGGACCCTTGATTTTTAGGTTGTTGTTGTTGACCAACTTGTGATTGCAACTCCTTAATTGCATTATCCATTTTCTGCTGATTTAAGTTCGCTAGTTGTTGGTTTTGCTGTACCACGGACATTAGAGCCTCCACCAAAGTAGCCATCTTTTCCAATTCTGGATTATGCCCTTGTTGTGGTTGTTGCACTTGTTGTTGGAACTCATTCGGATGGCTGTAAACATAACTTGCAACTTGAAACTTGCTCGTAAGTGTTGGAGTAAATAACATACGGTTGAGTTGAGAATATAGCATTGACATGCTCTACGTTCTCATAAGCTGGGCGTGATTGTTTTACAACCACTGCTGCAATTTTTTGCATCATTGCCATCATGTTGCTCATTTGTTGACGTAATTCAATAATCTCGTCAACTTGATTAACTCCCTTGGTAGGTCGCTCCGATCGAAGACTTGAGAATTGTTGAGAATTTGTTGCCATACTCTCGATCAACTCTCGATCTTGTGTCACCGTCATGTTCATTAGTGCACCACCACTTGCAGCGTCAAGGAGATTCCTATCACTTAGTAGTAAACCATCATAGAAATATAGAATAATCAACGCGTCGTTGAATTGATGGTGCGGGAAACTAGCCACCAATCTTTTGTAACGTTCCCAACATTCATACAATGTTTCACCTTCCATCTGCGTAATCCCACTAATCTCTTTACGTATTTTGGATGCTTTGGACGCAGGAAAATACATCTCTAAGAAAAGTTTCTTCAACACTGGCCATGTCGTGACATTACCTGGTGGTACGTAATACAACCAATCTTTGGCTACATCGAGTGAAGATAAAGGAAAAGCACGCAACATTCCCTCATCTGCATCAGCACCTTGAGGTATCATGCTTGTAATAAACCATTGAAAATCCAAAAGATGCTTGTATGGATCCTCCGAGGCAAATCCATGGAACTTTGGTATTTGACTGACCAAACCTGGATTAATATCGAAGGTGGATGTTACATCAATACATCATTGTTGTTGGTATAACTTTTGAGAAGCTAGCTCTTTGAGTGTATGATTTGCATCACCCATTGATTCCTTCAATTTGTATTTCAGCAAGGTACCTGAAACACAATTCTCAAAAACGAGATTAAAATAACATCAAAATAAGAAACTAAAACAAAATAACAAGCGGTATGCCTCCCCGGCAACGGCGCCAAAATTTGATCGTGGTCGTATGCGTCAAAAATAATTCACTTTCTTACTCAACAAAATATAAATAAAGTACAAGGTAAGGAAGAGTTCGTTTCCACAGAGAGGCAATTGTTGTTATAAAATTCTAGTTTCTTAGTAACCAAAAGGGGGGATTTCTGATTTTTGTTTTTGCAAGAAATAAAAGTAAATTAAAAGCAAAGTAAATAATTGGAAGTAATCAATGAGAGAATGATATTGGTCAAGGAATTCATCTTCAATCTTAAACAAGTGCTTGCATACATGATTAGAATTACGATTTAATCTCTTTTATTATCAAAAGCCTAGAATATCAAGAGAGCAAGATAATCTAATAATTTCCTAAGTTCATCAACACACACATTAGAGCTGCGTATGTGAATTCTACCTAAAGAATAACCTAACGCCTTGCGCTAATTAAGTTCAATTCCTAGGAGCATTAAGTTTGGGAAATAGGCTAATCAATGAAATTGTCATACATTGCGCATGACAATTCGGACAATGGTAAAACTCTACATATGATTACAAGAGTGTATCACTACAAACTATAATCATATCATGCTACTTTTATTTGGGGTTATCGCTCGATGAAAACCCTAAAATAACTATGTACAAGGATGCAAGTTCAATTAATTGGCCACTTAACTAACCAAACATCTAAGTCATATCACAATACATCAATCATGTGATTATAAAAATAGTAGAGATTTGAACGATAATCAAGAGAGAAAACTAATGCATTAATCAAGCACAAGTTATAGATATAGGATTACATCCTTAACCAATAATATAAGATTTAGCTACTCATAGATATGGAGTTCATCATAATCAATAATCAAATAAAGAATATGAAAAATAAATACGAAAACAAACCCTAGTTTCAGCTCTCTCCTTAGCTCCAAGAATAATACGTGATCCCCCTAAAAGTTGTAGAAGTTTTCCTTTTTTGTAGCTTTTCTTCTTTCCAAAACTAGGTCTTCAAAGCCCAAAGTCTAATACAAAGATGTCCACCAAGCCCATATGTGTGAGAAAACCATGTAAAAATCTTTCCAAAAACTAGTCGCCGGAAAACTGGGTCACTGCCGGAAGTTGGCTCGAATCCGGCAACAGAAAAATATCTCAGGTGACCGGCAAAGTCCACCCGGTCACCGGTAAAATCTCAGTCAACTCGGGAAGTCAGACCGAGTCAGCTAGTTAGAATCAGAGTCAGATAACTGACTCAGCTGAATGGGTACTACGCCACAATTGCAATCCATCTAGCATAGACCAAATCTGTGTGGCGCCAATTGTGCTTACTTTCCTACATATCACCTCTGCATTACTGTATCTTCTTCATACACACAATAGCTTCACTCCAACAATAACACTAGCTATTGCTTCACATCCTGAACTGCAGCTCATTCATAATTTTAACATAATTCCATGCCAAGGCATAGCCTGTAATTCCACCAGCTGCACACAACAAATTGAGCCCATTCATCTCAGAGTTCATTCTTGACTGCAACAAAACATCCGAGTACCAGCAACAACAGCTCCTCCTAGCTGCTTCCATTGTAGCTCAAGTATCTGCCCTTAACATTCATCTAGATAGCATCACTGGTTTCATTTCAGTACCTCCATTTGAGCTGTACGGCACACCAACAAACTCCCAACTGCGGTCCCATTCTCTTGATTGCTTCATTTAAGCTGCAACTGCATCCATTCCTTGTAAACCCACCAAAACAGCACTAGTACCCATACAATACCAGCTGCAACACCAATTTCATCTGTAATTGACCTACAGAACCACCATCTGCAATTCCAGCTCAAAATCACACCCCACAGTTCTACTACATCTTTACCCTCCTCAATTCATACTACCAACACCATAACTTAGTTTAGCATCAGCCACAACTGCCATCTCATTCAAACTCGCACCAGCAATTACAAGTCGGCTTCATCATGACTGCAATCATTATCTTTAGCCATTCTTCTAGAAACTACAACTAACACAATCTTCTCTGCCTCATTTCAGTTCAACTAACTACCACGAGCATTGTCATCTGTATTACAGCCATCATCAAACTATGGAAGCAACTGTTATCGTATCTTCCCTGTTCAACTGGGGTTTTATTTCTCCTCCTTTCTTCCATCGCAAACTCAGTTTTGCAAACCATAGACCCCAGTAGCTAACCATCACCACGATAATCCTCACTGCCATGGTTGGCAACAACAGCAACTGTCCTTCTTGAGCTCCGAGCTTCTCCCGTTGATACCACTACTAAACCTATTAGCCTCACATACTCCATTAATCAACAGATTAGACATCCACCTGTAGTTCAGCTCAATAGCAGTTGCTAACTCAAACACCTGCAATGATCCATCTCATGTTCTAATCATCCAGCTTCAAATCTCTTCTTGAGTTGAACCCAATTCAGTTCCAGATTCGAGCTAAAAACTACCAGAACCCGTATATCGACTCACACATACCATTGCAACAACAACCAATAATAAATAAACTCAATTAGCATCAGATGACCCTGAAGTAGTGAGGAAGAGCTCATTCAGGCCTTTTCTCGAACGTGATGTGTGCCATTCTCTTCTTGCTGTTGCTTTTGGACTTTTACAGCTTCTTAACTCACCCAGATTCCTGTAAATTTAGTTCACAGTAAACCCATTCAGATATAACAATCAAAAGCTCCAAACAGTTTAGTTTCTCATCCATTTATTACTCTAATATCAGCAGCAACACCATTATCATCTCCCTAATTCAACTTGGCTTGAAACTCCATCAACTGCTCAGTATTTTGAACCCAATTCAGCCTGAAATTCTTAACCTAATAAAGCTCATATGAACTCGGCTACTAAACAACTCGTTCTCAGACCCAAATTCGATCTCAAAACCACTAGATAAATCCCACTGGTACGGCCACCAGAACTCGTTTAATTAACAGCCTCAGATCCCATCCTTGGCTGTGGTTATCACTTATTGCTTACAATGGCTAGTTGAGCTGATGATAGACTCGATCTTACTTCCGTGAAACCCATCAGACCCATAGCTGGTCCCTCCGGCAACATCAGGTAACTAGGTTTGAGAGACTGATATTATGACCTAGAGAAAGAATGTGTACTCTGTTGGGAACAAATTGGTTTCAAACGAAACCTTAAATTTCATTTCTTCTTACCACATATGTGACTACCTTGGGTGAACTCCACTAATGATTTGCTGTACAGAGTGTAGAAACTTCCGAGCCACCGTTAGTGTCAATCCCACAACTTATGGCCAGCACCTTCCTTCCCCTCCGCCACTGTACCTGTGCGCCATTCTCAGTCCATGCCTTTGCATTTCTTCGACAACAATAAATAGAATTAGAATTCTCATTTAGTTCAAGTTTCGCCGTCAATATTCTTGATCTCCAATTTATTGACATGAGATTTAACCGCGTGCACCGATGCAACTTATTATGGCGTTTTTTCTCCCTTGAATTCTTTCACCAACAACATCGGTCTCTTACTTCTCATATTCACTTCTTCTCTTCAATGTCTTTTCATCACTAAAGTTGTCATGCTTTTCAGACAAAAATTGCATCACTAAAGCTAACACACTTTTCAGATAGAGATGAAGAAATAAAAGCGAATAGTGAGAAATAATCCGCCTCCAATAACATTTGCACCTTTTGCCCTGTTTCTTCTTCTTTTGTTCCAACCGAAACCAAAGTACCTAAACACTCAAAATCAAACATAATATACATATTTTACAAGAAAACTCAACAAAGAAAGCATAAACTATTGATAAATATCAAGGTATTTTAGACACCTATCAATATCAACCATACTCTTCTTCACCATAACTAGTCCAAATGACTCAAATGAACTAGTTAGAGAGTTGTTCAATTGCTATGAGATCTTATGTACTACACAAGACACAATTAAAGCAAAAACGTTGTGATTCACTCGAATCAATTCATGAACTATAAAGCCACGGTTTGCATTAGCATTCCTTAGATAATTTAGATAAGTTCACGAACATCGTTTTTAGACATAACCACTCAAGTTCGCGGACTCAAGTAACTGGTTGGAGTTCACAAACTCCAGCAGAAATTCTCGGGTTCGAGAACTTCTGTCAGTTCACTGACTGAGTTCGAAGAATGAAACCGAGCTACAACTCCAGCAGAAATTCTCGGGTTCGAGAACTACGCACGTTCACGGACTGCGTTCGCGGACTGGATTGACTGCTCAAGTTTCGGTTTTAACTTGATCAACAAAGTTCGCAAACTTCGGTTCAAGTGCTAAGGACTTATACATATATGTGTTACCACAACAATGTTTATATCCCCCAGTGGTTATATTGTCTAAACTCTCATTTCAATCATTGAAACATTCTCAGGGGACGTCATATAGTTGTTATTCACAAACTAGTTTTCGTCAGAGAAATTTCCAAAGTGATTGAAACATAACATGACTTTCGTCACTAGGCAAAGATGAACTTGGCTAAAGAGAAAGTTTTACCAACACACATTTTGAGAAATAAATAAGCGAGATATACTCAGCTCAAAATGTCACATGTGTATATTCTTAGTCTATATATTAACACGAATTTTGTCTCAACATAGGAGATAGAGTAGGTAGAATTTTAAGTGATAGATAAGTTCAAGTCTCTACATACCTTTTAGTCGATGAAGATCCACTGGTTCCTTGAGTAGTCCTTCGTCTTGTTTGATGATTGCCATGGAGTTATTGAGGTCAACTACACTTTCTATCCTAGTCTGAGACCTTAGATATAGTAGACTAGAAATCAAGACTTTATAGTTTTGATCACTAACATTGACAAACATGCTTGAGATAGCAACGCATGCAAGTTCGACCGAGCAATTCTCTAACAATCTCCCTCTTTGTCAATTTTAGTGGCAAAACTATTTATACATATGGAATACAAAAAATATATAAATAAACTTTGTATCTCCTATTCCACATGTCTAATTTTCAACAATACTCGAAATCTTCATCACTTCCAAGTAGTCCAATGATCCTAAAGGTTGTAAGTTTAGCATCATCGTTGTTGAAAATCCGTAGCTATAACAATAAGAAAAGCATCGGTTCTCAATCATTGTTATACAGTGTCATAGTATTATTAAACAACGTCAAAGTCCAATTGCATCACAACTTCAACAACAATACTATGGTGATACTTCACTCCCCTTAGTCAATACTCCATCTCACATGGAAACCACTCCACCTTACATAATGATCCGAAAACCATATGTATTTGTAGTGTGAACGACATATTAATTCTCCCCCTTTTTGTCAATAAAATTGGCAAAGGTACAAGAACGAGATCCTAATGAAATTTCCGTAAGAGACAATTCATGACCAAAGGTAAATGTGTATCATCTTGTTTAGATGCAATCATAAAGCCGAAGCTAAATGCATTCATCAAGAAGTTTATAAAGATGCAAGATAACCCCTCTAATATTCCACAACCACACTCCCCACAAAGATTTGTCAATTAAGCACAAGTTCAAAAGAACTCTCCCCCATAATATGTCATTCCCTAAGGAACAACAAGAGCGACCTTAATTTTAAAAAAGAAAAGAAGGATTTCTTTAGACTCAACAAATTATATACAAGTATATATTTGGAATCTAAAAAGAAATATTCAATCAAATTAACCAAAGCGAACCAAGATTAATTTGATTAAATATGCTCAACACAAGTAAACTTATGGAGACTTAATAAATCAATTAGATTAATCACAAGAAGACTCGCAAATAATCTAATTGTCATACTCAACCAAACTAATTATAAGGGTAATCAATTTAATTGGCCCCACTCGACATAAGATCATTCTAAGGAGCAATGACTAAGTTAATCATGAAAAACCAACCTAGTCAATCATGCTCAACATAAGAAATTTATGGAGTGCTAAATAAATAACCATACTAGATAATTGATTTAGTTTATTTGGGCTCAACATAAGAGATTATGGGACCCCGACTATGATTATCATAAGCCATGACAACCTTAACCGTACATGTACTCAACATAAGAAAACTTATGGAATACAAACTAAATAACCACACAAGTTGATTAATTTAGTTCTTAATATCAACATATAGCATCTCATGGAACAACCAACCATGCCAATAAGGAATCGACTTAGTCGTATCGTGCTCAACATAAGATACACAATGAAGACTTCACAGTAATAATAATATGGATCAATAAAGATTTATATTTTGGATAACACAAGGATTCATTCTATGTTTCCATCACCATTTGCACAATGACATACAATAGACATAATCCTTGAATCACAAAAGATTTTAACCTATCTTACATCAAAGATTGACAATATAGGCTTAACTTTTGTGTTTGTCAAAAGTATATTCATCCTTATATCAATATTTGCATATCAATTCACGAACGACTTTACTTTTGACTAAATTTGGGACAATCAAGTTCACGGACGTAAACAGATATATCCCATCAAAATATTGCAATATATAAAACCATAAGGATTAATAATGCAACCATCATCTTCCAAACAAACTTAGAATTTTTAAACCAAAAAATCTAAAAACAAGAAGATGAAAACATTGGATATAGCTATGTGTAATCACAATAATGGCTATTCCAAAACACTAGTTATTCTTCTAAACAAAAGAGAAACAATAGAAGATTTACTAGACATTAAGACCTTTGAAGAATTCATTTTCGTCCCCGAACTCCTTGTCGTCAACATCCATGGGAACATAAGGTTCATTAAGAAAGGAGTTTATATCGATGAACCTTCTTGGTTGCTGTTGTCGAACCAGAGCATTCTTAATCTCATGAGTCTTATACACAAAAGCATTTATTTGTTGAATCTCCTTTCGCAGCTCCTTCAACACTTCAAGAACATCAGAAAACTTCTGAGAATTTGAAGGAACAGCTCTTGGCTTCCTCATATTCCTTCTTTTTCTTTTCAAGGTTGGAGGCAATGGAGATTTTTCTTTTTCATTCATGATTGATGGCTTAACAATCACATTACCTTCTTTTTCATCAGAAGACATCATTCTTGGAGCGTCCATAAGCGTATGGGTTTGTGAGAGGAATTCACAATTAGCTCAACAAGTAGTCTTAAGATAAAGAGAGGTTTTAGAGAATGAAAATGAATGTAGGGTTCGAAACCTAAAACAGGTTCGTGGATGATCAACTCTTATCCCTATAAAGAGTAGAATTGTCGATAGTACCCTTTCTTCTGTTTGATAGACAAAAGTAAAATACTTTTAAGAAAATAGAGAAAAAACTTTTTCTAAAGCCTGAGAGGTACACAATCATTGTCTATTTTGATCAGGCACATGAGACAAGATTTTAAGAACAACACAATCAAGTTACATTGTGGTGAACTACAATTTGTCCACCAATTTCCTCTTGTGGAAAAACCATAAACTTTTGTCTGTCAAAACAGTTTTACCAAACTTTCTTCTCAAATGGTCTTGGTTTTTCCTTGGAAACTAACTTCTTAGACGAAGATAAAATCTTACATACCTCTGTGGTCTTCTAAGCAAGTTTAAGCTTTCTTGCTAGATGATTTGCTCTTCGTTGAAGTTTGTTGACGTGTCTTTGTTTGTGTTTGAACTTGTAACACTTTGAGAGTTCATGACCTTTTAATAAACAATACGAGCATGTCACACTTGAATAGTTATCAGGCTTCTGAAATGTGCAAGAAGCTAGGCACATAGTGGATCCTGAAACATTATAAACATAGTTTCCAAGAAAGGGTCAACTTTTTCTTCCAGAATGGTTGGACTATCCTCTGAAATAATATCAAAATTGATATGTGTATTGCTATAATTATGAAAATCAATATTTTCTCCAAGAAGTGCAACACTTGATTTCCCATCTTCATTAGAGTCATAGCTGTCAGGCATTTCATCAAGAGTTGCTGCAAGACCTTTGTTCCCAGTGTATATTCTACGATTTGGACACTCGTTTGCAAAATGACCAAATCCATTACACTTAAAGCACTGAGGCATATCCTCATCATCAGTTTCATCAATATCCCTATTTTTGGGAGGAACACGATTATGAGGTTTGACTGATGCCTTAGGCTTATCTCTAGAGAACCGTTTACTTCTCTTCAACAGAAGATCGCTAAACTGTTTGTGATCATCGAGACTGATTTGTCAAGATATTCATCTGATGAGTCCGTCTCAGAGTGATCAACTTCAGAGATATACACTTTTTTACTTTTATCAAGTAATTTAGTGTTCTTTAGTGCTTTGAATGCAACATCCTTAGATTTGGATGAATGTTCATGATCAAAGATCTTAAGCTTTCCAACCAGCGTATTTCTGGAGAGATTATCTAGGTTATTTCCCTCAACGATGGCATGCTTCTTAGCATCATATCTAGATGGCGGTGATCTGGGAATTTTCATCACAATGTCCTTTTCGGGAATAGTCCTACCCAATGCAAAAGATGCATTAACAATTTCAGACACTTTGTGATTAAACTCATCAAATGTTTCTTCATCTGCCATACGAAGGTTTTCCCAATCGGAACTAAGGTTTTGAAGCCTAGCTTTCTTTTCACTGGTGTTTCCTTCAAATACGGTTGCTAAGATATCCCAACATTCTTGCAACTTAGTGCAATTTGACACATGGTGCTGAAGATCTGGGGTAATGGCACGTATGATTGCATTCAAACCGTCGGATTTTTTCTTTGCAACAAGAATCTCTGTAGGAGTGTATTCAGCAATATTCTTTAGAATATTTACACCTCCAACTGCTTCAACGGGAGCATCATAGCCATTAACAACATATACCCATGATTGGAAATCACGTGCTTGAAGAAAAGTGCGCATAGCAATTTTCCACCATAAGTAATTAGATAGGCACCCTCATTAGAATCCATTAAAATGATTGAAACTAAGAATTTCAAACACAAAGATTTTTACGTGGTTCGATCAATGTGATTTTTGCTAGTGATTTATGTGATTACAACAAGAATCATTTGGAGTTCTAGAATTTTTGGGAAGAAGATGATAAAGAAAAATAAATCCCTCTCTAAAATTTCTCTCTCCTCCTAAAATTATCCTCCTCTCTCAAATTCACTTCTTACTAAAATTTATTCTTTAGAATATATTTTACATTTGGATTGAAGATTATCTTGTGAATCGAAGACATGATTGGAAATCACGTGCTTGAAGAAAAGTGCGCATAGCAATTTTCCACCATAAGTAATTAGAGCCATCGAAGACTGGTGGTACGTTTATTGAGATAGCACCTCTGTCCATAGAGTCAGATCGCTATAAACACAGACTTATGAGGTCTTGAACGTGTTTGCATGCTCTGATACCAATTGAAAAAGCGGGGGTCTAACAACCTCACCCAATATTTCGATTAACAATTTGTATGGACAACTCCGAGTTGTTTTCTAGAGAAACAACTAGACTCAATCAATAGAAAATACTCAAGGAGTTATTATATCAATCCCTCAATTTGATTTACTCAAGCAAATGTGATTCTCGAGTCTAATCAAAGAGAGATAACTTGGATGGTACCAAAAACCAATATCCAAGTGTCAATCAATTTAAATCAACAACCAATAAGGTTGGATATTCTAATTGATTGAACAACGCACAACCTGTATTATTTCAATTATATAACAAAATATAATGTGGAAAAAAAATAACACAGACACCAAAATTTTGTTAACGAGGAAACCGCAAATGCAGAAAAACCCCGGGACCTAGTCTAGATTAAACATACAATGTACTAAGCCTTAACTTCGGTCTGAACTGTAGTTGAACCCCAATAAATCTCACACTGATCCAAGGTACAGTTATGATCCCAGCAGGATACTGCGCACTTGATTCCCTTAGCCGATCTCACCCACAACCAAGAGTTGCTACGACCCAAAGTCGAAGACTTTAGCAAATAAATCTGTCTCACACAGAAAAGTCTACAAGATAGATAAATCCGTCTCCCACGATTAAACCTATGAGTTTTGTTCCGTCTTTTGATAAATCAAGGTGAACATGAACCAATTAATAAAACTAGACTTATATTTCTGAAGAACATCTCAGTTTTATCAATCACCTCATAATAGTCTTAATCGACGTAGTGAAAAAAGATATTGTGGAATCACAAACGATGAGACGAAAATGTTTGTGATTATTTTTATATCTTGCCTATCGGAGATAGAAATCTTAAGCCAATTATTACAATTATACTCGTATGATAGAAACAACAAGATCAGATCACATAACTACAAGAAAAGTAGTATCGGTCTGACTTCACAATGCCAATAAAATCTTTAAGTCGTTAACCTGGTTTTAGAAGAAGAAAACCAAAGGTTAAAGGAGAATCGACTCTAGCTTAGCAAACTAGTATCACACAGAATGTGTGTGGATTAGGTTTCCCAGTTGCTAGAGTTCTCCCTTATATAGTCTTTCAAATCATGATTTGCAATCAATGTTAGCTTAGTAACAAAGCATTCAATATTCACCGTTAGATGAAAACCTGATTAGATACAAGCTAATATATCTTAACCGTTAGATCGAAAACTTAGCTTGCCATACACACATGTACTTGATGATTTTAGGTTTGTGTAACCATACCCAAACGTGTACAATAGTTGGTTCAATATAAGTCAACCAAATGGTTAGCCAAATGATAACTTTCATATCAACCATATTCTTCTTCACCATAACTAGTCCAAATGACTCAAATGAACTAGTTAGAGAGTTTTTCAATTGCTATGAGATATTATGTACTACACAAGATACAATTGAAGCAAAAACGATATGATTCACTCGAATCAATTCATGGACTATAAAGCCACGGTTTGCAATAGCATTCCTTAGATAATTTAGATAAGTTCACGAACATCGTTTTTAGACATAACCACTCAAGTTCGCGGACTGGTTTCGCAGACTCAAGTAACCGGTTGGAGTTCACAAACTCCAACATAAATTCTCGGGTTCGAGAACTTTCTCCAGTTCGCGGACTGAAACCGAGCTATAACTCCAGCAGAAATTCTCGGGTTCGAGAACTACGCACGTTCGCGGACTGCATTCGAGGAATGGATTGATTGCTCAAGTTCCGGTTTTCAATTGATCAACAAAGTTCGCAAACTTCGGTTCAAGTGTTAAGGACTTATACATATATGTGTTACCACAACAATGTTTATATCCCCTATTGGTTATATTGTCTAAACTCTCATTTTAATCATTAAAACATTCTCAGATGACGTCATATAGTTATTATTCACAAACTAGTTTTCGTCAGAGCAATTTACAAAGTGATTAAAACATAACATGACTTTCGTCACTAGTCAAAGATAAAATTGGCTAAAGTGAAAGCTTTACCAACACACATTTCGATAAATAAATAAGCGAGATATACTCAGCTAGAAATGTCACATGATAGGAGATAGAGTAGATAGACTTTTGAGTGATTGATAAGTTCAATTCTCCACATACCTTTTAGTCGATGAAGATCCACTGGTTCCTTGAGTAGTCCTTCGTCTTGTATGATGATTGTCATTGAGTTCTTGAGCTTAACTATACTTTCTATCCTAGTCCAAGACCTTAGCTATAGTAGACTAGAAATCAAGACTTCATAGTTTTGATCACTAACATTGACAAACATGCTTGAGATAGAAACGCATGCGAGTTCGGCCGAGCAATGCTCTAACAGTGTTGTTTCGAAGGGTGAGGATGATGCTACTTTGGCTGGTTACGGAGCAGAGAAGATGGTGCTGGAAGGGTGAAAGTTGTTAGCGCTGGAAAGGATGCAAGCTGCAG
The DNA here is from genome assembly GCA_023529315.1 of Papaver bracteatum. Classification (NCBI taxonomy): domain Eukaryota; kingdom Viridiplantae; phylum Streptophyta; class Magnoliopsida; order Ranunculales; family Papaveraceae; genus Papaver; species Papaver bracteatum. The sequence continues at coordinate 419,061 of JAJJWX010001847.1, forward strand.
GTTCTGGAAAGATGCAAGTTGTTAGCATTGGATCGGCTTGGAATGGGAGCTGGTTTGGATTTAGTATGGCGCGGACTGTTGGCTGGGAATGGTGCAGACTATTGGCTTGGCACGGCACTGGCTTGGCACGTCGTTAGCTTGGCGTGGCGCGTATTTTTGGGTACCGTGAGGGTTGTTTTTGCGGGCCCCGTTGTCTCTTTCCATACTAAGCTCAAACAGGAAATCCTTTCCTTATTTGAATTCCCAAAAGTTTTATGCTTATGAAAGGGGTTGGCTCCCATTTTTATCTCGTATCTTTGTTATCACGTCCTGGTGTTAGCGGTAGCATGGTAGCGATAAAGTGTGCAAGCATATTCCATCTATGTACTCTAGCGTTTCTCTTTCAAGTTGTTCTCTTATTTTCTTGTTTTGGTGAAAACCCTAGCCATAGGTATGCCTTCCATAAATTTGTAGAAATATTTTTTCTTCTGAACTGGTGTAAACCCTAGCCATTGGTATGCCTTTCATAAACTTGTATAAATACTTTATCATAAACAATTCCTTTTCGAATATCATCGTAGTAACGTCGGCTACCTCATGAATAGTGACGGGTAATCATTATTATGCAAAGTAGGCACGTACGGGTAGGTGACTATTTTTTTTTTGAAAGGTAAACAAATCGCCTGGTTTATGGTTTGATTTGAATTGATAGATAACTGTTATCTATGAGGGTTTTGGATTGTTCTTCTAGAATGAATTGTTTTGGAATGGATTATTTTTGTTACGATTGCAAGTGACACAAACATCACAGGAAAACCATGGAACCGCGTGTTGGTAGATGACATAGGGTGAAATATAACATGGCTGTCAGTTTTATTATTCCCGTGAAAATTTGAAATAGCAAACCATGTATCTTGTCTAGTAAGACTTACTCGGTTTTTCAGGCCTCTTGATGAAAAGGGAACCTTCTGGGTGTAAGACCGAGTTTTTATGGGAAGCACCGCCGTGATTGTGAAAAGTCCCCAGTCGTCTCATCTGATAATCGAGTCGTCGATCCCTGGTTGGATCATTCGTTTTTAATCTTTAGGCAGTCCCCAGTCATCACTCGCCGTGTTAAGACTGATAATCGGGTCGTCTAGTAACTGATTTGTTGATCCCCAAGCAGATCGCCTGCTTTTACCACCTTGACGTCTAGGTCGAAGCATAATATTGAGGGTTAAAAAATGACATTTTAACCGAAATATCAATCTCCCACTGTGGCCACCAATTGTTTGAGGTTGAAAACGGTTTCTGCTGATTTTGGTAATTTCGGGTGTATGGGTGAGAAACGAATTTAAACCCTAAACAATATACTGCAAGGGAGTACTTTAGATTCGAGAGATCAATCTGTGCAAATCCGGCCTAAACCAAGAAATGGCCATTCCAGACTTACTTCGGTCACAAAGTGAAGGAGAATGGTTGGTTTTGGGGAGGGAAGCGAAGAAAGTGTTGAGACCAGAATAGTTTCTTCTAGAAGAGTAATTGTTTTATGACTTGTATCAGAAAGTGGGAAGCTAACAGATAGAGATCTATCAAATGTTTTCTGAGTGTTGTATGCTCCTGATCTGAAATTGTTTTTCGATGGAATAGGTAAGACCCATTTATACAAGTCGGAATGAAACGTACTCTAGTCTCATTAAGAAATGGAAAATGGGAGGAGGTGGTAACCGATAACGCCTGGAATTGATGTTCCATAAAAGAAAACGTTTTACCATTACTCCATGTGTTTACTAACCGATTCATCCTTATGACACTCTCTTATAACGGGCGTAGTGTACGCCGCACGTAGTAAACCTCCAAACTAATACCCAATGAGCATCCCCCAGTTTGTGACACGCGTTGTTGTCTCAAATGTTTTTGTAGAAAGCATGTAGCATGTTTGTTGTTGCTTGGAAAGTTGAGCTTGGGAGACTTGCGTGGTGACCTTCGACGGTTGAGATTTTGCATCTCAAGAGGAAAGATGGTCGTTGATTATTGCAATCCTTTGTTTGGTAGCCAGCAACATGAAAGCATGACCGGTCATGGCTTTAACATTGTTAGGCGTTGCTAAGTTAAGATTTTGGCGTTGGGCCAAAGGTGGTCATGCGTTAACTGGTGACCTTGGACGGCTAAGATCTGCATCTTAGATAGAAGAGTGGCCGTTGATCGTCGCATGCCTTAGTTTGGTAGCCAGCGTCATGGTTTAGGACCGATATGGCTTGGAAGGGAAGCGCCTGTGGCTTTGTCTAAATTAGGGTTTGGCATGCTGAAACCCTAATTATCGCCCTTCACTAGAATCGATGTAGAATTCTCATACATGCTCGTATTTTGATGGTCTGCCCCTCCATTCTGCACGGAAAAGAATTTCCTATCTTCCTAGGAGGGAATATTTAGATTTTGAGCTCGTTCGGGAGGTGAAAACAGCCCGAAAGTAAAACTCAGGAAGATCTCAATAGGGGTGTTGGTAGCCAGCGGCATGATGGCATGGCCGATGTGGCTTTGGCGTGGCCAAAACTAGGGTTTTGGACCAAAGTTACCATGCATTGTTTGGCGATCTTGTACGGCTAGGATTTGCATTTAGGATTGAAGGGCGGCCATTGATTGTTGCACGCCTTCGTTTTGGTAACCGTATAGGGAAGGCCAGGATGGTATAGGTTAGGTGCGGCAAGGTGGATGGCACGGCATTCCATTGGCACATGTGGAATGGTTGGAATGCCTTGGCGCGGTTTAGGCGTGTCCAAAACTAGGGTTTTGGCATGGGGTCAAAGGTTACCATGCATTGGTTGGTGACCTTGGACGGCTAAGATTTGCATCTTATATGGAAATATGGCCGTTGATTGTTTAAGGCCTTTGTTTTGGTAGCCGCATGGGGAAGGCCAACACGGTATGGCGCGACAAGGTGGCTGGCACGACATGCCATTGGCACATGTGGCATGGTCGACATGCCTTGGCACGGTTTAAGCGTGGACAAAACTAGGGTTTTGGCATTGGGCCAAAGGTTACCATGCGTTGGTTGGTGACCTTGGACGGCTAAGATTTGCATCTTAGATGGAAAGATGGTCGTTGATTGTTGCATGCCTTTGTTATGGTAGCCGTATGGGGAAAGCTAACACGGTATAACGCGGCAAGGTGGCTGGCACGGCATGCCATTGGCACATATGGGGCCAAAGGTTTGGCGTGGACGGTTTGGCACGGTAGTGTAGATGGTGTATTTTCGACAAAGGCTAAAATCGAAAACCCATACTTATATGTGCTCCTGATCCAACAATCAGACGAGTATTGAGGATCATGTCTCTTATCGAAAGCATGAAAGCTCATGCTATAAGAATCTCTGACGGAGAATACTGTCTCAGAGTACATGTAGATGTGTAATGTCTCAGCTGAGACAACGACATATCTTATGAATAATGAGCAATTTCAGTAACTACTTTTATATAGAATCGAAAGATTAGACGGTTCCTAGACAGCTTGCCTGCTAGTATAGAGTAATAACGTCTTCAGGACGATGTTTTCCCTGACTATATAAAAGAAATATGATGCTTCAACAAGCTCATATCACATAATTCCTGAATAATTAACGCTCCTAGATGATCGTACTAGTATAGAGCCATCAATTAATTATTCTTAAAATCAATAGATTCATTAACTGAATCCATGGAAAATATTCAATATTTTTCATAATATTTCATTACTTCAATTTATGGTTCTTCCCAGCAAAATTCCATGGGTTAGTAATAAATATTCAACACACGGGCATCTGAGTTACCTTCGAGTAAGCCCCGACCAAAATGGTGTAAATGTATTCGAAAAATAATGCATTAACAAACACCTGAATGAACAAACAAGTATTTCAAAATACGACGAGACGATGAACCTATGCAAATAGGAAAGAAAATAATAAAATATTCACGACCCACCAGCCGGCCAGGCACGCCGTGGCCATTACCACGCCCAATTCTATATTTTATCATATTTTATCTATTTTCTTTGATCTCATGAAAATACCTTCATTTGAACAAATATCCTTTGTTTTAAGGAACTCCTCCATTTCATGGTGTTTCCTTCGCATCAAGGAAATAATATAAAATTGGGATAGGTGTCATGGGACCGTGTCTATTAGCCGGTCGGCCATGCCCTAGTCATGGCCGGTCCCACACCTCATGGTTCCTCAATATTTTATTATTATTTCCCTGATCCCATGAAACTCCTTAATCTCATGATATTTCCTTGATCCCATGAAAATAATATAAAATTAGGGAAACACGTGTGACCGGGCCCTAGCCGGACGGTCATGCCCTAGCTGGCGCCACACGTCCCATTTTAATATTATTATATTTTTCATGTTTCCATAATCCCATGAAATTCCTTGATTTCATGATGTTTCCTTCAAATTATGAAAATTCCTTCAAATCATGAAATAATACATAAAATTAGGGAAAAATCACGGGACGGGGCCCTAGCCGGCCAACCATGCCCAAGCCGATCCCACGCGTCCCTTATTTTTTTTTTATTATTTTTTATGTTTTCCTCATCCCATGGAAACTCCTTGTTTTCAACAAAACTCTTTGATTTCAACAAAACTCCTTGGTTTCAACAAACTCCTTGGTTTTATGGTATTTCCCTAAAATCATGAAAATATATTATAAAAATAAGAAAAATGACTTGGTTTTATGGGATCCTTGGCTGGCCGGCCATGCCTTGGCCATAGCCGGTCCAACACTTCACGATTCTATCATTTTTTATTATTTTCCTTCATCTCATGAAGGTTTTTGACGGTTTCAGCAAAAATCCTTGATTTCTTCATATTTTCTCAAATGATTGCTCAAACGCACACCGGAAAATATCAAAATTCTCAGAACTGATATATGAACACTTTGGTGATGTGAGTATGTTACCTTGACCGAGCAAGGTTGGCTCTTTGGCTTGCAAGGAGCCGGTCCCACGTATTTTCACAGTTTGACCTAATTTGCGCAATTGCTCATATTCAGTTCAAAACTCTTCCAAACAACCTAGAACTTCATAAGACAATCGACATTTGATCCCGTGACCATCCAGGGCCGGTTTCGTAACCCCTTGGTTGGTCCCTCATCTCTTCATGATTAATTAGGTTTTATTACCTAAGGCTCGGACGAGCATTACTTTAATAAATGATTAAACCAGCATTTAATCATCCTTTCATCAACAAACCAACTGGTCTTCAGGAGATCTTGGTATTTGCTCACGTGAGCATCTGGGCGCTACATGGTCGACCCATAATCCCATGTAGCCGGTCCCTCTTCAATCCATGGTTAATTTTCAATAACCAGTCAGTAAATCATCAATTGATCAAATTAGGGCTTTGAGTCCAAGGTTAATAATTCCAGATTCAAACGCTAATAATTTTACATTGATCTCATAATCAACATGTTATTTATTGTACTCAACCAGTTGCCAGTATTCTAATTTAATATTTACTTGGTCATGCTACCAATGATTCATCAAACGAGTAACATTTGCTCAAACCAAGGAATATTGGTTCAACTATCAATATTCAACAATTCATCGAACTAGAAATATTTGCTCACGTTAACTATCAAAGTTTATTCATGTATTATACCTCTGTCTCAATAATGGACACGTACAATTCTCAGAACATTCTAAATCATGTTCGACTCAACAATATAAGGACTCATCGTCCCAGGAAATCATGAAGTCAGCAACTGACTAACTAAATACACGTTTGCCTTGCAGACTCCACAATCACACGAGATATCAATTGTGTCACATGGGGGGATATGAACTAGGGTTTTGGTCTAGCGGTGTACGACACGTGTGTTCATACGCACGATGAGAATGTGAGCAAGTCTTGCAATCATTCGGAGGAGTTAACAAAGTAGCGGATGGAAAATAAACCAAGTCTTCGCACGTTGAGCAACTGGTTTTAACACGATTTCCACTTCCCCATTCTTTGATTCCATCAACTGTCACACTTCATGGGATCATGGTGTTTATAATTCTAGCAATATAAATAAGTCTCTGAATCATGATTAAAACAAGGACAATCTCACGTCAAATAGACAGCACGAGATTAACAATCCAACTCTCAACATAGAAAATTCAATCATTCAGAACTTATCTTATTTTCAGAATACACAACACACCTACTATCTTCGATCACCATTGATCTCGCACATTTCTCATCTCCCCTCCTACAGATCGACCCATCCTCTCTTGTGACCGAATTTACTCTGGAATGGCCATTGTCTTGGTTTAGGCCAGAGTACTACAGATTGATCTCTCGAATTCAAAGCAATCCCTTCTTATAGTGCATCTGTGTGAGGTTAAGCATTTCGCTCGGTTCAAGGAGTCTCCTCCGGATGGTCATCTCCTCAATTTCGTAAAAACCATCAAATCGTTTTGCCCCATCTATAGATTTGCGACCATAGTGGGAGATCATTCTCTCGGTTGCAATTTCACTTATCACAAAAATGGCCGGTCTTAGGTCCGGTTCAGTTACCGACCAGGATTCAACACCCGGTTCTAATACCGCAAGCTCTAGTGGCACTGCTAACACCACTCCTCCAGTGTAACCTGCCACTACCACTCCTCCGGTGCAACCTGCCACTACCACTCCTCCGGTGTAACCTGCCACTACTAATCCTCCAGTTCAACCTGCCACTACTAATCCTCCAGTGAAACCTGCCACTACCACTCCTCCGGTGCAACCCACTACTACTACTCCTCCGAACGATGGTACCAGCACTGGGGCCATCAATAATCCACCTTTTAATCGAACATGTCTGCAAATTGTTGTACTTATCAAAGGCTCAAAGGGGAGACATGTTCGCCGCACTGAATCACATCGTGTCAGGAAAGCGTTTATTGATTCAAGAAGAATTTCCTGAGCCACCCTCAATAACAGACAAAGAAATGTACGACTGGGGACTTCTCACAATAGTCCATCTCAATTGAAACGAGTTCAAACGATCACTGATTGATGTTGGCACCGTTTTCAATGTTATCCCTCTGAAAACCCTCAGAGATGCTGGTATCACACGACAAGAAGCCATTCATGCTCCAGTAACAATCACGGACCATGAAGGAACACCCATAGATGCTTATGGCCACATTACTCTTAAGGTGAACATAAACTCAGTCTGGGCGGAAACAAAATTTTACATAATCCGAGAAGATCCAGGATATGACATGATCCTTGGACGTACATGGGTTCATGCTATAAAGATAACACCAACACCTTCAATTGCACATTTCTCTATTGAAGAAACCTCTGATTCGGAAGAAGAAAAAGAAGACATATCACCATTCAAGTATCTGAAGGAGGTCAAAGCCCAGACGGAGCTAACACAAAATCCTGAGGAAAATACAAATGCTTTCATCAAAAGATTTCATAATTAGGCAAGTCTTATTCCTCCTCATGTTCTCATATCATCAATTTTCAAATATGCTTATTTGATCGGAGGGATTCACTCCACCAACAACTTAGCAATTGCAAAATGCTATGAATGGATGACCTCACCTCAGAAATATTTCACCAAATGGATAAGCTCCGAGTTTCTTCAAATCGAGCATACCATCAAAAAGTTTATTGCTGAAGACGTAGCTAAGCATGACAAACAGTATCTCAAATACTCTCTCCCACACGAGTGCCCATACATACCGCAGCCATGAAACTCCACTATACGAGGAATTCCAAATCAGCAGAAGATATTCAGAGCATGGATGGTCAAGCCTAACAAATCCCATGAAGGATATTTAGTTCTTAAAATTGATCAACATGGATGGCAAGGAAGGTATAGCCGTGATACACGAAAATTGGCTTAAGGCCTTTGACGTATGAGGTTTTGGATATTTGGAGTATTGGGCACAACATCCAAAATATTTGGCATTTAGAGTTTTGCTTTCATTGTATTTAAATTCCTCCAAAATGTTTGCAATACTTGCATTCAGTAATTTAAATCCAGCAATTTATCAAAATTCAGTCTACTTAAAGAAAATCTCTATTAAATCCAAAGAAAATCCTCAATCATTTGCTTACTCAAAACCAATTAAAACCAGAAATAAAACTCACATCTCTCAGAAGTTCAAGAGATTATGAAAAGAAATCAAAGAAAATCGGCAAAGAAAGAATTTTGCTCCTCTGCATCCTTCAAGACTTGTAAAGCCGCCTTCTCCATGTTCATATCTCCAGTCAGTCTGGCAATTTTGTCTTCCTTCTCTCCATCACAGCGTCATTGGGAAAGGGTATATTATTTTCACATGAGTCCTTAATAGCATTCATCTTCTTACGAAGCCACTTCATGTTGAAGCCAAGTCTCTCAGAATTCTCCAAGTTGAACTCGCAATCAAAGAGTACATCTAGAGTCACAGTATTTCTTGCCCTAGTGCATATATCATTTATAACACGCAAGATAACACTCACTTGTATTGTTAAAGAATAAGCACGCTTTAGGTCTATAGTGACGACGATGTGACCGAACTTCCTCCATATTTTATCATATAAGCCTGAATATCCAACGGGAACGCTGAATCCACCAACTAGCTCATGGTATGGGAGTGATGCATCAAATGGGGGATCAAAAGCAACTCTCGCACTTGGGTATTCATGCACCACTATACGGTTTTCAATTACTAGAGAAACTTCTGCAACAACAATTTCTTCAGTCTCTTCTACTAACGTCTCAGTTCCTTTCACCACTGAAGCAACAACAATCGAAGTCTCAGTCTCCTTAATTACTTCAGAAACATCGCTCTCATGTCCTTGAAGTGTAGAGATGGTTTCATCTTTATCCATAACCTCAGGGTTGCTTGTTTCATCATTATTGGCTCCTCCATTCTCAACTTCGGTATTTTGAAACTAATACGAAGATTACATGAGATTAAGACCATCCAAGTATAAAACCAAAAGAATTCATGAACTATAGCATACAAGTGGTCTAACATCATCAAAGTTATTTATTACACATGATAGACATCATCAAATAACATGAAAGTCGCAAGAACTCTTTTTACAACAAGCCAGCCTGGGAAAATTTTACATAGCCCTGTACAAAACGATGAACTGGGAGCAATTGGTGAAGAATCGAAGGTTCAGTTATATACCATTCTCTTTGTATAGATGTTATCTACTACATATAAAAATTTATAGTAATCGGATAAACGAGCAAGAAGATATAGTCGAAACTTCGGACTACATGACAGCTGAAAGTTTCCTGAAAGTCACCTGGATGTTTACTGTTTCCTCTATTTCGACTCCTAAATGTGCTCAAAACTTAAAAAGCTTCTTCACTAAAGCTTGGAAATTTCCTGGGCAAAAAGATACATATGCGGATCATGAAAATCTGACATCATACGAAGATTCTACGGCGTTTTTGCTAAAATGCCGAGTTCTGAATTTTCTGGTGACGTATTTTCGACAAAACTTTTCATATATTCATATGAAATCTCACTCATTCAGTCGTACATCAACAAATTTATACTTCTATGGATAAAATACAAGAGAAATACTTACTTGGGTGGTCTCCAAAGTGCTCAAAGAACCAGAATAGCTCACACCGACATCGACAACACCATTACTTTCATTCGGTTTCAAACTCTGGGAGTTTTCTTTATCACCATTCTTCGAGCGAGCATCACCAATATTCTATGCTTCTATGGAAACATCCTCCTAGATATATTCTCAACAATTAGCATTTTATTTACTAAGCATCATAATTTGCTATATGAAGAAATACTTACTTCAGATTCTTCTTCAACACCCAAGTCAGAAACCGTCTTCCCAGCAGCAGAGAACTGAAGACCGTCAATACTCGATGAGTAAAATTCTGCAAAAGAATAGCAAAGATTGGTTTCAAGATCCTAATTACACAGATGAGAAGAAGTCATGATGAAAGAAATATCGATAACTCACCAAACAAATCACTGGGGACTTTATGGTGTTAGATAACATCTTATAATTCTTGTTCCCGCCTTCTCCGCCGTGAATAGTTGCTTCATCCTCCGAGAGGTTTACATCAATTCATGGTCTTACATTACGACCGCCTTGCGAAAAGAAATTTTGATGCAATGATCAAAATACAATCATCATAATCTTATAAAGACTTCGTAAAATACTTATTTGTGAACATCCTGGAGATGTTTTCCATTTATCACTACCAGGGAAATGCTTCAATCTTAGTCGAGTAGCAATCATCTTAGGAGAAGGACGCTCTTTCACTAAAGGTTGATCAACTCTCACAAAATCAAGTAAACGCTGGATTTGTTGATCCCAAAAGTTTATGTAACCCGGATTTACATATGAAACTCTCTCAGAGTTGGGGAACCAGAATTCGCTTCCTTCCACATGTGTGCGATCCATATGGGTCATGAGCTGATCAACTGAAGGTTTTCTTCTTTAAAAAGTATGAACACACTGATCCATACCCATTTTCCGAGCTGCCCTATCAATATTGTATTCTTCTACTGATAATTCACCATGAATTATGGATATCAGATAACCGGGAGTACAACTTAGCATAAAATCTCTCTCACCGTCGTCCAAATCAGCACCAGATTTCAAAGTCATGCTCTCCTCATCATTAAAAGTTCTCAACTGAGAGATGTAAGGGGGAACTGATACCCATGGGCAGAAGGTGAATTCAGATTCACGATTCAGGAAATCAACGAAGCGAGTCTTGAGTCGAGGTTGCTTTGTGGACAAGCGCATGATCCTGGCATTATCTTTCTCAGAGATAACATGGAGAGCATTAGTATTTAATCCTTGCAAAATGGTAGGTGGAATAGGTGCATAATTCTTGAAGTTCTCCCACATTAAAGCTTGAAGAAACATTGTATTAGCATAACACTCAGTCTTCATAAAACCGTTCAAGATACTAGAGTCCATGATCAGGGAATCCAAGTTAGAGTACAAAGAACCTAGGAAAAATCTACCTATTAGGACTTGCTCACCCTGAGCCATCTTAATCGCAAAAGGAATCACGAATGGTTTCAACAAATTTCTAGTATCTTCAAATACATCTCTGGATATCCATAAGCACAAGAAAGCAGCAATAGATAACGTACCGTCAACAGGCCACTCCAGAGGAGTATCTCTTGGCCACTAGTGTATTAACCAATGAGCATAACAACCTTTGCTTCCAGACGCCTTATTGATCTCTTTTATCGTGGTTTCCAAGATGTTAGAGATTGCAACTTCCTCTGATGAAGAAAGATTTTCAGGAAGATTCCCTGTGATTGGAAGATGCAACAAAGCAACTACATCTTCTAAAGTAATGGTAAACTCTCCCCATTTGCATATGAAAGAGTGAGTTTGAATACACCATCGAGCAAGTAAAGCTACAATACCTCGCACATCATTAAAAATGAATAAATCTCCAGAAGCTTGAATAGCTCGTATTACTCGTACGTCATGAAAATTAGCTCGAACACTAGGAAAACCCAGCATGTACCTCTCCCATATAGAAAACTTTTCCAAGGGACGTCGAGAAAGCTTGAATTCAATAATTGATGCAGAAAAATATCCTCGTTCAAGACAGAACCAAATAGCTTCCTAAGGAGTCACCAATTTTTTATGAGTAATCTCTCTGGAATTTATCAGAAGACGAAATGCTGGAGTTTTGAGATGCTTTTCAGGCTCTTGATATATGAAGAAGGCATCCTCTATGTTTGGAACGTTCTTGATTCCAGGAGTCTCATCTTCGCCAATGGAAGTCTCATCCGTGCATGAATCATCCTTAGAGGCATCATCATCTATGTGTGAATCTTCCTTGGAAGCATCATTGTCCACACACATATCATCTCTGGAAGCATCATTGGCTTGGGAATCAGACATCCTTGCAAAAGTAGTTGTAACATGCACACAATGCTCCGCTTCAGTATATCATTCATATAAGATGCAAACATCAGTGGAATGAAGTAATTGGAAAAATGCTCATGCAAGCATCTACAAACCGGTAATTCTCAACTCTTACCTTTTTTACGATTCCACTAACAGTAGTGAATGCAACGTAAGAGTTAATACTTCAAAACTTGCTCGTTTCTTCGAACCTACAAAAGACGTGCAAAAACTCAGATTTTCATAAAATCATGAATATTTCTGCTACGTGAACATTCACCATGGAATTATGAAAACTAAAACATTATTTAATCATAAATAATTGTTTACTTCTAAGTAATATTATACAAAACTCAAGTTTTGATTTTAAGGAAAATAATATGTATTTGCATATATATATATAATGTGATTAACTCAAGTAAATAATTTTTTTTTTTACGTGAGCAAAGCTCACTAAATAAAATTCGTGGGATATCCCACGGTTTCAAAAAAAAATAAAATCCCATGGACAGATCATGGTTTTATAAAATAAATCTTTTCCTTCGTACAATCGTCTTTCTTTGAAACGGGGGTTTATTTCGGTTTTGTGAAAGCTCACATCTTTTCAAGATAAAGTTTTGGTTTTTATGAAAGCTCATAAACAAAATTTTTATCATTGGATACAAGACTATATATATATATATATAAATCTCTCCTAAATCAGGGATTATTACTAGTTTCGTAAACTAACTAACTAACGAACGAACGAACATACATTTTCTAAAAACAAGAGTTTTCTACAAAACTCACACTCATATATGCACATGTATATAATTTCAATATGATAAAAGCATGAACGACTTATGAACTCAGCAAACTTTGAAAAAAAAAAAAAGGTACATGTCGGCGCCGGCCGAAATATGGCCGGACGGTCGAACGGTGGCGAGCTCCGGCGAAATTTTTATTCCTCTGGTTGCTAGAGCGATGAAGATGAAGAGGTGATGAAGGTGATGGCCGGTTGTCATGAGAACTAAAAAAAAAGAGGAATTACCCCTTTTATATCAAATTTTATTTTCAAAACCTAATCACACAAGAATTTCCTCATTGGGCCCGGCCCGTGAATCCTAAAACGACCAAGGTCCCGTCATAAAATCAGAGGTTCAATACCAATTTACGCCCATTAGACGATGCTCTATCATACCACTGGGATCTTCATTCAAGTCGTGGTTTGCGCGTACTATCAAAAATCCGGTAAGGTCTTATCTAATGACTAAGTTCAATTGCTTATATTGTTTGTGACCGGAAAATCACCATTCAGTGCTGACTGAGGAACATGACTGTCCCTCACTAAGCTGGGGACTTAATGTAGATGGTGGATTTTTGACAAAGGCTAAAATCGTAAACCCATACTTATATGTGCTCCTGATCCAGCAATCGGACGAGTATTGAGGCTCATGTCTCTTATCGAAAGCATGAAAGCTCATGCTATAAGAATCTCCGACTGAGAATACTGTCTCTCAGAGTACATGTAGATGCGTAGTCTCTCAGCAGAGGCAACGACATATCTTATGAATACTGAGCAATTTCAGTAACTACTTTTATATAGAATCGAAAGATTAGACGGTTCCTAGACAGCTTGCCTGCTAGTATAGAGCAATAACGTCTTCAGGACGATGTTTTCCCTGACTATATAAAATAAATATGACGCTTCAACAAGCTCATATCACATAATTCCTGAATAATTAACGCTCCTAGACGATCGTACTAGTATAGAGCCATCAATTAATTATTCTTAAAATCAATAGATTCATTAACTGAATCCCTGGAAAATATTCAATATTTTTCATAATATTTCATTACTTCAATTTATGGTTCTTCCTAGAAGAATTCCATGGGTTAGTAATAAATATTCAACACACGGGCATCTGAGTTACCTTCGAGTAAGCCCCGACCAAAATGGTGTAAATGTATTCGACAAATAATGCATTAACAAACACCTGAATGAACAAACAAGTATTTCAAAATATGACGAGACGATGAACCTATGCAAATAGGAAAGAAAATAATAAAATATTCACCAAGGCACCGAGGGACTGGACCCACCGGCCGGCCAGTCACGTCGTGGCCAATCCCACGCCCAATTCTATATTTTGTCATATTTTATCTATTTTCTTTGATCTCATGAAAATCCCTTCATTTGAACAAATATCCTTTGTTTTAAGGAAACTCCTCTGTTTCATGGTGTTTCCTTCGCATCAAGGAAATAATATAAAATTGGGAAAGGTGTCATGGGACCGTGTCTATTAGCCGACCGGCCAGGCCCTAGTCATGGCCGGTCCCACAACTCATGATTCCTTAATATTTTATTATTATTTCCCTGATCCTATGAAAACTCCTTAATCTCATGATATTTCCTTGTTCCCATGAAAAATAATATAAAATTAGGAAAACCCGTGTGATTGGGCCCTAGCAGGCCGGTCATGCCCTAGATGGCCCCACACGTCCCATTTTACTATTATTATATTTTTCATGTTTCCATAATCCCATGAAATTCCTTGATTTCATGATGTTTCCTTCAAATTATGAAAATTCCTTCAAATCATGAAATAATACATAAAATTAGGGAAAAATCACGGGCCCGGGCCCTAGCCGGTCAACCATGCCCAAGTCGGTCCCACACGTTCCTTATTTTTTTAATTATTATTTTTTATGTTTTCCTCATCTCATGGAAACTCCTTGATTTCAACAAAACTCCTTGATTTCAATAAAACTCCTTGGTTTCAACAAACTCCTTGGTTTTATGGTATTTCCCTAAAATCATGAAAACATATTATAAAAATAAGAAAAATGACGTGGGACCTGGCTCCTTGGCCATAGCCGGTCCCACACTTCATGATTCTCTCATTTTTTTAATTATTTTCCTTCATCTCATGAAGATTTTTGACGGTTTCAGCAAAAATCCTTGATTTCTTCATATTTTCTCAAATGATTGCTCAAACGCACACCGGAAAATATCAAAATTCTCAGAACTGAGATACGAACACTTTGGTGATATGAGCATGTTACCTTGACCGACCAAGGTTGACTCTTTGGCTTTCAAGGATCCGGTCCCACGTATTTTCATAGTTTGACCTAATTTGGGCAATTGCTCGTATTCGGTCCAAAACTCTTCCAAATAACCTGGAATTTCATATGACAATCGATATTAGATCCCGTGACCATCCAGGGTCGGTTTCGTAACCCCTTGGTTGGTCCCTCATCTCTTCATGATTAATTAGGTTTTATCACCTAAGGCTCAGACGAGCATTACTTTAATAAATGATTAAACCAGCATTTAATCATCCTTTCATCAACAAACCAACTGGTCTTCAGGAGATCTTGGTATTTGCTCACGTGAGCATCTGGGCGCTACATGGTCGACCCAAAATCCCAAGTATCTGGTCCCTATTCACTCCATGGTTAATTTTCAATAACCCGTCAATAAATCATCAATTGATCAAATTAGGGCTTTGAGTCCAAGGTTAATAATTCCAGATTCAAACGCTAATAATTTTACATTGATCTCATAATCAACATGTTATTTATTGTACTCGACCAGTAGCCAGTATTCTAATTTAATATTTACTTGGTCATGCTACCAATGATTCATCAAACGAGCAACATTTGCTCAAACCAAGGAATATTGGTTCAACTATCAATATTCAACAATTCATCGAACTAGCAATATTTTCTCACGTTAACTATCAAATTTTATTCATGTATTATACCTCTGTCTCAATAATGGACACGTTCGAGTCTCAGAACATTCTAAATCATGTTCGACTCAATAATATAAGGACTCATCATCCCAGGAAGTCATGAAGTCAGCAATTGACTAACTAAATACACGTCTGCCTCGCAGACTCCACAATCACACGAGGCATCAATCGTGTCACATGGGGGGATATTAACTAGGGTTTTGGTCTGAAAGTCTACGACATGTGTGTTCATACACATGATGAGAATATGAGCAAGTCGTGCAATCAGTTGGAGGAGTTAACAAAGTAGCGGATGGAAAATCAACCAAGTCTCCGCACGTCGAGCAACTGGTTTTAACACGATTTCCACTTCCCCATTCTTTGATTCCATCAACTGTCACACTTCATGGGATCATGGTGTTTACAATTCTAACAATATAAATAAGTCTCTGAATCATGATTTAAACAAGGAAAATCTCACGTCAAATAGACAACACGATATTAACAATCCAACTCTCAACAGAGCAAATTCAATCATTTAGAACTTATCTTATTTTCTGAATACACAACACACCTACTATCTTCGATCACCATTGATCTCACACATTTCTCAGCTTCCCTCCTACAGATCGACCCATCCTCTCTTGTGACCGAATTTACTCTGGAACGACCATTGTCTTGGTTTAGGCCGGAGTACAACAGATTGATCTCTTGAATTCAAAGCACTTCCTTCTTGCAGTGCATATGTGTGAGGTTAAGCATTTCACTCAGTTCAAGGAGTCTCCTCCGCACGGTCGTATCCTCAATTCCGTAAAAACCAGCAAATTGTTTTGCCCCATCTACAGGTGGGTCCAAGGGGTTGGCATGCCATTGGTGCATGGTGCGACTAGCACGGTTAGGGCCAAGGCAATGTGCGGTTGGCTTGGATAGCATGATTGGCATGCCTTGGCATGGTAGGTGTGGATGGCATGGTTTTCCATTGGCACAATGGTGCAGCTAGCATGGTTGGCATGCCTTGGCGCGGTAGATGTGGCTGGCATGGTTTTCCATTGGCACGGTGGTGCGGCTAGCATGGTTGGCATGCCTTAGCGCGGTAGATGTGGATGGCATGGTTTGCTATTGGCACAGTGGTGCGGCTAGCATGGTTGGCATGCCTTGGCATGGTAGATGTGGCTGGCATGGTTTTCCATTGGCAGAGTGGTGCGACTATCATGGTTGGCATGCCTTGGCGCGGTAGATGTGGCTGGCATGGTTTGTCGTTGGCACAGTGGTGCGGCTAGCATGGTTTGCATGCCTTGGCGCGGTAGATGTGGCTGGCATGGTTTTCCATTGGCATAGTGGTGTGGGAATTAGGGTTTGGCCTATCGAAACCCTAATTAGTATTAAAAAAAAAGTATCCTGGTAATTTTCTCGCGGACATATTAACGGGTTCGATAAATGCTTTCAGTGGAGACATTATTACTCAAATTCTGTGATGTCACTGTCCGGATAGGGTTTTATGATTTAAACCCTAAGCTAAAAACCACCATCAACAGGAAGATACGTCAAATGAAGATAAACAGGTGGCCAAAACTTGTACTTGATTTTTATTGAAGTTGTTTTGTACGTTTTATTATTGCCTAAGTTTATATATTGTAAAAGAAATGGCATCAATGAATGAAAATATTTAGATTTTAAAATAGAGATTTCCACTTCAGATTAAGAGAAATTTATTACAATTTAATTTTCTAATAACATCAAACTACATTTTAATAAACCACAACAAAAACATCAAAGTACATCAAATCCAGCGACATTCTCTCGTAGAGTTCATAGCACTCAAAATGCTTAAACTCTCTTCTGCTTTCTTCAGTAAACTTGGTCTGAGCGATGGTTTTCTGTAAAACAGATAAACAACAGGTTCAGATATTTATGATGCAGTTGATCAGTGAGGACAAAGGTAAGATACTCACCAGCTCTTCGTTGGATAGTCCAGAATAGCTACCGTGAACCATCCACAAAACTTCCGTATAATGTTTGACTTCCTTATTAATGAATGCAATTCTTAGTTCTAGGCTCTTACTGTTTCTTATGGTTTCGTTCCGCGATGCTACAAAATGTCCCAATACTCTTTTCTATAAATAGTCATTGTTCATTGGTCTCATCGTACGATGTAACCAACATCGAACAAGAGTAACATCTTCTTCCATTCTAAAGACCGGGAGCGGCATTCAAGTGAAGTACAAATGTTCTTGAGATGGACCATCTTTTAGAATTCTAAAACACACTTTGTAATGAAAAGGTTTGCCGTGAGCTTCCTCCCAATTATCAAGAGATGTTTGGATCACTTCATCTTCAGTTACACCGATGAACTTTTCTCGATCAATTTCCATTGTCAGAGCAAGAAAATGGCTGGACTGTAAGCCTAATAGATTGAAAACGAGCACGCAATCAACGAGCATCTCGGTTTCCTGGGTTTCCCGTCAGTGAGACGAACATTGAAAAAACGTTCTCCCAAAAAGAACCGTCTTGAAAGCCCATACCAGTGATTACCCTATGAAAAAAATATGCTTTGCATATAGTTATATCCTCTTCTTTGGTAAACTTGGGACAATGATTTCTAACAGACATTTCTGCAGAGTGAGAGAGATTAAGAGTTTTATAAAAAAAAAAAAAAAGTGATTTTGGAGATGGGAAGAATGGAATTTATAGGTCGAGAAAGAAAATCGAGTCGTTGGAAATGTAGCCATTGGCGTTGGAAGGAAAACCGCGCGGCTTTCCTTTAAGCGTCCATTTGAATTACCATATGAGTTGGCGTTTGTAGTAAAACCGTGCGACTTTAATAAAACCTCATGTTTGAATTACCAACGTCTATTTTTTTTTGTTATAAATACAACACAAGTGGGATGATTCAAGATAAAGTACAAATCGATTCACTATGGTATTATGTTATTTATTTTGTTGTTTATTTTGTGTTATTACGATTATCTAATATCATCAATATCACAAGTAATTTAAATTTTTCCTCGATTAAACATTGCACCATCAATCTCATAAATAAAAACAAACTTCATTGAACAACCACATCATACATTAGAATAAAAGGAATACATTAGATTAAAACAACTACTACATAGGCGTTAATTCTCGGTTGGTGGTGGAATTCCTAGGGCGATGTAGGGATCGTATCTTTTGAGCACCCTAAGAATGTTGAAACAAGCATGGAAGTTGAAAGGACGGCCGCGGTGAGATGCTGGACACATCGCTAGAGTTATGGGCAATGCTTCATATTCGGCTGCACCGTTGAGCTTATTTTTGTGATTCTCAATTAGTAAAGCGGCGAACTCCGATACATTCATACTAATTGAACTAAAACGATGCGACAATCCGTGAGAATCACGCCCATGGATGTTCCCCGTTTCAGCGGGGAACATTGTGTAAATTTTCTCCCAGAAAGTCAATGTCGGATCGGCTACATTATTCATGACAACATCTTGTGTGTGAAAAACAAAGGCTCTACAAATAGCTAAATCCTCTTGTTGAGTGAATCAAACACCACAAACTCTGGGAGGCATTTTTATAGATAATTTGAGAGTGTAGAATGTGATGTGTGAATTTGGAATTGAAATGAGGAGTATTTATAGAACTCAAAAATTATAGCCGTTAGATCACAAGAGTTTGCAACCATCCAGTTTCAGCCGTTGGATCTTCTATGAAACACGCGACACTGGAAGGACAAGCGCTTTACTAAAGAGCGCGTGCTGGAGATACAATTGCCAGCGTTTTTGGCTCAAATTCCAGCGCTGGAGAGGAGTTCGCCCTTCCTTTCATCAAGCGCCCGCTACATCTTCCAACTCAATGAACAAGCCAACAAATTTGTTGGTTTGAACATCCATTTTTCATGTTTGTTAAGTTCATAGTGGGAGCAAAATGAACAAACTCAAAGTTTGTTCATTCCATAGGAACTACTCTTACCAAGTGGATTAATTTGCTAACCAGCAAGGAAAAGTTGTAGAAATAAAGATGGTCTAGTTTGCTGGAAATTGCCTCAAATTCTCAAAATCCTAATGAGGTATGTTTTGTTTCTTTATCTATTTCAATTCACATGTATGTATTGAGCCCCCATTGTCCGAAATGGCGTCCTAGTTCCTTCCCATCACCCTTCTATTTAGTAGTTTACGTGCAAAAAAAAAAAAAATCCTAGGGTTTGGCCGGTTGAGCTTCGTTTTTTTTCTCTCCTCTTTTTATTTTGTGTTTCTTTGTTTTTTAAGGGTTTGGCGTCAAATTCATGGCGCCAAATCATCCAATACCACCTAATTTGGGCGTGATGAATCAACAACAACGTGATGTTCAACAGAGTGATGATCGTGTGTCAAGAAATACAAATAGAAATCGATCACGTTCTAGGGTTAGGCAAGTTTATATTCCAAATCTGTAAACCAGCAAGGTGCGGGAAACAATGTTGGTGTGGGTTCAATTGAAGGAAGTTTTTCTTATGTTAATGCTGTTAAGAAAAGAAATCATGTTATGTCCAATATTGATGTGGATTCTTTATCTCTTCCACCGGTTCGTTCTTCAACAGGTGAGATGATTGTTAAAATTCCAAAAGAGGCTATGTTACGTTCAAAAGAAGTTTGGAAGTTAAGTCTAGTTGGTTGTTTTGATTTTAGATCCCTAGGCATGAAGTTTGATGAAGTTAAGACTATTTTGAGCAAGCAATGGAACCTAACCGGTGTTGTCCAGTTTATTCCATGGATTAAAGGCTATTTTATTATTAAGTTGTTCAATGAAATTGATAGAAAACATGTGAGCTATGAAGGTCTGTGGAGGGTGAAGGAGCAAAAAAGTGATGCCATGGACACCTATGTTTGACCCAGAATCAGAGAAGATGATTAGGGATGTTGTTTGGGTGTGTTTCAAACAACTTCGTCTTGAATATTGGGATGAAGAAATTCTATTTAGGATTGCTCGGGGTATTGGAAAGCCTGTGGTTGTGGATCCGAGAACCCTAAACCATGAATATGGCTATTTTGCTGTGGTTCTAATTGATATTGATTTTTCTAAGCCTCTTGCTAATATTGTTATTGATGATGAAGATTTACCTGAAGGTTTTTACCTTGACTATGAAATATTGAATGAACCGGCCTTTTGTGATCATTGTAAATCAATTGGCCACATGGAGGATGATTGTTGAGCTAAAACGTATATCTATTTGAGAAAAAAATATGATGTTGAAGCTAATGAGGAGAAGCGTGCTGCTATTCAGTTAGAGTTGGAGGAGTTGCAGAATGTTTGGAGTATGAGAAGATACAAAAAAGATAAGCCAAAATCTGGTGACATGCATGTTGATAAATCTAATGAAAAACCAAATGAATATGACAATATTGTGCCTCTGGTTAATCCAAATCCACCAATTGGTAGCGTACAATTTGCTGGTACGCATACATTAATTCCTAGCCCTGCGAGTAGCACTGTGGGTGGCTCGCGCACTGCTGATGCTGCTAAACCCTTGCTTGGTGCCTCTATGCCTGGTGCGAATACGACTGATACAACGCTACTTGAAGCCACAACAGATAGTGGAGATAGTTTGGAGAAGGAAGAGTTGGAATGCTATGCCCTTTATGAAGAACAAAAAAGGATTGCAATTGAATTATCCAAGTCTGCTGATCTAGCCAAATTGGAGCAAGACATGGCGCTGCAAAAATTGCAAAAAGCAAGAGATTTAATTATAGAGCGTAAAAGAATTGATGAGGAAAAGCGTAATGATGAGCGTGATAGATTGGAGGAGGAACATATTAGGCTAGAATCTAGTGTTACGCAAGTTTCTCAAGGTGAGTCTATACCAATTGTTGAGGAGGTGGTAACTGGTGAATTTCCAACCAACTTTTTTTTGGAACAAATTGTCGATGATGGTTTTAGTTCTCCAACTAGAACAGCAAGAAGGAGCCCGCCAGCAAACACTTTGGAGACTCTTGAGACTTCCAATATGTTTGACACTGGCACCGAGGATAATGATGAGGAAATTTGGAACATTGATGGTGATGATCTTCCTAATACTTTACAATCATTGAGTACTAATACAGCTGTTGAAGATGAAGCAAATAAATTGGACTGGGAATCTATGAAAGAACAAGAGGAGCGTGAGAAGAATGAACAAGCTGAGAAAAAGAAGTCTAAACCAAGGGTGGTTAAAAAGAAGCCTACTGTGGCTAATATTGGAACGGTTAATACTCGTGGTGGTAGAAATTCTAGACAGGGTTCGGCAAGCCCTACAAAAAACCGGGGTAATTAATATGGGTCTTCTATTGGAATGCTCAAGGCTTGGCTAAGGATGGTGCAAGGGACAAGCTGGAAGAGCTTTATCACTTGCATAATCCTGACATTATTTATATTCCAGAACCGCGAGTTTTCTGTTCTACTCGTTTTGTTAAGAAGTTGAAATTGGTTGATTTTTCTGAGGATGTTGTTAATAACGAGGTGAATGGAGAGAAAGGTAATATTTGGGTCTTATGGAGAAATACTTTAGCAAGGCCGGATGTCTTGTATTCTTCTAAGCAAGCTATCACCCTAAACTTTTCTGGTGATTTTTTCACGGCAGTTCATGCTTCTTGGGATCCGGTGGCAAGGAAAAGACTTTGGCGTCAATTGGGGCTAGGTTTCATATCTATTCCGTGGTTGGTGTTGGGGGATTTTAATTGCGTTTTGCGCTTGGATGAAAAGAAGGGTGGTAAGCCAATAAAAGAAGTTTACATGAATGAATTTAGAAGTTGGATTTCTGATAATGGCTTGGTTGAAGCTGATGCTATTGGGAAGAAATATACTTGGTATAATTATCGGAGTGGGATACATAGAATAGTTTCTAAACATGATAGAGCAGTTGTTAATGAGGCGTGGTATGATAAATATCCAAATTGGAGGTGCAAGGCCTTGCCTAGGATTTGTTCTGATCATTCTCCTCTTTTTGGATTTGCTTTTGAGAACCCAAGGCCGAAAAGAGCTCCTTTTAGAATTCAAAAGATGTGGCTTTCTCATCCTACTTTTCTAAAGTTGGTTGAGGATATTTGGAAAACTAATATTATGGGTGCACCTACTTTTGTTTTTATGACAAAATTAAAAAGATTGAAGGAGGCGTTGAAGATTTGGAATTGAACAGTTTTTGGTGATGTTCAATTCCGTTTGAAGCAAGTTTAACTAAAATTGGAAGCTGAGACCGATTTGCTTGATTATGATTATAGGAATGAGATTCAATTTATCAAGGTTGAGGATGCTAAGAAGGCTGTTGAGGATGTGAGAACTGAGCTGGCAGTTATGCTAAAGATGAAATCAAGAGTTACTTGGCTGGAGGATGGTGATCAAAATACTCGTTTCTTCCATAATAGCATTCGCATGAGGAGGAGTCAAAACACTATTTCAGAGCTCAAAGTTTCTACTAACTCTACTTTGTTTTTGCAGGATGAGATTACTGATCATATTGTCAATCACTATCAAGCAAAATTCAATGGTGGCGAGGTTAATATTGATCCAAAGTTGTTTGACATTGATCATGAGCATATTTCAGCTGCAGAAAGTGATTTTATGGACGCTACTCCATCTTTTGAAGAAGTGAAGGAAGCGGTTTTTGACTTAGGTGCTGATTCTGCGCCTGGCCCTGATGGTTTTACAGGTTCTTTCTATAGACATTATTGGAACATTATTTCTGGAGATCTTTTTAAAGCCATTACTAATTGTTGGGTGATGCGAAATATTCCAAATGGTGTGAACTCTAGTTTTATTGTGCTAATTCCAAAGAATAACAAGTCCGATGCTATAAAAGATTATAGGCCAATCGGTTTAAGCAATTTTTTTCTTCAAAATTCTTACAAAAATTATGACTACCAGATTGGGTATTGTGCTTAACAAGTTGATTTCTGAAGATCAAGTTGCGTTTATGAAGGGAAGAAATATACATGAGAATATATCTTTGGCATCTGAATTGATCAACGAGCTAAGCATTGATAGGAAGCATGGGAATGTTGGCCTCAAATTGGACATTGCCCAAGCTTTTGATACAGTCAGTTGGGATTTCATTGCTGAGGTTTTTCGTCAATATGGTTTTTCGGAGGTCTGGTGCAAGTGGCTTATTAATATTCTTCATTCGGCTAGGATTTCTATCATGATTAATGGTAGTCCTGAGGGTTTATTTAGCATCTCTAGAGGTTTGCGGAAAGGTGATCCTCTTTCTCATTTGATTTTTGTTCTTATTGAAGATATTCTAAGTCGCAATCTTTCAAAATTGTTTGCTTTGAAAAGTATGCACGCTATGGTTAGTAAAAAGGGTGTGGCACCTACACATTTACTCTTTGCGGACGATATTCTTATTTTTTTGCAAAGGAAATTTGCAAAGTTTGCGCAAATTGAAGGACATGCTTGGCATGTATCAACGTGCTTCTGGCTAGTGCGTAAGTTATGAAAAAAACAAGTTCTACTTTGGTGGTGATAGAGCTTCTCGTGCAGTTGCTATTTCTAATTATATGGGCATGGAAAGAGATCTTTTCCCTGATAAATACTTTTGAATTCATTTGAAACCTGGTATTGTTCGCCACATTCATGTTAGGCAGGTGGTGGAGAAAATTATGGACAAGCTAGCCGGTTGGAAGGGTAAGCTCTTATCTTTTCAGGCCAGGCTTGTTTTGATTAAATCAATGATTTCTAGATATGTTATTCATTCTATGGTTGTGTACAAATGGCCATGCACTATGATTAAACAGGTTGAGAGGTCCATTAGAAATTTTCTTTGTTCGGGGGATGCTGAGAAACGTAAGTATTTTACGGTTCGTTATGATGACCTGTGTTGTTCCAAACGTGAAGGTGGTTTGGGTTTGAAGAAGTTAAATGATGTTAACAGGGCGATGCTTATGAAATTATGGATCTCTATCAGAGATTCTAATAAGATTTGGGCTAGATTTTTGAAAGTGAAGTATTTCAAAATAAATGGCAACTTGATTGATTACAAGCTTGGTTCTTCGGTTTTTCAAGGAATCAGATTGGTTTAAAATTTTGTTCAAAAACATACTCGCTCAATTATTGGTAATGGTGCTAATACTTCCCTATTTTTTGATAATTGGTGCGGCGACTTTTCGATTGCAAGGAGGCTTGGAATTCTTTCAAAAGGGCCAAATGATTTCAAGACGAAGGTGAGCGATATTATTGTTGATGGAGCTTGGGCCATTTCTCAGGTAGCTCGAGATTTGATGTTACGATGTAGTATAGATATTGATAACTTACCTATTATTGCTGGTGGTGAGGATTACAAAATTTGGGACTTGGATAAGAAGGGGGTTTTCTCGGTGAAATCTGCAAAGGCTGCTATTAAGTTGCATGCGGAGATTGTGCCAGCTGCTGTTTTGTTTTCTAAGAATGTTGTGCATCCCACTTTGAGTGTGCAATATTGGAATACATGGGCGAATCAATGTTGTGCTATTGAAGATAATATTATTAAGAAAACAGGTAGGTCTATGCCTACTATGTGCCGTCTGTGTAGAAATAATTGCGAGACTATGAGCCATATCACTTGGCATTGCAGGATTGCTAAGAGTATTTGGGTTTTGGCGGCTAGTATCTTTAATCTGCATCCAATGGAAAATCTTGTGGCCTCTTATAAGGCTACAAAAGGGCGTAGTAGGATGATAAAGGATCTATGGTTAGTTGCACATCTTGCAATAGCCACAGAATTATGGAAGCTACGCAACAAAGCATATTTCGATGGTGTCACGGTTCAATGGCTTGGCTTCAAGGGGAGAGTTTATCAGTTAATTCGTGATAATTCTATTCGAATGAAGGGCCATATGCATAATAACTTGGATGATTTGCGTATTTTGAATTATTTTAAGGTACATCATAGATCATGCAAAGTTTCTATTCCAGTTGAGGTGAGGTGGTCTCCCCCAAATCCAGGTGAAATTATGATCTGCTGTGATGGAGCGTCACTTGGTAACCCGGACCAAGCTGGTTGTGGTGTTTCCTTTCGCGGCTCAAACTCGGAAGTGCTTGGCGTTCTTAGAGTTGGCCTTGGCTGGCAAACTAATTTCTATGCGGAGGTTTGTGCTATTATTTATGGTGCGATGCTAGCTAAAAGATGGAATGTTAAAAACCTTTGTATTCGTTCAGACTCGATGAGTTGCATCCAAGCTTTTCAGGAAGGTGCGTTGCCATGGCAGCTACATCAGAAGTGGAGAATGGCTCGACTTTTTTACAATAATATTCGATATATCCATAGCTATAGGGAAGTTAATTTTTCAGATGATGCTTTGGCCAAACAAGCCTGTTTGTTGGCCAAAGATATTTAAGAGTTTTTTTAGGGTAGGCCAGGTTTCATTCAGTCTGTAAAATGGCCTGGAGAGGTTTATTTCCGTTTCAAATAGGTTTTCTACTAGTGATGGCCTCACGGCTGTGCGCTAGTAAGGCCTAGCCCCTGTACAGTTTTCGCTTTTTTAATTTTATTGATCGAGTAAAAAAAATAGTTCACGTGCAGCGGAGATCCACACCACATATTGTGTTTCAGCTGCATTGTTCATGTAGTGGGTGTGCTACAATTTTCTCACCAAAATGGAGATTTAGCAGCCATTCTGTTTCAACTAATAAACACTCATAAATTGTTAACAATGTTCATATACAATGCTTTATGCTTACAATCTCATTTCAATATACCCTCGTTACAATAATGTCCGAGTCAACTTGATACCACAAGGAAGAAAAATAAACTTTTACAGTTGATTTCAACTGCCAATTTCAACATTTCTTTGTTTTTCATTCACTTTTTGTTTTTCCTTTATCTAAACAGGCATTTACATGCATATACACATACAGTTAAATATGTAGTGGTTTCCCTCTCTCCTAAGGGAAGGATAGGTAGTTGTGGTCGCTATTATCTGATAACTCTTTACGGAAGACTAGTGAGCAATGCACATCTCTAATGACGACTTAACAAGCCACAATAGACCAGGATCGTTCCTCTTCAACACCACATACGTTTCCACTCTCCCTATTTCGTCATGTACAGTATCTTCATCGAACCCAACCAGAAAGAGTACTTCCATTGCGGCTGTTCACAATTTCACAAAAAAGTGATCAATAATCTAGTTCAATTATAACAACGAAAGAAAGGAAAACTGACAAACCTTTATAGTTGGCCACGTTCTTCTGGAATAAGGGATTACCCTGCAATTAAAATCAAATGATAGATAAAATTAAAAATTACACATTCCTACTTGAGGAGAGTTCAATTTAGGAGAGTGGCCGAGCGGTCAAAAGCGACAGACTGTAAATCTGTTGGAGTTTTTCCTACGTAGGTTCGAATCCTACCTCTCCCAGTATAATAGAAAAAGACTATGAGATGTAATGAGTTGGTCAGAACCGGAAGGGGTTTGGTTAATGAGTTTAATAATCTAAGGTTCAAATGTAAGAAGAAAGGAATTGATTAGAAATACCTTTCGCAATCTTCTGAACTTCAGCTCATCAGGGTGCTCAATGACGTTTCTATGCAAGCAAATAACTTATTAGTACTACTCTTCAATGTGATGACCGACTGTAAAGCAAAGAGAACCAGTGTACTTACTTGATGATCTTGAAAAGAGTTTGAAGGACAGAAGCAGCCTCCGAGCCAACCTCATACCTTAGCATGTCGATGGCCTTCTGAAGACGGTTACAAACAACAGCTACTGGGTCTTGGATTCTTTGTAATGCTCCATCATCTGGATCAGGTTCATCAGCTGCTGTACTGGAAGTTGCATGTTCGCTCTCATCTTTTCCACTGGTATCGGACTCATCTCTACCAACTTCATTGCCCAGGGAATCATCAGGATCAGGTTTCTCCCTGCCCATCCCTGCCTTGATGGTATCTACCCCGGATCCCATTGCTTCAGAATCATCAGGATCAGTTTTCATTGTATTCTTACATGCCAGAGTGGGAGATTTTATTTCAGATTCACCAGGACTGGATTCCTGGCACACCTTCCTCAAGTGGAATCCATTGTCTTCAGATTCAACTGCCATAGAATCATCAGGGTCTGGTTCCGCGATAACTTCATTCTTTAAAGCAACGTCGCTTGCCATAGAATCAATTCTTTCACTATTTCTTAATTGAGGGCCATAGTTTGCCACTTCAGCACAATCATCTGGATCAGGTTCACATGTAATTTCCTTTCCATTGGTGCTGGAAGTATGTTCGATCTCCATTGCGGTTTCACCTCTAGAATCACTATAATCAAGTTCTAGTGTTCTTTGATCATCAAAATTAGAGTGCCCAAGCCCTTCAATTTCAGAATCATCAGGATCAGGTTCCTCACGTACTTCCGATCCACCCAAGCTATTGGCAGAGACATTTACTAAACGGCGATAAGCAGCAGCAACGGAAGATGCACGGGCAGATGATAACTGCTCTGATGTTTCCCCACCAAGCTTATGAGAAATGCTATTGGACGTTCCATCATAGTCGTCTTCAATATCTTCGTAATACTCCAAACGCCCACGTCCATTCAGAGTGTTGCTTCTTGATCTTGTCCAGTCTAAACTAGCAGCTTCTTCATTGAGCTTCCCAGTTCAAGCAACACAAGAAAATTTAGTCGGAAGCAGCCAAATCCAGTTTATATACTTCGAAAGTATAGAATATCGAAATTACCTGTTTATTTAAGGCATAGAAGTTAGCGTCATGTTCAGAGTGCAACATGTGAGCCTGAAATGACAAACTAATTAGAAAAACTCCGATTTTTCACTTTTCACCAATGTAAAGTTAGCTAAAGATGTCGGGTTAGGAAAACCAAGTTCTTGTTAATTGACTTCAGAAACCAATTTCCTTCCACAATACAAATTTCATAGAAATATGGCGATTCCGTTAGGTATTGCATTTAGCAAGGATGTGGTGTATACGCGAACTACAGAATAGAAAAATTGTTTGAATTAGTACTTACAAGTTCATGCAACAGAGTTTTCTTTATGCTCTCGTATTTGCGGAAACCCTTCAAGTCATCAGTTCTAAGGCGCAGAGATATTTCCTCACCTTGATTCTGTGAAACCGGTAGAAGTATACAAAGTTAATTTCCAGCATAAGAGCAGTGCTTTTTAGTGTCAACACCAACTTAACTAGATTCGTACCTTGTTAAAACCAAGAAGGCACTTTGGACTGATGCCAACATATCCCACAGGTGCCAACTCTGCCATAATCCCTACACGCCAACGATGCTTTACAGGTACAAAAAAACAACAAAATGTAAATCAGAAACATTGAGAAGAACGGACTAAAGAGAGAAAAGAGCTTGAGTACAAGCTAGAGTTTAACAATCTCTTCATACCTTGTTCATGATGGCTACAATTCCTGGATCAGCAGCCAGCCTATGCATCCTTTTCAAAGCCTCGGATGCAGGTGGGTTCAACTGTTGAATAATGAAACAGCAAGATAAATAACTACAAGTTAAATTGAATCAATATACAGTAAAAACTCCATATATTAATAGACTTGGGACTTCACAAAATTATTAATATATGGAGTTCATTAATATAGGGAGGTATACCAAAAAAAAAATTGCTCGACAAGAAGCTTTAAACATGCTTTGACAAGTTAGAAATATTTTAGCTTCAACAAGAAGGTGCACATAGTAACGAGGTCTTACGCATATGCAAATCAAAAGACGCAATAACAATCTAAAAAATTACATCCTTTTCTCAAACAAAATGTGGAGTTTATACTCCCATCATTAAAATGTGGAGTTTATCACTATTTATAACTGGTCCAAGTTGGGACCATGATGTTTTATTAATATATGGAGTATCAATATATAGAGTTTTTACTGTACCATGTTCAGGATTTGGAAGAAGAAAAAAACCGCTACTAACCTCTATTCCTGGAATTTGTAGTGTCCGGAAATCACAAAAAATGTAATTGCCTTGTGGAAGTTTCAACTTGGTGTGGCTTCTATATGACATTCTCTCCCTCAACCTTTTTTCCTCTTCATCAAATCCTGCTATTCTTAAGTCAGCTTTCGTACCAATTTGTGAAACCTCTTCAATTTCATTTTCAAATACTCCCATCATTCTAATAGACTTTCCCTGAAAAGCAGACACGAAACACGGCGCCTTTAGTGATAAGTTGTGCCAACATATTTACAATAAACCACAAATACCATACCTCAAGAATGGAAGAATCTCGCAATCTTAAACTTGAGTGTTCATCGGAGAAAGGCATTAACAGACTTGAAGTTTTAATGGAAGATTTAGGTACAAGTAACCGCATAGTATCAGATTTAACATTGGTCAATTCCTGTAATTTTTGTCCAAACTCTTTCAGGGTATCCTTTGAGTTCGCTTCCACACACAATTTCTTCCCCCTCCAGACAACAAAAATATCAACCATATGTTCGTTCTCCATGTTTTCCTAAAAAAAAAAAAAAAAAAAAAAAAAGTGAAAACCAAGACTGATTACTCAGCATAATGACAACTTTGGAGAATGGGAGCGGATCATATATGCATATCCTCGTAAAGTTAATACATCAAACGACCTCTAAAATTGCCTAGCTGAAACCAAAATCACTACATTTTTATTTACAGATAGTTAAGCTTACGCAGATTAAGTTCCAATAGCAATAGGCAGCTCAACAAGAAATGGGGAAATTGAAGTTTCCGGGGACTTGGTGTAAGAAACTATTAGGTCGTTAAAACTAGGCAATCAAAGAATTCAATTTCTGAATAAAACACAACAATTATCATATGGATTATTGAACCAACATACAAACAACAAAATCAAAAG
Organism: Papaver bracteatum; assembly: GCA_023529315.1. Taxonomy (NCBI): domain Eukaryota; kingdom Viridiplantae; phylum Streptophyta; class Magnoliopsida; order Ranunculales; family Papaveraceae; genus Papaver; species Papaver bracteatum. The sequence goes on from JAJJWX010001847.1 coordinate 449,359, forward strand.
TACAAGAAATATGGTAATGAAATTATACGTTGGTTTTTCTACATAATTTATTAGAATTTTGAGATTGAGATATTTTTTAGATTTTACCTGAAACAATTCACAGGGTACGTAGATGGTGATGATGATTAATAGTTTGCACTGGAAATCGGATGACGCCGAAGTTTAAAGAAACGAGAGAATTCGTCGGTGGGAGATTTTATTGAAGTGAGAAACTTCTCGAATAGGCGCAACTTAAGAAGGTATAGAAGTGGACGGGCTAAAGCGGACTAAATACGTTAAAACTTTATTTGTGATCTCCAGATGACGTAGGTGCTTGCGTCAAAAATAACTTTCCACGTCGATGAAAATCTTCCCAATAGATATGGATTTTTAAAAATTATAATGGAGAGGTTCGAACTCATGATCTATTGTGTCATAAGAGAGGTCTCTAATCAGTGTTCCAACTTGGTTGAAATTAATAGAAAAGATAAATCAACGGTGATGATTTGTTAAACTTAAATATCATAATTACTTTATTAACTAGTGTTTCACTAATTACACATAATAAATAATTTATTCATTCTAAAGTGTTCTTTAATTAGTGTTTCACTAATTACTCATAATAAATGACTAATTATTTTTTAATTATAAATGTTTTCATAATTAATTACAATACTTATTTCTATTAATAAGTAAATTTGATAAATAATATCAATAGACATTTTTGGCAACAATGAGTAGTAGAAGAGGTGGAGGCCGAAAGATTAGTGGTGGTTAAGGGCGGAGCCAAGCACAATTAAATTTATTTTTGTTTTTTTATCGTAAAATAGGATACAAAGTTCATTTTTCACATGTATCCAACTTGCCAAGTAGTGACGGTGAGTGTTGGTGAGTAGTGATGGACAATATTAATTTTATGTTGTAGTTACAACATCGATAACATCGTAGTGTGGAAGATGTGGTTGGTTGTTTTTAACACTTTTGATAAATGAAAGTACAGTAAAAACTCCATAAATTAATAAACTCTATATATTAATAAAAAAATTGGTCCCAACTTGTAAAATATTATAAAGAAAATAACCTCCATATATTAATAACCTCTATATATTAATAATTTTGTTAGGTCCCAAGTGTATTAATATATGGAGTTTTTACTGAAATTTTGTTATGTCCCATATATCTTAGGGATGATATCATACAAGACAATATTTTCATGATCTTAGTTGGAACACCCAAATGGTACCCTTGTTATCTTTGGTACTATATCGTATAAATCATGATGTTTTAATGTTAAAATAAAATTGATTGCAATACAAAAAAGAATATATACACGGAAAAAATAATAATGAAACTAATCAATTGATGACATTTTGTTCAATCTAAACCTCATATATGTCATTTGTGATTGAAAATTAGAATTGCGTCCAACAACCTACATGGGGTGGGCGGCAGTGATGGTGGCAGTGGTGGAGTCAAAAATTGACATTGAGGAGGCCTACTTTTTTTTTTAAGAAACATGTAAACTTTGGTGGATTAAACCATAAATATATATGGACAAAGTACTATTTATAAAATAAACTAAAAAAATTATGTAGTTATTAAAATTTAAGGGGTTAGAGCCAGGTTAGTCAACCCTTGGCTCTGCCACTAAGTGGTGGTGGATAAAAAAAATGGATTCATATGGTTTTATGGTGGTGTTGGTGAAAAAAAACATACTAGAACACCGCTGCCACGGTGGGGAGAGTCGACCTAAAAATAAAATAAAAATGATACAACCGCTGCAGTGGGAATCTATTTTTGAAAATCTTTATTGTCTTTTTCTTTTCTTTTTTTTTTTTAAAAAAAAATCCTCCGCCCCCCTATTCAAAACAGGGTTTAAGAACCCAATTTGACAAACAAACTTCTCAGGAGTTATAAACTGAAAGATGAACCGATAATTTGGTATGTATTATTGGTAAAGGAATTATAGAAAGGCCGTGTCTAATTGATTGGTACATTAAATTGGGGAATCACATACCATTCAAACCCCTTTTTAATCAAAAAGTAAAACACTGTAACGAAGGCCTAAAGATCTGCTAACCACAGTCTAATACTGGAAGTCTCGTTTTTCTTTTTTTGACACATTTTAATTTATTTGGATTGAAAACATAGAGAAGTCACCTTCAAAAAAAAAGGGTATGTATATTAGAGTATCCGATGGCTCTTCAGACCTTCACTCAGGTATGTGGATTACCGTCTACTTACTGTGTCGATGACACTGCCCCCCTTACATGTATTCTTTGGAAGTTGTTTACTTTGATGTAGTTAAGAAGCAAATCCCAGAACAATTTCATATGTATGAAAGAGACTCCATCCTATGGCAATGTAACCGTATCAAGCATGCTCAGGACTATCTTTTGGCGGTACTCATTAGTGGGCTCAACCAATGTCTTGGACCTAGGAAATTTAGAGCTGTGCTTTGTTATCATTTGGGTATTCCTCTGTTTGTTGAGAATAGATTGTGTCCAAGTTGTAACAAGTCTATGGATATTTTTGGAGATCATGTGCTTCATTGTGCTAAAGATATTGGTTATAAATTTCGTCATGATGTGGTTCGTGATGTTGTTGTGGACATTTTTTACAAAGCCAATGTGCATGCGCGCAAGGAGGTTTCTTTGGGCCTTCAGTCGGATGATAGCAAAGATCTAAAGCCCGCTGATATCCTCGTCCTCAACTGAGAGAATGGGCAAGATGTTTGTATGGACGTTACAGGTGTTTCTCCTTTTACTGGTGATGGTGTTCGCTCCTTCGCCCCTGGTAAGGCTATTTTACGGTGCGGTTTCACGAAAAACGCACCAAATACTTAGATAAGTGCGTTGCACATGGTTATGGTTTGGGTGTGCTGGCCTTCTCTACCTTAGGGGAGCTTGGTGAAGACACTTTGATTTTTTTAAGCGTCTAAGGAACTGTCTGGTTAGTAATGACGCTAGTAGTGGCTTTGGTAGTTTTATTTTTTATCGTTTAGGTGTTACGATTCAAATAGGTGTTGGGGCCCAGCTTGTTGCTAGGTTGCCAACCAAAAGCCATGTGTAAACTTTTTATTAATGAAATTTTAAGAAAACAAGGGTTTAGATTATATATTCTAAATTAAAAATAAATGCAATCTTTTATTATCCGCCATTTTGATTAACCCCGGTACATGCTAGAAGAACACGATTTAATAGGGGTGGGACTTGGGTTGGGTCAACCCACCCAACCCATGCCCAACCCGAACGTTGGGCGGACATGGGCAACGTATTTCAAAACTTTGGGCAAGCTTGGGCCTAAATTTTATGAACCCGAGTTAAATTTGGGCAAGCATGGGCACAAATATTTCTAACCCAAACAACCCGCCCAACCCGAAGAACTATATATAAGACATTTTTTATAATTAGTATTATCATCTATTTAGAGAAATTTTAGATATTATCTTCAAATCTATTAATGAAAATATAAAGTATATCTATCCGATATGAAAAGAGTTTATATTATTGTAAATAATCATCAGTTATTTGGAAATTTAAAATAAATGGAGCAATTAAATCTTATTTTTACTAAATTTATTATTATCACATGAACAAACTTGTATGTCTAGTGGAACTTGGGCCAACCCGAGGAACCCGGGAAACCCGAAGAACATAATTTGGGCGGACTTGAGCAACACCTCAATGAGTTCCACGGGTTCGATGGGCAATCTGGGCATAGAATTCCTAGCTCGAGTCTACCTCGGCCAAGCCTTCTAACCCGCCCAACCAACCCAAGTCCCACCCCTACGATTTAACGTCATTTCCTTCCTTATCAAAAAATAATAATAAATAAAATAAATAAACTCCATTTAATGCTTAAAAAGAAAAAAGAAAAAAGAAAGTTAAATGTAGTGACACGTGGGCACAAGAAAGCCACGTCCCAAATCGTCCCCCATCCAAAAAGTCTTAACCAACGGCAGAGATTATGTCTCCACCATTTCCAGACTTATATTCTTTGTTTCTCACATTACTTTCTCCGCCTTCACTAACCCCGTCTCCACCGACTGCTAACTACTTCCCATTTCTTAATAAAAAATCGAACATTAGAAACTTGAATCTTAAAACCATCATCCTTGAAATCCCAACACGCATAAAGGTGCGAATATCAGTTTTTGATTGATATAATTTTAGTTTAATTCATTAAATTGTTTTAATCCAGCAAAGGAAATTTTGATTCTATTAGTAATCTTCAATTCAATTCTATTAGTTTCTTGTAATTTATCCAACACATTTAAGTATATAACCCAAATCCATCGAAGATCGTAAGTGTTTAATTTTTGATTTTTAATTCTCGATTTAGGGTTAGGTTGATTTGATTAAAATATCAAATATGAAATATTTGCTGGTGGTTTTGCTTGTGGTGGGCGGTGGTCACTGGTTGTGGTAGTGCTGGTAGAAAAGGTGGCGATGGCTATGCTAACAGTAATTATGGTCTTCTGCTTATGTTGGTGGCGTTCTGCTCCCTGTGATTGTTCTGAATCTGGTGGTGGTAGAGGTAGGGTGGAGGTGCTGGTGGTGTTGGTTACAGTGGTGGTGATGGTGGGAAGGAATATTTAATGTTTGAATTGATTGGAATAATGTGACGGCAGCTCTGTCCGGGTGGTGTTGACGGCGGCGGCAGAGGCGCTATTGGTGGTACTGTTTACGGTGATGGTGTTCGAGGGGACGGTGAAGAAGAAACTGAGAAACAAACGAGATGAAGGAGGAGGGGTATTTTCGTGAAGTGGCGAAAAAAAAACGGACAGAAATCAAAATCCTTTTTATGAAATTGGAAATTTTTGTTAGGTTTCATTTGACAAAAAAGTGGCCATAAAAGGGTTTCCCTCCTTATGGGCCCTTTGGGCTTTCCAGTCGGTCGGCTCAATTATGCTAATTTCGTAACGCCAATATATTATAAAGTATAACACGTGGTTGATCATTCTAATGATAAAATAAACTCGATAAAACACATGTCCATTTTAAAAAATTGGTGCAATCAATTGTCATGTTATGTAATAACTAAACGAATCAAGATCAGATTCAGAACGTATGAAATTATTTATTATCGATTTGGCTATGTAAAGAGTGGTCGGGATTTGTCCTTGGCAAAGATAAATTTACCGCTGGGGTTTGTTCAACTTAACCATTTTTAAATGTTTTATTAATTAGTGTCTCTTTGATTGTTCATAATGATTAATTAAATTTCTATTATAAATGTCCCTTTAATAATCTAACATAAATACATAATTTTATTAATAAATTTTTTTACTAAAAACTATATTAATTCTAACGGTGGCGGGTGTTTGTGAATGGTGGAGGCGGTAACATTACTATTGGTGGAAGAAATAGTTGCGGCGGATGGTTTTTATGGTGGTGAGTGTTGGTAATAGTAGTAGATAATAATAGTTTTGCTTTTTAGTGAGTTTTGTTGACCGAGTAAAAAAAAATCTTCACAAAACATGCAACATTATATTGTGAAAGATGTAATTGGTTGTTTTTAGCACGATTGATAAGGACAAAAACCAAATATTTCGAGGATGATACCGGAACGTATAAGACAATATGATCATGATTGTTGGATCACCGAAACGGTATCCGTATTATATTGCCTTTATAAGACAATATAAAGGCAATTGGTGTACCGAAACGATATCTGTAAGAGAGCATTATTGCTCTCTCAAGTACTATTACATTATTTTTCCTGAAAGACCATAATGTCGAGTTGTTTCGCGACAACTACCTACAAAGACAACAACATACTTTCACTCAATTCCCGATATAAAACCTTATTGACAGGGAAAATGTATTTACATTCTAAAATATTTGTTTGAAAATTATGTTTGTTCATCAAAATCATCATAAAAAAACTCTAAATCATATATCTATATTTTGCCTCTGATGTTTATAGAATATTTTTTATATTTTACATTCTCAAATCATGCGACCTCTTGATCACAAATCAATAATATCAAATTACGGATAAATATGTATAGGTTTCATTCACTGGGTTAGAAGGTATAGTAGATACAAATGGGTAGATCACACAAAGCAGAACATGACTGAGAATAGTTCAATAATTTGGTCAAGAAATAAGGTCAAAAATTTAAGATTAACTTTCTATAGGACTAATTAGATCGGCTTCGATAGGAGCCGATTAAAATATGGATTAATAATAATTTCCACGTAAGAAAATTGCAAAACATAGTTTAGCTAACTCTGCCTATGTAAAGAGTGGTCAAGATTTGTCCTTCCTCAATTGTTATGTTATGTGAGAAGAAGGTGATATCTAAGATTGAGGTACAATTCAAATCTATTAGATTCATACCATTTACAACTGGACGCCTTGGAAAAAACTGACGTGTTGTTATTATTATTAAAGTTAAGGGATACATTGACCACACTTGCGCAAATAGCTCACTTCGCAAATGATTGGTGTTGCATGTACTGTTAAATTAATTAAGGAAATAAATATAGTTTTCTTAGTTACAACACATTTCCCATATTCTATTACAATTTTAAAACCCTTATCATCCAAAACACCACAAGAAACAAGATTTTTGCAGATGTTAGGAACATGAAGAGCTTCATTCAAAGTGAGAGTCTTTCCAGAAGTGGGCTTGAGCCCAACTTTGCTTTTTCCTACCCGAAGTTGCAGATGAGTTACCCATACAGAGTTTCTCGCCTTCCCCTACCTTATTATGAGAGGTGAACATATCTCTGTTTCCACATACATGTTTGGTAGCACCCGAGTCTACCCATCAGTCTCTCACATTTGTTACCAAATTTACTTCAAACACCGTGCCAGAAAATTCATCTTTGTTGTTTTCAACCAAATTAACATTATTTTTCTTTTTAAGGTCCTTAAGGTTTCTACAGTGAACCGCCATATGTCCTGGATTTCCACAAGCATAGAAATCACCCTTAAGGCCAAAAGCAGTGTCTAGAGTATTTTGGATATAGTAACTTAGACGCGATGTAAGACTTATGTTCTTTCTTTCTTTTTTAGTTTTTCCACACTCTATTTATTTAAGAAAAATGAACTTTGCAAATACATAACATCAACAAAAATTGGACAGATTGCGTTTGACAATAATAGCTATTGATGGTCCGGAAACGACAAAAGAAAGGAATTGTTGTAGAAGAATTGTTGGGATATACAACAGATTACTTGATATGAATGAAAGAGGTATAACTATTTTGATTCTTAAATCACATAAAGTTCATAGTAGAAGATGACATCAAGTTTAAAGTTAGTAACAAACATAATATGGCTAACTAAAATGTTAAAAATAAACAGGATATATAAACTTAGAAAGCCATGGGACTTGAAAATGACAATTTTGAAAACTACAATCTTAGAAACCAATGATCCACAATACCATAATTTTTTTTTAATAAATATTCAACGTAAAAGATGTCAACTTTTGGTAAAGGATCTATTGAAAACCTATTAATTTGAAATAGGACCAGGGAGTACAATATGTGTTCAAGGTTCTTTATGAGGTAATATGTCGCCAGATTGTATTCCAAGTGAAGGTAGGAACATATAGAAGTTACAAAATATCCAAGACTTTTGAAGTTACCGAAGCCTTCGTTAAGACGATCTGTTGGGCACAATACTTTGTTGAAGATTTAATGGCAGAGGTTTGCATATATACAATCCCTTCGAAAAGGTAATGGGTACACATTTTAAACATTGTCATCTAATGGATGTTGAAAGATTACAGGAAAATCATGTCACATTGGAGAGTTTGTATCATCCATTCGATGCAAAAAAAAAATACAATTCTCTGCCTATTTGGAGGATCGAAAACATGACCATGATAGATGAGTCAGCTGGAGCGAAATAGGATCATGGGGAGACTTTTATGGACGATATTAATTAGTTGTTTTCATTGAGATGAGCACTGCTGACGACATATTTACAAAAAAATATTTAAACTTCCATGTTCATGTAGAGCATTATCTCATTATAAGCAATGAACCTAAATAAAAAAGTGTCTTGAAGTTAAGATTATATTTCTTTCATTTGAAAAAATCGCCGACGGTAAAATATTAAATAAAAAGAACAAGAAAAAAGTGAGGAAAATTCCAACTATTTTTATGACAAACCCATATTAAATCATAAGGAGTTGATAAGTATTCGGGACACAAATTATACAATATATTAAAAATGAACCAACATCATGGCCCGTTCTGTTACGGCACGGGTTAAGGGCTAGTAACGTAATAAAACAAATAGTACAATATAACCGTAATAAAATATAATCGCATCGGTATAGGTAAAACTTATCAATTTATTGCGACATTAAATAATCACATAAATTAATAATTATTAAATTATATTAATAATTAGTTTATCAAAATATTGTTTAATTCTAAAAGAATATAATAAAAAAAACGAACCAATACAGTTTATTCCAACGCAAATTGTTTTCGTCGTTGTAAGATTTGTTCAATGGATGACATCGTATCAAAGAATCCAAGTGAAGCATTAGATAGTAAAGGAACTAGAGAAATGCGAATTTTAATCAATGGATTGAATTATTATAGTGGAATGGATGTTGAATTTCTTTTAAACTTCCCCTCAAAGGGATATTATTTTTTGATTTGTTGACTGGAGAAGAAATATTGAGAGTGTTATGAGAAAAGACGAAAGTTATGATGTGGAAGTCGAAAATGAAAGTGTTACAGGGCCACCTTCCCGTAAAGAAGCTATCAAAGCTGCAAAGATATTTGATAGGCTTTTATTGCATCAGAAACGACAACACTAAAAACTCTTTTAATGTTAAGTAAAATCCAAGATGAAATTCAATGCGACATCAATTTTAAGAGAAAACAAGTCACGATTGAATCACTCTTTACCAAATTAGCATAAATGTAAAATTAAATTTATATAAATCAAAGAGTTATTAATTTATATATTCGAATGGACTTATAGAAAGCTAAAAAAAGTTATTATTTTATAAATTTAGCGAATTATTAATTTAACACGTTGGTCCCGGCTCGAGACCGGAAATTTTTATTAATCTATCATGATTATTAATTTATCGCGGACTAAATTATAAGGGTTCTACTTTAGTTCAAGTATGATTTGTTAAAACCAATAAAAGCAGGGGAATTTCTAAGCTGATTTTCGTGGAGTTTGGTTTTTGTCTGACGACTTAGCGAAAATTATTTCAGAAATAAACAAAAGCGGTTCAAAATTATGGTTTTCCTTGTATGAGCATACTAATAATAATTGAATGAAATTGTTCTTCTTCTCTCATCTTCAGAAGTTATTGAGAAGCTGAAAAGGCGAGGGTACCCAAATATACCTCAAGCTAAAACTTTTCCACCTATAAGTCCTTTCTCCGAAAATGATTGTCTATGGACTTAGTCGAGACAATACAACTAATCGGTTCAAACTTCTTGTGATTGTCTATGGATACGAGATCGAGACAATACAACAACGAAGTATGTTTACTTGATAAGAGGTTTGTACTTAACCAAACACAATAGGATTGCTATCAAGTAAATATGAATTAATGTTTGTGTAATTTACTTTAAATTATAATATAACAACAATTATAATTGCGGAAAATAAAAGTAAATGACACAGCAAGATTTTGTTAACGAGGAAAACTACAAATGCAGAAAAATCCTGGGACCTTGTCCAGAATTGAATACTCTCGAGATTAAGCCGCTATACAAAATCAAACCAACTTCGTATAGTTGAGACCAAGCAACTAAACCTATAGTTCACCTAGTTCTGTCTGTATTCCCATGCCTCCGACCTGTAATAAGTCACGTACTTGGAACAATTCCTTTGGTTCGTATTCCAAACAGTAAAGGAACAATAAATTTGTTTGGTATCAACTCTTTTCAACCAAGTGATGCGAGTTCGACAAAGGCTCTTCAGTTTATCTCAAATAAACTCATTCGTCAGGTTCTTAGATCTATCTTATTATCAATTACCAAAGTAATTGTTAAGATATTGCAATCAATACTTTTAATTACAAAAAATTGTATTGATGCCGATCTACACAACTAATCAATCTAATATACCACAAGGATAAACCGATTATAGTTGGATCCTCTTTTACCGAAACAAGTATTGTGCACACCAAAGATTATGAACTCAAATCAGAAATTTTCAAAGTCTTCTTTATCTTCAAATCTTCTTAGATCTTCAATAAACATATGCGCATAACAACTTGAATCTCTTGTGATCAATCACGCACATAAAGGAGTCTATTAATAATGGATTATCACAAGACGTCTTTTGATCTACAAACAATCTAAAGATCCCTGTCGAAACTTCGATCTAGTTTGAGTGAATCTTATATCAGAAGAGAAGATTATCAAGCATAAACAAACTAGGTGCAATAAAAGTTCAACCATTGTTGGTCAATCAAATCAATCGAACACAAAAGATGAACTGCAATTATCTAGTTTCCCACCAACGGTACTAATAGAGCTTCTCAATCCCAAAGAAGACTTTAAACTGAGCGGCCGTAAGAGATTTAGCCTAATTAGGTTACTCTCCTCTTCGAATAGGTGACTTCACCAGTAATAACACAATTGAGGAAGTTTGCTGTCACGAAGGATTAGTTTGCCCGAAACGCAAACTTCAAGTATTTATAGACAAGGAAGTTTGGATACCAAGGAATTTCCAAAACCGAAAATATTCTCAAGATATGCAATATAATTCCAAATTCAGTTTCCATAATTCCTGGAAATGCTCTGTCCAAAATATTGACCGAAAATCTCTTTGGAAAATCTCAACTAGTAAATGCACATTACTAATTCTCATTTTCCTAAAATAAAATTAAAAACCTTAGATAAAAGATTCTTAACTTATTTATTTTTCGATCCGGGATTCTATTCCTTTAGATATTAAGTAATAACTTTGAACAATAAAATATAAGCGTTACTGCATGTGTTCAAAGTATGTCGACATCCTTACTTTGTAATTCCTCTTTCATACTTACAACCTTGAAACCGATTTTCCACACTTCCAAACAAGCTTAGAATTGGTTCATCTGACTTTCAAGAACTATGTGATTGATCAAGAACACTCAATCACAAACCATGGGTTTCACGGTTCTACCTCCATGTGAGTACTGTGCATAGTTACACTAGCTTTCCAAAAATTCGGTTGACTAGGTACTAGGATCGGTTCCCCACATATATATGGTATCTAACTTGTATGTGTTGCACATGTCAATTGGATCGGTTCCCCTTTGCCTAAAAGCGTGTTGCACATGTCCATAGGATCGGTTCCCCTTTCTGCTAAAACCTTGATGCACCTCATACAAGGATCGATTCCCCTTTGTGATAGGTTGCACCTCTTACTAGGATCGATTCCCCTTTACCCAGAGTCGGTCATACCAATAACACAAAATCGATCATACCATCTCAGGTGATTACTTAAGATCGGTTTCACTAATAAAAGTCATGCCAATACAAAAGTTAGGCCTTTGTGAATAGTTTTACCAAGAAGATAAACGAGTCATGAGCGGTTATACTAATCACACATATTGGTAGTTCAAAAGATATGAAATGAATAACAGTACCAATAATGCCTGTCGATTTCCTTTTCGATTCACAAAACAAGTTCATGAATTTACTTCCTTAAAACACATGTAAAACATTGTTTCATAGGATGAAATCCTCACCTCATACCCATACATAATCACAATAACATTCAAACGATTATGTCGATGTGTTATCTACAAAGTTTAATAGTTAAGCAATAAACCTCGTATTGTATTCCTTAATACTAGGTCTAACTAGAGTGTTCATGATTCGAAGTTTTGTTTTCAATATGCACGACTTGAAAGATATGTTAGGGAATGAAACAGTTCAAGTCAAATATCACTAACCTCAAGTGGAAGGATGATGTTGTCATTGTAGCTCCTTGCTTCTTCACTTCTTCAAGTCTTCATAATACTTGTAATGTCTCATATCCTGATACTTTCAAGCTAACCTACACGAAGTTGACTCTAGTACATAATCAAGCGACTCTTTAAATGAGCTTTAATTCACTAAAATATGACAACCAAACTTGACATACCAATGCTTGGTGGGTTCAACCGAGCAATGCTCTAACAGAAGTTATGAGTTTATGGGTAAAAAGAAAAAAGTAAGCAGAACTTTTTCGCTATCTAATTTATTCTCATGGGGGGAATTACTATTGACTTTACTGCAATGATCATACCCATAGATGATCACATGGAACATAGTGGCCATATGGTGTTTGGTACAATATCAGTTGGTGATGGACACCTATATGAGTTAAGACCAGCATATGGACTATTTCTTATGGCCAGCAACTAAAGAAAATATTAATCTTCCTTTTGACATGGGAGCCTAGATAAGCGTCATGATTCAAACCCTGTTAGCTCTCTATATGCAATTGTAATTCAATGTGATAACTTCAACAATACTAATAAAACCACAACAATTTGCAATAATGAAGAGCGTAAATAACTTTCCCAATGTTCTTTTAAAGTAAGTTCGGGTTCAAAATCTTTGAAACTCTCTTGGGATCGTGAACTGACCAAGGTAGGTTCTTGAACTCAAAGTGAATTCGAGTTCAAGAACTTTCAAACTCTCTTGGGTTCACGATCTCACCAAGGTAAGTTCTCAAACTCAAACTGGGTTTGGGTCCGGGAACTTTTATTTCACTTGGGTTCGCGAAATCGCCAGGGTAGGGAATGAAACAGTTCAAGTCAAATATCACTAACCTCAAGGGGAAGGATAATGTTGTCGTTGTAGCTCCTTTCTTCATCACTTCTTTAAGTCTTCTCAATACTTGTAATGTGTCATATCCTGATACTTTCAAGCTAACCTACGCGAATTTGGCTCTAGTACATAATCAAGCGACTCTTTAAATGAGTTTTAATTCTCTAAAACTCAAAGTGAATTCGAGTCAAGGAACTTTAGATTCCACTTGGGTTTGCGAACTCACCTAAATGGTTTGCAAACTCAAAGTGAAGTTCAAGAACTCACTAATTTGTTTAGGCTTGCGTATAAGTTTGCAAACTTGAATGCGTATAGTTCATAGAACTCGTCTCACGTGGTTCGTTATTTCGAAAAGATTCAAGTCAGGACTCAAATTTGAAACATCATAAAATATTTTCCACCGACTTATTTATGATAGAATCCTTCTTTGTATATGACGATTTACTATAGTTCTCAATTTAGATATGATAGATAAATAGAAGAAAAAAATGTCTGAAAGAAGAAACCATTCTTCGTTATAAATTGGAAGCTCCCAAGATCTTATACCTATTATGATCAAAACTGAAGCTGACTTTAGTATGCTAAACCAAGAAAAAAATTGGCATATAAGTTTTACAATAAACATGGCATACCAACGCGTGCGTAACTACCAAGCATTCGCTCTAACACTTAGTTACAAATTTTGTTAGATAGTTGTAAGAATCGTTCGGGTTCTGTTTTATTTGTATTAAATGTCTATTAGTGCAACTTTGTGTTGCTAGTCCGTTAAAATAGACTCACGTACATTTCATTGTAAATTATCTTTGTTTTCATTGTGCCTTTAAATAGTTTTGAGTCTGTACTTTTTCCTTTATCATTTCTATCAATATCAAAACCATCTTATCTTGATATCCTAAAAGGTCTAACCACAACTCTTGCTATATGTGTGAATAATAATATTTGTAGTGCAAATACTTTTGCCCTTGTTAACGCAAATATGTTATAGCAAACATGCTCATCGGACTTAAAATAGGTCATCGCAAAAGCGAGTCAATGTAGGAAATATATCACTGCCAATTCACAGTTACTTAGTTTGATATCTTGACATTGTAGACATGCTAGGTTAAATTTAGGTGCATATATACACGGTAATCACATAGCTTTTTCAAATTAGATCATACACGTTAAAATAAAAATAACTTCACATATTTATTTAATAATACAACCTAATGAGGTCTCTGGAACCGCAAAACGATGGCCAGTTAAACGTTTGATGACATTGGAATATCATATTAGGTCCAAAGACTGTCAAGAAGATGACGACAACAAGGTATACACTTGGTATATATTATAAGTCCAAAATTGAACCTTAAACTATAGAGATCAACCTGGGTGTTGTATTAACGTACTATGTATTTAGCTTCAATTATAAATAAAACGATAAAGTATAAATAAAGACACAACAAGATTTTGTAACGAGGAATCCACAAATCCAGAAAAACCTCGGGTTCTAGTCCAGTTTTGAATACTCTGGTAATTAAGTCGTTATACAAAGAACACTACCAACTTCGTATAGTTGAGTCCAAGTAAACTACCCCTAGTTACTTAGTTTCCTCAGTATCCCTGCACTTACAATCAATCTGACCAACACATGTGAATACTAAGATATAGTCCATTATATTAAGTTACTTCTGTCAATATGAAAACTTCAAACACTCAACTTCTTTGGACCATTTTCCAAAATGACTAATCTGTTCGATAATCACTCTTTCAATTTCAAGAAGTAAATCAGATATTATATGTTGAGTTCACAAATTCTCTTCCGTTTAATATAATATACTCCTTTTTCGGAAAGATCTACCAAGATTTGAATTATCAAGATAACCAGATCTAGGTATACGAACTATAAGATTCGGATACCAAAGAATACCACCAAATAATAGCTTGCCGATACGACTAGTCAATCAATTGTCTATCAAAGATAAACAAGATCTTGTAGGATCCCAGCCGGTCAATTTTGTGCACAAAGTTAAATCACAAAGTACGAAACCAATAAAAAAATCTTCTTGTCTTCAAATCTCCAATGTTTTCTTCAGTACATGCACAATTGATCATACATAAAACTGAGTTTGTTAATAATGGATGATCACAAGTCAAATATCAGTTATAAAAAAAGATCTGAACAACCGCTAATCCCTTGATCTAGTTTGAGTGACTTTATGTCTGTGAATACCAATTTTCTCAAGGTCACATGTCACGAATCTGGAAGTCGTGTGTAAGTTAACTCAGTAGTCCTCGCGCTACACAGGGGTCCGAGGAGTAGCATATCTCTTCTTAGTTTTCTTTACCCCATCTCGAGGAAGCATACCTCGATGTCTTAGATGGTAAATCTAACCCTAGCCTAGGGAGTTGGCAGCTGGTGAAGGGACAAAGGTAGCTGACATATCTAATCATCATTTAGTGCCAAAAACCTTATCTACACATTTAATCAAAGCGCGCATGGAGAAAAATAAGTTGGCACTGTCTGACTGGAGAATGCATGCGGTGAATGAAGGTACAATCTATACCGAGGCTGGGTGCCAAGGTGGAAAAGCCTGACTGGAGAAAGCAGGCGGTGAATGAAGGTACCATTTGTACGGAAGATATATCAGGATACGATGGACCCAAAGACAACAAAGATATATCTGGAGCAGAAGGGGCTATAAATACCAAGCTTCACCAACAAAGGATGGCATTCAATACCTGAAGGAGAGAAGATCTAGTCTTAAGCTTATACCTTTTTAATGTTTAGAACTTATGTAATAACTATAGCTTGAGTTTTCCTTATTATTTTGAGAAGCATTTAAGATCTTTGTAACCATAACTACTTAATACAAACAATCACTCATTACCCCATGGATGTAAACGAAAGTCGAACCACGTAATCTCGTGTGTCTCTTGATAACTTAGTAGCATTTACATTACCTCATTATTATTTGTTATTATTATCTTGATTACCTTTCATCACTTAACCACGTCAGTTCAACTAAGACATCTTTACTACTTAGTATCGGATTCTATGAGCTGTTAACATTACGTAGACTATGGGAATAATAGTAGTCACAGTTTGGAGCTAAAAACAGGCTCCGTAAGTCTGAGTTATTGTTATCATTTTCGTTTTTTACAAACCTTTTTTCGAAAAAGAGATCTTAGTACAAAAAGGGTGGATCTCACTTTCTAGTGATACATTCATCATTTGTTTACGTAAGTTCTTTGAGTTCTTAGCCTCAAAAGACTTGCAACGTTATAGATCTACAAATTTCGTTTTCAAACGTGTTTCAAAAAACATTAAAACTTTTGTTTGTATGAGGAAAATCTTTTCCGAAAAAGTATCATTCGGATCCGAGTAGCTCTAAACACTAGGGAATCCCAGTGAGAATTTAAGGAGAACAAATCTTAAAAAAGTATTTACTAACCTTAAATCTTGAAGGATCTGACATTTTTTTCAATTGTTTTCAACATTGAATGTTGTTTTTTCCAAGGATGTCATAAGAAATTAAATACTTATTCTTTTTAAAACGTCACTCTTAGTACTTTTTCTCAAAAAGCTGCTTAGCCGTCTTCTGTGTTAGAGCATTAATTGCTACTTCAACAAAGACACCCAAGTAGCAAAATTTGTTATTTTTTTCATGTGATCTCAGGATAACAAAAGCCTAAGGTATGCAGAAACCAAGTGACGTACCAACAAGTTCCAGACCTGTTATTACCAGAGGAAGGTCACAAAACCCATCACATGTAAATCAAAGAACCTAAGCATAGGACGGATAAAGAAAGATCACGAAGGATGGGCGGCCAACCGACCACATATTCATGCTGAGTGGATGGGGAAAACATCTGGAGCATAACCATCTTACGACATGCCATTACCGGAGACCGCTAAGGTTACGCAGCCTCCTGCTACTAACGGAAGGTTACCCGGAACCTTAGCTCCTAACGGACGAGGTTTTGGAAACCTAAAACCAGTTCAGATTGATCCCAATGCTCCAGTAATAGAAGAAGACTCTGAGGACCCGACTGACAGTACTCTTCAGGGTGGAGGAATCAGCAACGAAGACCGAACGTAAGTGCATGTGGCAGATCTGCTATTGCACAACAAGGAGCATGAGGATGTGATTCTCACAATGGCTCTGGAGAACCAGAACTTGAAAGATAGGCTGGAGGTGCAGATCGAAGGTTCCCAAACTCACCCTCCCTTAAAGAGGTGTGATCAATGAGCCATCTCCGGAAACCGAAGGGTCGGTCTCAACCCACCGAAGGCTCACCCACCGGGAGGAGGTAGGAGAACATGACATGATCCAGATGTAACGGATCCCTCATACAGGACCTCCCAGTATTACTACGATGAGATATTTTCCAGGGATGCTGACAATGTAGGAATGGTCATGGAGCAAATGAAAAAAATGCGCAAAGAAATCTAAGGGTTAAAGAGTGGTCATGCAGGCACAAGATTGGAGGAGGTACTTCATGAAGCGACAACATCTCCATTGGCTCAATGTATTTTGAAGGAACCTATCCCTGCGAAATGACCGGTATCTACGTTCCAGGCATACAATGGTACCTCAGATCCTGTAGCCTACCTACGGTACTACACTCGTGTCCTTGCCCATTGGGAAAGAGATGAGATAATACTTTATAGGTACTTCCCCACAAGCTTAACAAGATCAGCATTGACATGGTACGACAACCTACCAGCACATTCAATTGAATCTTTTGAGCAATTGTCCACCGTGTTCTTGGAAACATACATGTACAACAAAGATACGAAGGCAAGATAGGATATTTACTTTAGCTATCGGACCCCGGGAAACATTGATACAATACACTGACAGGTGGATAAAAAAATTCCAAGAAATCGGAAAAGTCAACCCAGAAATTATCATTAATTGCTATAAGTACGGCCTTGATAGGACCTCATCTAACTTCGTAGAGCTCCATAATCGGACCCTTGATTCCGAAGGGGAGATTCGGGTGGTTAAATACCACTATATCAGACTCAAAGAGATCCAAAAAGACAACCCAATAACCGCTTTATAACGCACCAATTATCTGAAACCAATTCCGGAACAACCTAAGAGGCAGAACGAAGTTAGGGGAAGAATCAACTCTAGGGACAAAATATCGAAGTACGGAGATAACAAAGGAAAAGGAAAAAACAGGGATGACTTTGCAGACAAGGTCTACACAAATCTCAATGGTATGTCAAGAAACAAGCCTACAATTACTAACTGCAAGTGCACATTGTCGATATGCAACACAGGGCAATCACAGGTCGATCCACAGGGACTTGGAGGGTGCAGATTTAAAACCAAAGTCTTCTTAAAACTGATTTAATACAAACAGTATCAAAAGGGGTTTGATTGTGTCGTTACAACTAAGAGATTGGTAGTGAAAGAAACAGTAGAATAGAGTTGCAAATAACAAAGGAGTAAACGATGAGAATGAGAAAACTAGGATTGTCAAATCCACCACTAACTTACACTATGTATTCAACTAATGATGTTACTCTTGTCCTTATAGCAGATAAGGGTGATGATCAAGTCTGCCCTATATCTAAGGTATTTATCCAATGGATAATTTAATCGTAACTAAGGTATCTTTGCAAAGCATTAACTACCTAGTTAAAGCACAACTAATCTAATGATCAATAACAGTCTGGTTAAGATTGAGTTGCAGCACAATCAACACAATGGTATTCTAACTACAATGGATACATGGCATACACTGTAAGAGCAAAATGTTGAAGCACTAAAATGAAAATATATCTAAAACAGTTTAAGCATTTAAGAATATCATAATTAACATGAATAACATAGCATCATACTAGGGATTCATCTAAACCCTAGCAAAAGAACTTAGAACATGATGAACATACAACAAATACAATGATTTAAACTAGAGAATTGACCCAGCTAACTTGGATTATTTGATACAGATAAACAAGCCCCTATTTATACACAAGTGAAAATGCGGGGGTCTAACAACCTCACCCAATATTTCGATTAGAAATCTGTATGGACAACTCAGAGTTGTTTTCTAGAGAATCAACAAGACTCAATCAATTGGGAATACTCAAGGAGTTATTATCTCAATCTCTCAATTTTATTTACTCAAGAAAATAAGATTCGCGAGTCTAATCAAAGAGAGATAACTTGGATGGTACCAAAGACCAATATCCAAGTGTCAATCGATTTAAATCAACAACCAATAAGGTCGGATATTCTAATCGACTGAACAACACATAACCTGTATTATTTCAATTATATAACAAAATATAATGAAGAATAGAAATAACACAGACACCAGAATTTTGTTAACGAAGAAACCGCAAATGCAGAAAAACCCCGAGACCTAGTCCAGATTAAACATATATTGTATTAAGCCGCTACAGACACTAGCCTACTCCAAATTAACTTCGGTCTGGATTGTATTTGAACCCCAACCAATCTCACACTGATCCAATGTAAAGTTATGCTCCTACGCCTCTGATCCCAGCAGGATAATGCGCACTTGATTCCCTTAGCTGATCTCACCCACAACCAAGAGTTTCTACGAACCAAAGTCGAATACTTTAGCAAACAAATCTGTCTCACACATAAAAGTCTACATGTAATAGATAAATTCATCTCCCACGAATAAACCTATGAGTTTTGTTCCTTCTTTTGATAAATCAAGGTGAACAGGAACCAATCGATAAAACCAGACTTATATTCCCGAAGAACAACTCAGTTTCATCAATCACCTCACAATAAACTTAATCGACGCAGCAAAGAAGATTATTGAGGAATCACAAACAATGAGACGAAGATGTTTGTGACTACTTTTATCTTGCCTATCGGAGATAGAAATCTCAAGCCAATTATTACAATTGTACTCATATG
Organism: Papaver bracteatum; assembly: GCA_023529315.1. Classification (NCBI taxonomy): domain Eukaryota; kingdom Viridiplantae; phylum Streptophyta; class Magnoliopsida; order Ranunculales; family Papaveraceae; genus Papaver; species Papaver bracteatum. The sequence goes on from JAJJWX010001847.1 coordinate 468,986, forward strand.
ATGGAAACATCAAGATCAGGTCACACAACTACAAGAAAAGTAGTATCGGTCTGGCTTCACAATCCCAATGAAATCTTTAAGTCGTTAACCCGAATTTAGAGAGAAAACTCAAGGGTTAAAGGAGATCGACTCTAGCTTAGAGAAAACTAGTATCACACAAGAAAAGTGTGTGGGGATTAGTTTTTCCAATAGCTAGAGTTCTCCTTATATAGTCTTTCAAATCAGGGTTTGCAATCAATGTTAGCTTGCTAACAACGTATTCAATATTCATCGTTAGATGAAAACCTTATTAGATACAAGCTAATATCTCTCAACCGTTAGATCGAAAACTTAGCTTGCCATACACACATGTACTTTATGTTTTGGGTTTGTGTAACCACACCCAAATGTGTACAATGGTTGGTTCATTATTAGTCAACCAAATGGTTAGCCAAATGATAACTTTTATATCAACCATATTCTTCTTCACCATAACTAGTCCAAATGACTCAAATGAACTAGTTAGAGAGTTGTTCAATTTCTATGAGATCTCAGGTACTACAAGAGACACAATTGAATCAAAACGATGTGATTCACTCGAATCATTAATCATGAACTATAAAGCCACGGTTTTCAAAAGCATTCCTTAGTAATTTAGAATAAGTTCACGAATCAACGTTTTCAAATATAACCTCTTGAGTTCGCAGACTCAAGCTAACCGGTTGAAGTTAATAAACTCAAGCAGAATTTCTCGGGATGAGAACTTCCGTCAGTTTGCGGACTGGGTTCACGGACTGCACCTGAGCTTCAACTTCAGCAGATATTCTCGGGTTTGAGAACTTACACCAGTTCGCGGACTGGGTTCACGGACTGAGTTGCGGCTCACGTTCCGGTTCCACTTGATCAACAAAGTTCGCAAACTTCGGTTCAAGTGTTAAGGACTTATACATATATGTGTTTCCACAATAATGTTTATATCCCACAATGGTTATATAGTCTAAACTCTCACTTCAATCATTGAAACATTCTTAGAGGACGTCATATAGTTGTTATTCACAAACTAGTTTTCGTCAGAGCAATTTCCAAAGTGATTGAAATATAACATGACTTTCGTCACTAGGCAAAGATGAACTTGGCTAAAGCAAAAGCTTTACCAACACCCATTTCGAGAAATAGATAAGCGAGATATACTCAGCTCGAAATGTCACATGTGCATATTCTTAGTCTATATAGTAAAACGACTTTTGTCTCAAGATAAGAGATAGAGTAGATAGACTTTTGAGTGATAGATAAGTTCAAGTCTCCACATACCTTTTAGTCGATGAATATCCACTGGTTCCTTGAGTAGTCCATCGTCTTGTATGATGATCGCCATGGAGTTATTGATCTCAACTACACTTTATATCCTAGTCCGAGACCTTAGCTATTGTAGACTAGAAATCAAGACTATATAGTTTTGATAACTAAGATTGACAAACATGCTTGGGATAGCAACGCATGCAAGTTTGACCGAGCAGTGCTCTAACAATCTCCCCCTTTGTCAATTTTAGTGGCAAAACTATTAATACATATGGAATACAAAAATTATATAAATAAACTTTGTAGCTCTTATTCCACATGCCTAATCTTCAACAATACTCGAAATCTTCATCACTTCCAAGTAGTCCATTGATCCCAAAGGTTGTAAGTTTAGTATCATCGTTGTTGAAAATCCGTATCTATAACAATGATAAAAGCATTGGTTCTCAATCATTGTTATACAGTGTCATAGTATTATTACACAGTCAAAGTCCAATTGCATCACAACTTCAACAACAATACTATGGTGATACTTCACTCCCCCTTAGTCAATACTCCATCTCACATGGAAACCACTCCCCCTTACATAATGATCTGAAAACCATATGTATTTGTAGTGTGAAATACAATTAATTCTCCCCATTTTTGTCAATAAAATTGGCAAAGGTACAAGAACGAGATCCTAATGAAATTTCCATAAGAGGCATTTTATGACCAAAGGTAAATGTTATATCATCTTGTTTAGATGCAATCATAAAGCCGAGGCTAAATGCATTCATCAAGGAGTTTATAAAGATACAAGATAACCCCTAAAAAATTCCACAGCCGCACTCCCCACAAAGATTTGGAAATTTAGCGCAAGTTCAAAAGAACTCTCCCCCATTAGATGTCATTCCCAAAGGAACAACAAGAGCGACCTTAATTTCAAGAGAAAGGGAGGATTTCCTTAGACTCAACAAATTGCATCAAGTATGAATTTGGAATCCAAAATATTCAATCATATTAACCAAAGCGAACCAAGATTAATTTGACTAAATATTCTCAACACAAGTAAACTTATGGAGACTTAATTCATCGATTAGATAATTCACAAGAGAACTCATAAATATTCTAACCGGATTACACAATTAAACTAATCACAAAGTAATCAATTCAATTGTCCACACTCGACACGAGAAAAAATCTATGGAGTGCTAACTAAATAATCACACAAGATGATTGATTTAGTTTATTTGGGCTCAACCTAATAGAAAGATTATCATAGGAAACGACAACCTTAACCGTCCATGTACCCAACATGAGAGAACTCACGGAATACAAACTAAATAACCACACAAGTTGATTAATTTAGTTCTTAATGCTCAACATTTTGCATCTTTATGGAACAACAAACCATGCCAATAAGAAATCGACTAAGTCGTATCGTGCTCAACATAAGATACAAGATGAAACCTTCACGGTAATACATAATAATATGGAACAATTAAGCTCTATACTGTGGATAACAAAACAAGGACCTATTCTATTTTTTCCATCACAAAGTGACATAATAGACTTTATCCTTGAATCACAAAAGATTTTAACCTATCTTACATCAATAATTGACAATATAGGCTTAACTTTTGTGTTTTGCCAAAAGTCCATTCATTCCTTCTATCAATATTCGCATACCAATACGTGAACGACTTTACTTTTGAAAAAATATGGGATAATCAAGTTCACGGATGTAAACATACAAATCCCATCAAAATATTGCAATATATAAAACTAGTAAAAATGACTCAAATGAACTAGTTAGAGAGTTGTTCAATTGCTATGAGATCTCAGGTACTACAAGAGACACACTTGAATCAAAAACGATGTGATTCACTCGAATCATTAATCATGAACTATAAATCCACGGTTTGCAAAAGCATTCATTAGTAATTTAGAATAAGTTCACGAATCAACGTTTTCAGACATAACCTCTTGAGTTCGCGGACTCAAGCTAACCGGTTGAAGTTAATAAACTCCAGCAGAATTTCTCGGGATGAGAACTTCCGTCAGTTCGCGGACGGCACCTGAGCTTCAACTTCAGCAGATATTCTCGGGTTCGAGAACTTATGCCAGTTTGCGGACTGAGTTGCTGCTCACGTTCCGGTTCAACTTGATCAACAAAGTTCACAAACTTCGGTTCAAGTGTTAAGGACTTATACATATATGTGTTGCCACAACAATGTTTATATCCCACAGTGGTTATATAGTTTAAACTCTGATTTCAATCATTGAAACATTCTCAGAGGACGTCATAGTTGTTATTCACAAACTAGTTTTCGTCAGAGCAATTTCCAAAGTGATTGAAACATAACATGACTTTCGTCACTAGGCAAAGATGAACTTGGCTAAAGAGAAAGCTTTACTAACACCCATTTCAAGAAATAGATAAGCGAGATATACTCAGCTCGAAATGTCACATGTGCATATTCTTAGTCTATATAGTAAAACGACTTTTGTCTCAAGATAAGAGATAGAGTAGATAGACTTTTGAGTGATAGATAAGTTCAAGTATCCACATACCTTTTAGTCGTTGAAGATCCACTAGTTCCTTGAGTAGTCCTTTGTCTTGTATGATGATCTCCATGGAGTTCTTGAGCTCAACTACACTTTCTATCCTAGTCTGAGACCTTATCTATAGTTGACTAGAAATCAAGACTATATAGTTTTGATCACTAAGATTGACAAACATGCTTGAGATAGCAACGCATACGAGTTTGACCGAGCAGTGCTCTAACAACAAGAACCCTCAATCCTTTTTCAATTCGACAATTAATAAGAATCAAACTCACCAATAATACTCCATTGAGTTTATATGCCTTCAATCTCCCTACAACTTTATTGAATCGATGTTCCCCCAATTGTACAGCTAACCCTAACTGTACCTCTCTGAATCTTACTAACCCTAATTGTACCTCTCTGAATCTTACCTTCTAGGGTTACTGTTCTTGATAAAAATAGAGATAAGATAGAGAGAGATGGAGAATTAAGAGTTAATGGTGGCGTTAATGATGGTGAAGTTGTGCTTAGTGTACGGAGGAGAAGAGGTAATGGAGATGCTGGAACTGTAAATGGAAGTAAAGGGAAAATAATGTAGTGATGGTTCTGTTCGACAGAGGAAGAAAAGAATAGGAGGATTGGGTGTTGGGCGAGAGCATCAGATGTTGATGTCCTGAAGGATGAGTTGTTGGATGATAAATAGTTTCAACAAATCTTACGGTGGGTTTGGGTTTAGGTTTGAGTTCTCTACCAATCCTACTGCTCGGATTAGGCTTTGCAAGCGGCTTACAGAGCGAGTGCAAGCGGATTGCAGCTGCTCTTTACGTGATCTTCCTTAGTGCTTCACGATCTTCTCACTGGAGATTTGTGTTGTCTCTCTTTCGTAATCGCTAGCCGCCATTTTTTAGCTTCTCAATTAATCCACTACTTTATTTAGTACCTAAGAACACAAAATAAATTAGGAAACATATTGTTAGAGCACTGCTCAGTCGAACTCGCATGCATTGCTATCTTAAGCATGTTTGTCAATGTTAGTGATCAGAATTATAAGTCTTTATTTCTCGTATACTATATCTAAGTCTCGGACTAGGATATAAAGTGTAGTTGAGCTCAAGAACTCCATGGGGATCATCATACAAGACGAAGATCTACTCAAGGAACTGGTGGAACTTCATCGACTAAAAGGTATGTGGAGACTTGAACTTATCTACCACTCAAAATTCTATATACTTTATTTCCTATCTTGAGACAAAAGTCGTTTTGCTATATAGACTTTGATTATACATATTTGCTATTTCGAGCCGAGTTTATCTCGCCTATCGATTTCTCAAAATATGTGTTGGTTAGCTTTTTCTTTGACCAAGTTTATCTTTACCTAGTGACGAAAGTCATGTTATGTTTCAATCACTTGAAAATATCTTTGACGAAAAATGGTTTGTGAATAACAACTATATAACGTCCTCTAAGAATGTTTCAATGATTAAAATGAGAGTTTAAATTATATAACCATTGTTGTATATAAACATTATGTGGAAACACATACATGTATAAGTCTTTATTTCTTGAACCGAAGTATGCGTACTTTGTTGATCAGGAAAACCGGAACAAGAGTCCGCGAACCCAGTCCGCGCACTGTCAGAGGTTCTCTTCCCGAGAATTTCTGCTGGAGTTTGTAAACTTGTTACAAACTTATTTCGGGTACTTAAGTCCGCGTACCAAGTTCGCCTACTTAAGTTGGTTATATCTAAAAACGATTATTCGTGAACTTATACTTATATATTAACTAAGGAATGCAAGTTTTCAAACCGTGTCTATAAAGTTCATGAATCGATTCAAGTGAATCAAATCGTTTTTGCTTCGATTGTGTCTTGTATACTTCTATAAGAACTAAGCAATTGAACAACTTTCTAACTAGTTCATTTGAGTCATTTGAACTAGTTATGGTGAAGAAGAATATGGTTAATATGAAAGTGCTCATATGGCTAACCATTTGGTTAACTATTGTTGAACCATAAAATGTACATGTTTGGGTACGGTTACACAAACCAAAAAACGTGCATTTCATTTGTATATAATAAGATAAGTTTTCGATCTAACGGTTGAAACATATTAGCTTGATTCTAATAAGGTTTTCATCTAACGGTGAATATTAAATGCTTTGTTACTAAGCTAACATTGATTGCAAACCCTGATTTGAAATAATATACAAGGGAGAACTCTAGCAACTGGGAAACTTTAGTTGTATTAGCTATAGTTGATTCTCCTTTAACCTTAGGTTTATACCGAGACCCCGTAGGTTAATGACTTGAAGACTTCATTGGGATTGTGAAGCCAGACCGATACTATTTTCTTATAATTGTGTGATATTATCTTTTTGATTCTATCGTGTTGAGTACAATCATAATGATTGGATTGAGACTGATATATGTTAGAGCATTGATCAGTAGAACTCGCATGCGTTGCTATCTCAAGCATGTTTGTCAATTTTAGTGATCAAAACTATAAGTCTTGATTTCTAGTTTACTATAGCTAAGGTCTCGGACTAGGAACGAAAGTGTAGTTGATCTCAAGAACTCCATGGCAATCATCATACAAGACGAAGGACTACTCAAGGAACTGGTGGATCTTTATCGACTAAAAGGTATGTAGAGACTTGAACTTATCTATCACTCAAAAGTCTATTTATCTCCTATCTTGAGACAAAAATCGTTTTGCTATATAGACTTAGATTATACACATTTGGTATTTCGAGCCGAGTATACCTCGCCTATTTATTTCTCGAAATATGTATTGGTGAAGCTTTCGCTTTATCCAAGTTCATCTTCACCTAGTGACAAAAGTCATGTTAAGTTTCAATCACTTTGAAAATTGTTCTAACGAAAAATAGTTTGTGAATAACAACTATATAATGTCCTCTGAGAATGTTTCAATGATTGAAATGAGAGTTTAGACTATATAACCATTGGAGGTGTTTATGGGTGAAAACTATTCCTGACGATTTTGGTAATTTGATGTGTGGATGAGGAATGAATCTAAACCTTAAACAAATGCACTGCGCGGTGAGTGCTTGTAAATTCGAGAGATCAATATGTACAAGTCCGGCCTAAACCAAGAAATGGACGTTCCAGACTTGTTTCGGTCACAAAGTGAAGGAGATGGGGTTGATCTTAGGGAGGGAAGCGAAGAAGGTGTTAAGATTGTGAAGGTGTTGGCTATGTATGACTTGTATCAGAAAGCTGAACTAACTACATGATGTAAGCTATCAGTTCGGATGTTTGAATACGATTGTATCAACACTTGCCTCTGTTATCTCGTCTTGTTCTGTTCTTGTGAAAAAATAGGGCGGAGAAACTATTTATACAAGTCTTTTAGCCTAACCTTCGTATCTCGTGGGAAGTGGAGAAAGTGGACTGATGGAGTAGTGGAGTAGTGTTCTGGTGTCACACGACCAGGCTTGCCCACTTCTCCCATCATCACTAACCGTCCATGACTTCCTGACACATTCTTGTAATGGCGCGTTGTGCGCTGCACGCTGTAAACCGCCAGACCAATACCCCAGTATGTATCCCCCAGTTTGTGACATGATTGATGTCTTGAATTTATGGATCGTGGGACCCACAAAAAGTAGCATGTAATGCTACGATATTTAGGAAATTGATACTTGTGAAGTATCTTGTGTATACTATGCAGGTACTGTATCGAGTATATTCAGCATGTATGAAGCATCGCTGTTTGAGAGTCTCAAAATAATCTCATGTCCAGCCTACTTCATGTGATAGTTTGGAGGTTGCGCAAACAAGTCCTCCCTTGGCCGACCACATGGCGTGGTAGAGTGACGAGTGATGATCACCCTCCGAAATGACCAATTAACTCCTGACCATGGTTGTATAACCAAGCCTATGAAGTTGTACGGACGAGATGGTCTATGAGACACGCATCTGCGACCGTTGGTGAAATTATGGTTTTGGAGTAGGCGCACAAGCACCACTCTTCAGCCTGATCGAATCCAAGATTGGGATACGAATTTTGGCTGGCCGACCGTACATGCATGTAGATGACATGACAGTGTAGGCGCCCATATCCCATTGTCTCACGAAAGTGTGATCTGGGCCACTCAATTTATCCGGCGAAGTTGAGTGGTCGACATCAATTTGTGACAGCAAATTGGTGCCGCAAAAGGCGCACACCGTACCATCTTCGAGCGCGCGTTCCAAGATGACCAGGATTGGTCGGTTTTGGATGATTTCTCCATCGTATAGGTGGTAGGCTGGTGTTCACGTCTATGCCTTACCGTCCCATGAAAAAATGATCTAATCCACTCAATTCGTCCGGAGAAATCGAGCGGTTGAGATTAGTTTGCAATTTGGAAGGAGCGACCATGCATGTTGGAGGCGCGCGATTTGGGATAACCAAGCATGGTATGCCTTGGACGATCAGGTGAGGGAATAGATGGGTCCACGGTGGTCATGTTGGTATGACCGGACCTGCTTAATCTAATCTCGGACCCTCCATTCGTGCCGGAGAAGATAAACGCTCGTGATGCTTAGAAACCCTAATTTTGGATTTCACGGCCATGCGTCATGCCCTGTTTGGGCGTACGAATTAGGATGACCAACCATGGTTGGTCCTGACCGATCAGTCAGGTATGTAGGTGGGCCTACGGTAATTGTGTTGACATGCTCCGTGCCCTTTGAATCTACATCTGCACCCTCCATCTATACCTGCGAAGATAGATGGTTGAGACTGTTTTACGACATGTAATGTGCCACAAACCCTAATTTAGGGTTTTCTGTCCATAATGCTATGGTTTGAACGTTTTGTCAAGCTAGGCCAATCTTTTGGGGAGGTCGACCATGCGGGGCCCGCATTGGCCCGGCAACGGATATTCCATGCCTGCTTGGGGGTTATGGAATCTATCTGGGCCATCCAATCATGCTGGTGGAGTTGTATGGTCATGATCATATACAGACTGATACGGTCAGTCCGGACGCTCAATCGGGCTAGTATAACACACTGAGAGTTGCAGCCTGTACGGGTATTTCGTATATTCTTTCATTATAATGCTTGGAGATTCGCGTTGCTTTGCTGAGAGCAACACTCAGTCGTCATGCCGCACTGATAATGAGTACAGGAAATACAAGGCTGGTTGCGCATTAATTAATAATGCTGGAAATTCACAGGGTATATGGGATTGTTGCTACATGCTCCAACTTGGATGAATTTCGTGTATTTTATTCACAGAATGGGATTGTTGTCACATGCTCCATTCTAGGTGAATTAATAAAGTGAAGTAGTATCCATCACTTATTAATGGCCTTATCTTTTACAAGATGTTAGCGCATAATTTTTAGGTTTTACAATTTTACCCTTAAATGAAAATCCACCATCAACATTAAGTCCCCTTCCTAGCACATAATGGTTACACTATTTTGGGGTAGGTATGAGATGTTGACAAATTTGTACACTGAAATGACCAAGCTAAAGTGAACGCATATTTACCGGATAGGTCGACCTCGTCGGGCGTTGCCCCGGGAGTCCTAGTTAGGGTTGTGAAGAAAGCAAGAATTGATCCGGTGAGTCGTTTTGGTTCCTTTCGTATATATCTGGGCAGATATCGGTCCCTTCCTCGGGTCAAGTGTACTCCCTTTCATCATACAGTAGATGTATGCGATAAGCATCGTTGATTTCTATCCCGAAATAGTATCCTTCATAGGTGGTAAGCAAAGACTTCTTTTTCTCTTGGGATTTTGTCAACTTGCGAGATTATAAATAATAATCTAATGTAGTTGTTCCTTCTATATCTCAGGTACTGCTCCACACTTATCTGATCTTCTGATTGACTGATTGATTTTTTTTTATAAGTTCTTCTTATTTGTAGTTTAACATGGAAGCGGTGGACGACCATCATATCACCTCTCCAGAAAGAAGCTTCGAAGTTGATAAGCCCGAAACCCATGCGCACGAAGAAGTAATGGCTAAGACCGACCTTCCACTTCGCAAAGTTGGCCGTGCTATACAGGGGATGTCTATTTCGCACATGTGTATTGCCAGGGGACGTATCGTGCCCTTTTAGCTGCGATTGACATGGAGGAGCGGTGGAGGCGCGAGGAAGCGTTGCAGGCACCAATAAGCGCAAGGGCAAAAAGATTTTCAGCGCGGTTGAAGAGGCGGAGGGTTGAGCATAAACGACCTCCAAATGAAGATAAGTGCGATTACCCAATCCAGGACAGTGTGATAATTCTCGATTCTGACACAGATGAACCTGAATATTTGAAAGCAACCGGCGCGACTCCTGATGTTACTGTGGCCTTTGATGATCCTGCTGATGATGTTGGGATGAAGTGCATTTCTACGGAAACATCTGATGCGGAAGCTGAGGCAGATCCGAAGGGAGGAGCATCACCTGCGAAAACGTCTATTGCAAAAGATGAGGTAGATCCGAAGGGAGGAGCATCACCTGCGGAAACGTCTGATGCAGAAGCTGAGGTAGATCCGAAAGGAGGAACATCAACATGTGATGGCATTGAAGCAGATTCTTGACGGTGGTGTAGGCGCGGTCGACCCCCTTGACGACTAAAACCTCTTTTCTTCTTTTCTTTTTTCTTTCCAAGTATATTCCATAATTTGTGAACATCTTCCTTGTACTCAGTGGGAGCCGAGTTCAAGGTTTTCTTTTATTTGATTTTTTGAATAAAGGTTTTTACTTTATAGCCCTTTGTCCTATATTTATGATGCAAGATCTTCTTGGCCTTGCTGGGGTAAGTGGCTCAAAGCTCCTTCCCTTTCCGCGCACATCTTTTCCCTCAACTCTTTTCGGGATGTTTTTGCTTAGGGTTTCTTTCCTGACCTGCTCTAGTGGGTTGGTTTAGGGATAAAGAGGTTCTCAGATGGAAATAATACTTCAATTAATTTGAAATTTGAAAATCGAAACCCTAATTATGAATGCAAGTATTGCAATCATTTTCTAGAGGAATTACAAATATGATGTGAAATTGTAAGGGAAAACACACTGGAGGAAGTAGCACAACATCTTAAAGCGTGTAGGATGCTGGAAAGTGATAGCACAACATCTTAAGTACGGTAGGGTTTGATCCACCGTGAGTGAATTTTTATGCCTTCTAGCTTGTCAGCATTGATGAGTTTGCAGTAGACGCCTAGGATGACATCTTCTACCAGGTATGGTTCATCCTCCTTCTCGGTGGGTGAATTAGGTGAGGTAGCCATTTTCACCGTAATGCTTTTGACCTTGAATGTTGTTGTCTTCGCTACTAGGTCTTCAATTCCGAATGGGTTTCGGCGTATAGACATCAGGGTCTTGGTTTTGTCATTTTTGATCGAGACAGCTTCTAGACTCCTGATAAATTATTTAAAGGGGCCGGCCTCCCATTCGTATCTCTTAGCCAAGGTTGATTTTTTGGCTAGAGCCAGTCCCCAGGACTTACCAGAATGAGGTGCGGTTGGTTGTAAAAAGGGTTGCGTGATGAGACTTACTTGAGATCTAAACCTTTCAACGTACGCTTATAGGCTCTCCCGGGGAAGTTGTGTACATTGGAAAGTTGTTGGTGCGGCAACAAACAGTCGTCGGGTCCAGAAGGCGTGTTGGAGATTCTTTCAAGTATCGAAGACGGTAGAGGATAGACTCCTAGCATTGCCCTGTTGTCATGCATTCAAGGGCGTCCTAGGATCATATCATAGTTGGGATGATCTTTGACTATGTAAAACTTTGCTTGGGTGATGCCATATGCATCTCTGAGTTCTCCTTCTGGATCCTTAACCACAGTTGGGTGACGAGTAGCTTCCTGCTTCGGAATCTTTGCCGCTCTCAAGGTCTTGACAGTAATGATGTTATATTTGGAGGCCATATCAATCAACGCGCTATCGAACTCAACGTTTCTCAAATGAGTGATGGTTAGGAGTCCCCAGTTTCCTTTGCTCGCATCTTTCAGGAAAGACTGGGGTTCTTGGACTGCTTCTGGATACAAACGCCTTCCCGATACAACGCGGTTGAGAGCTGTAAATATGTCTTGACGCTATCCCTTAGAGAAATACAAGATTTCACACAAGCGCTCCATCATAGATTGTACAGTCTTGTGAACAGAATCCCCAGAAATTATACATTTCCTGATAGGAAGATGATCTCTATGAACACCTTCATTTCCAAGTTGGAGTTCTCATGTCTCTATCTTTTCCCTGAAGATTTGTTTCAGCCTGTTACAATATTTAGTTGGATGGTGAATGAATCTATGGTAGCAGTAGTATTTAGGGTCCGCCATGTCTTTCTCAGTTGGAGGACGTTTGATATGAGGCATCTTGATGGCATCGTCTTGTATCCACACTTCTAAGAGTTATACCACTTCATTCATGGGGAAAGGAAAACCTGTATCTTCGGTGTCTTGTGCAGGAGTTTTGTCCGCTCCTTCCGAGATGAAGTCTTGTGTGTCGGGGATGCCCGCTTGGTTTGTTGTTCCGTCGCCGAAGATTTCCTTTTTTCTCCTTCGCCTAATACACTCACAGAAGGACCAGTGTTGTATTGCTTGTTCGTGAGACGCCTGCTTCCTCGACTTTCACATGAATCTTCACTTCGAACAACTATGGTTCTTTCTAGCAATGATGGTGCGGTTGTTACTGAACGTTTGGAAGCTTCATGGAGTTCAGAGAACGTTTGAAAGCCCAGATTCACTAATAGAGCGCAATATATGGGTATCATCCTATTGATGCACAAATCCACCAATTTTCGTTCGGTGACGTTCGGGTCATGACAATCCAATGCTTGGGTTCTGAAACTCTAAACGAAGTCGTTGGGATGCTCGTTGTTCCGCTGAAGAATTCTTCCTAGAACTGAAAAGGTGATCTGTTCGGACACGAAGAAATACTTTCTGTAGAAAGTACTGACCATCTCGTTCCAATTGGATATGTTGTTAGGTGCGATGTTGTTATACCAGGTGTACTCCCTTCCCGTAAGTGACTTTGAAAATTCTTTTAGGCGGAGAACATGATTGTATTCATGCTCCCCCAAAGATTCTAAGAATCTATAGACGTGTTCACAAGCATTACCAGTACCATCGTAGAGGGAGAATTGGGAAGAGGAATTCGTTGCACATCTTGAGGGTACGACGGCTGATGCTGTTGTACATCCATTCGGCCCCCTTTGCCTCGATTTTGGAGAAGTCGTTCCAGGTCCTCACGTGTGATGAATTTGGATGGTTGGTTCCTTTCTCTTGGGCATTCAGTAGAAATGCGAGTTTCCTCATCCGTGTGGTCCAGGATAGAAATATCTCCCCCGGGTTGTCGTGAACCTTGCCGCAATCGTTTAGTCAAAGTTTTGAGGAAAGTGAGTACCTCTTTCTGAGTTGTGGCCATATCCGTTTGGATCTTAGCCAGAACTTCCTGTTTTTCCATTAAGTATGCAATGGTAACAGGTGGTGGTCCTCCTCTTGTCCCTCCGGCTCCTCGTCCTGATGAAGGGGTGAGAGTTGTTGCTCTGGTGACCATCGGAGGCGTCACACTTGAGGAGATGCCTGGATTATCGGCTGCTTTGGCTCTGGTGATGGGAGGTGTTACACTTACTGGAATATTTCCTGCTATGCTGGAGCTGATGGTAGAGGTGATGGCTCTACGAGATGTATTGACTACAGCAGCTCCACTGATAGGTACATCGACACCGGGAGTGTTATCCACACTAGTTCCATCAAAATTGATTGCTGATCCAGACCTGAGTTCCACCATATTGAAATGAATTGTTGATTGAATTGGTTCTAAGATCTACCCTTTTGAAATCGAAAAAATCGAATCGGATTTCGAAGAAATTGACTTTACAACCGATAAATTAATCTCCCACTGTGGTCGCCAATTGTTTATGGGTGAAAATTATTCCTGCCGATTTTCGTAATTTGGGGTGTGTGGATGAGGAATGAATCTAAAACTTAAACAAATACACTGTGCGGTGAGTGCTTGTAGATTCGAGAATCTGTGCAAGTCCGGCCTAAACCAAGAAATGTCCGTTCCAGACTTGTTTCGGTCACAAAGTGAAGGAGATGGGGTTGATCTTATGGAGGGAAGCGAAGAAGGTGTTGAGATTGTGAAGGTGTTGGCTATGTATGACTTGTATCAGAAAGCTGAACTGACTTACATGATGTAAGCTATCAGTTTCGGTGTTTGAATACAATTGTATCAATACTTGTCTCTGTTATCTCGTCTTGTTCTGTTCTTGTGAAAAAATAGGCGGAAAACTTATTTATACAAGTCTTTTAGCCTAACCTTCGTATCTTGTGGGAAGTGGAGAAAGTGGAGTGATGGAGTAGTGGAGTAGTGTGTTGGTGTCACACGACCAGGCTTGCCCACTTCTCCCTTCATCACTAACCGTCCATGACTTCCTGACATGTTCTTGTGATGGCGGGTTGTGCGCTGCACGCTGTAAACCGCCAGACCAATACCCCAGTATGTATCTCCCATTTTGTGACATGATTGATGTCTTGAACGTGTGGATCGTGGGATCCAAAAAAAGTAGCATGTAATGCTACGTTATTTAGAAAATTGATACTTGTAAAGTATCGTGTGTATACTATGCATGTACTGCATCGAGTATATTCAGAATGTATGAAGCATCGCTATTTGATAGTCTCAAAATAATCTCATGTCCAGCTACTTCATGTGATAGTTTGGAGGTTGCGCAAACAAGTCCTCCCTCGGCCGACCACATGGCGTGGTAGAGTGACGGGTGGTGATCACCATGACTCTGCACTGACTAATTAACTCCTGACTAGGGTTGTATAACCAAGCCGGCGAAGTTGGACGGACGATATGGTCTCTGAGATACGCATCTGCGACCGTTGGTGAAATTAGGGTTTTGGAGTAGGCGCACAAGCACCACTCTTCAGCCTGATCGAATCCAAGATTGGGATACGAATTTTGGCTGGCCGACCATACATGCATGTATATGACATGACAGTGTAGGCGCCCATACCCCATTTTCTCACGAAAGTGTGATCTTGGCCACTCAATTTATCCGGTGAAGTTGAGTGGTCGAGATTAATTTGCGACAGCAAATTGGTGCCGCAAAAGCCGCACACCGTACCATCTTCGAGGGTGCATTCCAAGATGACCAGGCTTGGACAATTGCTCCAGCGTTTAGGTGGTAGGCTGGTGTTCACGCCTATGCCTTACCGTCCCATGAAAACATGATCTAAGCCACTCAATTCGTCCGGAGAAATCGAGCGGTTGAGATTAGTTTGCAATTTGGAAGGAGCGACCATGCATGTTGGAGGAGCGCGATTTGGGATAACCAGGCATGGTATTCATTGGACGATCAGGTGAGGGAATAGATGGGTCCATGGTGGTCATGTTGGTATGACCGGACCTGCTTAATCTAATCTCGGACCCTCCATTCGTGCCGGAGAAGATGAACGCTCGTGATGCTTAGAAACCCTAAATTTGGGTTTCACGGCCGTGCGTCATGCTCTGTTTGGGCGTACGAATTAGGATGACCAACCATGGTTGGTCCTGACCGATCATTTAGGTATGTAGGTGGGCCCACGGTGATTGTGTTGACATGCTCCGTGCCCTTTGAATCTACATCTGCACCCTCCATCTATACCTGCGAAGATGGATGGTTGAGACTGTTTTGCGAAACATGTAATGTGCCGCAAACCTTTATTTAGGGTTTTCCGTCCATACTGCTATGGTTTGAACGTTTTGGCAAGCTATGCCAATCTTTTGGGGAGGCCGACCATGCGGGGCCCGCATTGGTCCGACAACGGATATTCCATACCTGCTTGGGGGTTATGGAATCGATCTGTGCCATCCAACCATGTTGGTGGAGTTGGATGGTCATGATCATATCCATACTGATACGGTCAGTCCGGATGCTCAATCGGGCTAGTATAACACACCGAGAGTGGCTCAATCGGGCTAGTTGCATCCTGTACGGGTATTTCGTACATGCTTTCATTATAATGCTTGGAGATTTGTGTTGCTCTGCTGAGAGCAACACTCAGTCGTCATGCCATACTGATAATGAGTACAAGAAATATAAGGCTGGTTGCGCATTAATTAATAATGCTGGAAATTCATAGGGTATATGGGATTGTTGCTACATGCTCCAACCTGGATCAATTTCGTGTATTTTATTCATATAATGGGATTGTTGTCACATGCTCCATTCTAGGTGAATTAATAAAGTGAAGGAGTATCCATCACTTATTAATGGCCTTATCTTTTACAAGATGTTAGCGCATAATTTTTAGGTTTTACAATTTTACCCTTAAATGAAAATCCACCATCAACAAGTGGATATAAGCATTGTTTTGGAAACACATATATGTATAAGTCCTTATTGATTGAACCAAAGTTTGTGAACTTTGTTGATCAAGTAACACTGGGGAAGTGCGTGACCTAAGTCCGCGAACCCAGTCTGTGAACTGGCGAAGTTCTCAAACCCGAAAATTTCTGCTGGAGTTTTTGAACTCAATCCGGGAACTTAAGTCCGCGAACCCAGTCCACGAACTTGAGTACGTTATGTCTAAAAACGATATTTCTGAGCTTATCTTTATAAACTTAGCAATGCAATTGCAAACCGTGGATATATAGTTCATCAACCGATTCGAGTGAATCAAATCGTTTTTGCTTCAATTATGTCTTGTGTAGTACATGAGATTTACTTGCAATTGAACAACTCTCTAACTAGTTCATTTGAGTCATTTGAACTAGTTATGGTGAAGAAGAATACGGTTGATATGAAAGTTATCATATGCTAACCATTTAGTTAACTATTGTTGAACCAACTAATATACAAGTTTGGGTACGGTTACACAAACCTAGAAACGTGCATTTCATGTGTGTATAACAAGCTATGTTTTCGATCTAACGGTTGATAAATATTAGCTTGAATTTAATCAGGTTTCCATCTAACGGTGAATATTGAATGCTTTGTTCCAAGATAACATTGATTGCAAACCCTGATTTCAAAGACTATATAAGGGAGAACTCTAGCAACTGGTATTTATGGGTAACAATCGTTTGTGCCGATTTCGGTAAATTCGGTAAGTGAGTGAGAAATTGGTTTAAACCCTAAACAAATGTGCTGCACGTTGAGCACTTTTTAGATTCTAGAGATCAATCTGTACAAGTCCGGCCTAAACCAAGAAATGGCCGTTCTAGACTTTCTTCGGTCACAAAGTGGAGGAGAAAGGTTTATTTGGGGAGGGAAGCAAAGAAAGGTGTTGAGACCAGAATAATTATGGGAGAGTAGTGTCTCGACTTGTATCAGAAAGTGAAAAGCTTTAGAAGCTTGCAAGAGATGAAATCTTTTTGGAGAGCTTGCAAAGTTTCCTTTTCTGAGAGTGTTGTGTTTTTCTCTTGACCGAGACTTGTTGTCTGGTGGAAATAAGTAAGACCTATTTATACAAGTCGAGATTGAAACGTACCATAGCCTCATGAAGAAAGAGAGTAAAGGGTGAAATAATGGGAGGAGGTGGTAACCGCATGGTGTTTATGGGTGAAAACGTTTTCACCATTATTTCCTCATTTATTTGATCGCTTTATTCCTATTCACGCTTTCTTAAAGTGAGCGCGTAGTGTACGCTGCATGATGTGACCGCCAAACCAAGACCCTAGAAAACATCCCTCAGTTTGTGTTGATGTCTCGAGTGTTGGTTACACTTTGAGCGCGAGTGGCAATGCCAGGCTGCAAGTGGCGCTTGTGGCATGTGCGAAATGCCTTTGTTGCAGGTTGCACCTTGAGTGCAAGTGGAAATTCCAGAGCTGCTAGTGGCGCGTGTGGCATGTGAGGAATGCCTTGGTGGTAGGTTGCACGTTGAGTGCAAGTGGCCATGCCAAAGCTGCCAGTGGCGCGTGTGGAATTCCTTGGTGGTAGGTTGCACGTTGAGTGCAAGTGGCAATGACAGAGCTGCTAGTGGCGCGTATGGCACGTGCTAATGGAATGTGCGGAATGCCTTGGTGGTAGGTTGCACGGCTTGCAAATTAGGCTACCAGCGAGCGTGTTTGGCATGTGCCAATGGCACGCACGGCTATTAGGGCCAAGACTAGGTAATAAAAGCTACCAGTGAGCGCGTTGGCATGTGCTAATGGCACGCTCGGACATTAGGGCCACGGCTAGGTAATGAAAGCTACCAGTGAGCGCGTTGGCATGTGCCAATGGCACGCTCGGCCATTAGGGCCACGACTAGGTAATGAAAAGCTTCCAGTGAGCGTGTTGGCATGTGCTAATGGCACGCTCGGCCATTAGGGCCACAGCTAGGTACTGAAAAGCTTCCAGTGAGCGTGTTGACATGTGCCAATGGCACGCTCGGCCATTAGGGCCACGTCTTGGTAAGAAAAGCTGCCAGTGAGCATATTGGCATGTGCCAATGGCACGCTCGGCCATTAGGGCCACGTCTTGGTAAGAAAAGCTGTCGGTGAGCGTGTTGGCATGTGCCAACGACATGCGTGTCCAATTTGGCCTAGGTTGCACGGTTAGGGACAAGGTAAGGGTGTTTGGCTTGGCGTGGTGTGACAAGCATAGCTAGGGCCAAGGCAAAGTGTGTTTGGCATGGCGCGTCTAGCTTGGGCTAGGTTTGGCTGGCATCATTTTCCATTGGCACAGAGGTGCGGCTAGCATGGTTGGCATGCTTTTGCGCGTTTGGTGTGGCTGGCATAGCAAGGGCCAAGGCAGAGTGCGTTTGGCATGGCGCGGCTATCTTGGGCCAGGTATGGCTGGCATGATTTTCCATTGGCACAGAGGTGCGGCTAGCATGGTTGGCATGCTTTGGCGCGTTTGGTGTGGCTGGCATGATTTGACATAGGCACAAAGGTGCGGCTAGCATGGTTGGAATGCTTTGGCGAAGTTGGTGTGACTAGCATAGCTAGGGCCAAGGAAGAGTGCGTTTGGCATGGCACAGCTAGCTTGGGATAGGTGTGGCTGTCATGATTTTCCATTGGCACAGAGGTGCGGCTAGCATGGTTGACATGCTTTGGCGCGTTTGGTGTGGCTGGCATGATTTTCCATTGGCACAGGGGTGCGGCTAGCATGGTTGACATGCTTTGGCGCGGTTGGTGCGACTGGCATAGCTAGGGCCAAGGCAGAGCGTGCTTGGCATGGCGCAGCTAGCTTGGGCTTGGTGTGGCTGACATGACTTGCCATTGGCACAGATGTGAATTAGGGTTTTGCTCGTTGTAACCCTAATTTGAAAAAATACCCCCCATTAATTACTGACTACATGTATTAAATGTTCTAATAAATATGTCACCGGTGACATTAGGTTATTATGGGCTTTACAATTTTACCCTTTGTCTAAAAACCACCATCAATATTAAGTCCCCTGCTTAGCTCGGAACATGATCTTTTTTGCGAGGTAAGCATAAGATCGTGACAAACTATCAACAGTGAATCTTAAAGAGAATTGAGGATGCTTTTCTGACCTTTTTTATAGATAGGATTTGGAATCCTTGCCTCTGGCAGTTTTGCATAAATCGGGAGGCTGGCACAATTGGGAAGCTGGGAAGCTGTGCGTCCTTAGGAAACTGGGAACTAGGCCCAAGTTGGGAAGTTGGCGGCATTGGGAATTGACGTGAGTTGGGAAGCTGGGCGGCATTGGGAAACGGGAAGCTAGGCGTCCTTGGGAGTTGGCGCAAGTTGCATGCTAGCTTGGTGGGGCCGGCTTAAACTGGGAAGCTGGTGCAAGTTGGGAGACTGACCAGGATGGGGAAGCTTGCACGTATTGGGAAGATGGCGCCGGTTGGGAAGATGACGTTGGTTGGGAAGATGGCGCGGATTGGGAAGCTCTTGCAAGGGAGACGCTTGCGGTTTAGGGTTTGACACGCCGAAACCCTAATTGGCGCCCTTCACTAAAGTTTCTGTAGAATCCTCGTTCGGAGTCATATTTTCGATGTCCGCATATGTATCTTTAAACCCAGGAAATTTCCAAGCTTTAACAAAGAAGATTTTTGAATTTTGAGCATGTTTAGGGGATGAAAAACGCGAAACGGTAAAATTCCAGGAGGTTTTCAGAACTTTTCCAGGTTGCGTGTTGTCTGATGTTCTGGTCACCTCTCCTTGCTCGTTCATCCGATTGCCATGAAATTGTGACATGTTGTAGGTAACATCCATGCAAATAGAATGGTACATAAAACAACACTATATTTCACACCAATTGCTCCCAGTTCGTAATTCAACACGGGGTAGTGTAAATTTTCCTCAGTTGAGTTTGTTTGGAAAACGTGTTTCATGACTTTTAGTACTTATTGCACATGTTGTAGAAGCATAATAAGGAACTTTAATGATGTTAGTTCACTTACATTTTTAATTTTATGATCGTACTGCCACGCTTGATCCATCCTAATCCCATGTAATCTTCGTATTAGGTGCTTAACAACGAAGTTGGGAATCATGAGTCCACTAGTACGAGCAACCCTGGAGTTGTTGATGATGAACCACTTGCACCTCCAGGTTATGAAGTATTGATTTACAATGCAGTGGAAGTGGCAAAAATCCTAATTGAGTCTCAGATGGTGGAACCCGAATCGAGAATAGTAGAAACTGCTTCGTCGGAGGTTGCCCCCATGGGCAGCCTACTCTCATTACATCTCCTTGAATTCCCCGTCCACATATTTTGATATGATCCTATCGTACTCTTCTGGATGTGATAGTGGGATGCTCAGAAATTACTTAATGAAATATTCTGATAGTGCAGGCTTGGGACTCTCCACGACACCGTAAAGTGTTGAAAGCGTCTTCTAGACAGAGAGATGATGATATTCTTGCGATGTACCCTTGAAGAGTAGATGACCTTGTTGTGAGTGCGACTTTTTGGTTGACTGTGTCTTCTACGCTTTGACAGTGAAGGGATTCCGTGTATATCCTCAGTCCTCAAGCATGGTTTACATGTTTCCATATTTGTAGTAATTGCTGCTGCGGTGAGGCTCTGGTTGGTATTAACAAGTGAGCGACACCAGTTCTTGGTAGGAGATGTAATCAGAAGAGACTACATTATCTTGGTAACAAAGTAAGTTGGATGGAATTGTATGGGCTTCCGTGGAAGTAAAAATATTGGCTGGATGTGACTATGATCCTTGACATGAAGAAGAGGCGTTGAAGCATCTTCGTCTCTCGGTGAGGATGTTGAAACTTAGGAATCTAAACGTTAAAGTTTTGGCTTCAGACCCTGGAGCAGCTTATGGAGAGAATGCTGAAGCGGAGCGGTTGCGTTAATCAGTGTGTTGTCAAACCGGACATCCTTCAAGTGAATATTGGTTAGGAATCCTTGGTTCCTACTATCAACCGTCCTTTAGTTTGGGAGCGGCTTCTCTGGTTGGAAACAGATGCTTCCCTAATGCAGTACGGTTGAGGGCTGCAGATATGTCTTGACGTTGTGCCTTGGGGAAACATAGAATTTCACATGAATGTTTCATTATGGACCGCACAGTTTTGTGGGCGAAGTCCCCAGAAATCATGCGTCCCTTGACAGGAATAGAGTCTTCGTGAACCCAGGGGGTTTGATGATTTGCTTCGATTTTGGAGAAGTCGTTCCTGATCTTTACATGTGATGAAATTGGATTGCTGCTTCCCTACGGGGTGTTCAAATGCAATGGTAGAAGGATGCAGGCTGCCAGCGCTGAGAAGATGCAAACTGGAAGTGCAAGTGTGACGCAAGCTGTCAGTGCTGGAAAAGATGCAAGATGCAAGTGCTGGAAAGGATGCAGGCTGTCGGCACATGGTGTGGTATTGTGGCCGGTCATGTGCGTGTTGCATGTGTGCCTGACATGTGCGTCTGGCATGTGCGTCCGGTAAGTGCGTCTGGTAAGCGCGTCTGGCAAGCGCGTCTGGTTTTGTCTTGGACGAGGACTGTTGGCGCTAGAACTTTAGCTATCAAGCTGTAATGATAGCGCGGGAGGCTTCTTTCTATGGGACGGTGGAATCGATACCTGGAAGGCGTGCAGTGTGGATCATGGAATGCTAGTGTTAGCGGTAGCGTGGTAGCAACAAAGTGGGCAAGCATATTCTGGCTATGCACTCCAGCGTTCCTCCTTCAGTTTGTTCTCCTCTTTTTTGTTGGTGCAAACCTTAGCCATAGGTATGCCTTCCATAAATCTGTAGTAATATAGTTCCTCTCTTCGAATATTATTGTAGTATCATCATCTATTTCATGAATAGTAACTGGCAACCGTTATGATGTAAAGTCGGTATGCATGGTGATGCAACAAAGAGTTGGAGATGAAACAGGCGGTCCTCCAAATGACGAATGACGTCTTCTTCGAGAAAAGTAAACCATTGTTGAATGGCTTCCTTTGCACTTCTGTCTTCTAAAATTCTTCTGTGTTTTTTTTTTGAAAGGCAAATGAAACACTTGGCTTATGGTTTCGATTTTCTGGATTTCTAGGTTGATAGGAAAGTGTTACATATGAGGGTTTTGGGTTATTATTCGGGATGAACTGTTTTTGGATATGGAAGATATGAAAAGATGAATATGTGGTTCCTCTTTTTTTTTAGGGATGATGTCGCTTTTTGGTTATGATACGAACATCCCAGGGAAGATATGGAATCGTGAACATTGTGTGTTGGTAGATGACATGGGACAGGACATAACATGGCTTTTGGTTTTATCATTCCCGTGAAAACTTGAAATGGTAAACCATATATATTCTGTCTAGGCAAGACTTACTCGGTTTCTCGGATCTCCTGATGATAAGGGATCCTCGTGTGTAAGATCGGATTTCGCGGAAAGCACCACTGTGATTGTGTAAAGTCCTCGGTCTTTTTAAGATAATTGATGACTGGACCGTTTTCTTTCGATTTCTGTGAAGTCCCCACCCGTTTCATGTAGCTTCACGACTGGTAACCAGGCTGTCTTTCAGTTCTTGTGAAGTCCCCATCCATTTCATGTAGTTTCACGACTGGTAACCAGGATGTCTGGTAGTCGAGTTGTAGATCCCCAAATAGATTGATTTCTTCTGCCGTCCTGATGCCTGGATCGAAGTATGAGATCCAAAGATGATATGTAACCGAAAGATCAATCCTCCCGCTGTGGTCGCCAATTGTTTATGGGTAAAAATCGTTTCTGCCGATTTCGGTAAATTCGGTAGGTGAGTGAGAAATTGGTTTAAACCCTAAAAAATATGCTGCACGTTGAGCACTTTTTAGATTCGAGAGATCAATCTGTACAAGTCCGGCCTAAACCAAGAAATGGTCGTTCCATACTTGCTTCGGTCACAAAGTGGATGAGAAGGGTTGATTTGGGAAGGGAATCAAAGAAAGGTGTTGAGACCAGAATAATTCTGGGAGAGTAGTGTCTCGACTTGTATCAGAAAGTGAAAAGCTTCGGAAGCTTGCAAGAGATGAAATCTTTTTGGAGAGCTTGCAAAGTTGCCTTTTCTGAGAGTGTTGTGTTTTTCTCCTGACCGAGACTTGTTGTCTGGTGGAAATTGGTAAGAGCTATTTATACAAGTCGAGATTGAAACGTACCATGGCCTCATGAAGGAAGAGAGTAAAGGGTGAAATAATGGGAGGAGGTGGTAACCGCATGGTGTTTATGGGTGAAAACGTTTTCACCATTATTTCCTCATTTATTTGACCGCTTTATTCCTATTCACGCTTTCTTAAAGTGAGTGTAGTGTACGCTGCATGCTGTGACCGCCAAACCAAGACCCTGGAAAGCTTCCCCCAGTTTATGTTGATGTCTCAAGTGTTGGTTGCACCTTGAGTGCGAGTGGCAATGCCAGGATGTAAGTGGCGCGTGTGGCATGTGCGGAATTCCTTTGTTGCGGGTTGCACCTTGAGTGCAAGTGGAAATGCCAGAGCTTCTAGTTGCGCGTGTGGCATGTGCCAATGGTATGGGTGGAATTTCTTGGTGGTAGGTTACACGTTGAGTGCAAGTGGCCATGCCAAAGCTGCCAGTGGCGCGTGTGGCATGTGCGGAATGCCTTGGTGGTAGGTTGCACGTTGAGTGCAAGTGGAAATGCCAGAGCTGCTAGTGGCGCGTGTGGCATGTGCGGAATGCCTTGGTGGTAGGTTGCACGTTGAGTGCAAGTGGAAATGCCAGAGCTGCTAGTGGCGCGTGTGGCATGTGCGGAATGCCTTGGTGGTAGGTTGCACGACTCGCAAATTAGGCTACCAGCGAGCGTGTTTGGCATGTGCCAATGGCACGCACATCCATTAGGGCCACGACTAGGTAATAAAAGCTACAAGTGAGCGCGTTGGCATGTGCCAATGGCATGCTCGTCCATTAGGGCCACGACTAGGTAATGAAAGCTACCAGTGAGCGCGTTGGCATGTGCCAATGGCATGCTCGGCCATTAGGGCCACGACTAGGTAATGAAAAGCTGCCAGTGAGCGTGTTGGCATGTGCTAATGGAACGCTCGGCCATTAAGGCCACGTCTAGGTAATAAAAAGTTTCCAGTGAGTGTGTTGGCATGTGCCAATGGCATGCTCGGCCATTAGGGCCACAACTTGGTAAGAAAAGCTGCCAGTGAGCGTGTTGGCATGTGCCAATGGTATGCGTGGCCAATTTGGCCTAGGTTGCACGGTTAGGGCCAAGGTAAGGGTTTTTGGCTTGGCGTGGTGTGACTAGCATATCTAGGGCCAAGGAAAAGTGTGTTTGGAATGGCGCGGATAGCTTGGGCTAGGTGTGGATGGCATCATTTGCCATTGGCACAGAGGTGCGGCTAGCATGGTTGGCATGCTTTGGCGCGTTTGGTGTGGATGGCATAGATAGGGCCAAGGCAGAGTGTGTTTGGCATGGCGAGGCTGGCTTGGTCCATGTGTGGCTGGCATGATTTTCCATTGGCACAGAGGTGCGGCTAGCATGGTTGGCATGCTTTGGCGCGTTTGGTGTGGCTGACATGATTTTCCATTGGCACAAAGGTGCGGCTAGCATGGTTGGAATGCTTTGGCGCGGTTGGTGTGACTAGCATAGCTAGGGCCAAGGCAGAGTGCGTTTGGCATGGCACAAATAGCTTGGGATAGGTGTGGCTGGCATGATTTTCCATTGGCACAGAGGTGCGGCTAGCATGGTTGACATGCTTTGGCGCGTTTGGTGTGGCTGGCATGATTTTCCATTGGCACAAGGGTGCGGCTAGCATGGTTGGAATGCTTTGGCGCGGTTGGTGTGACTATCATAACTAGGGTCAAGGCAGAGCGCACTTGGCATGGCGCAGCTATCTTTGGCTATGTGTGTCTGGCATAACTTGCCATTGGCACGGAGGGAAATTAGGGTTTTGCTTGTTGTAACTTTAATTTGAAAAAAATACCCCCCATTAATCACTGACTACATGCATTAAATGTTCTAATAAATATGTCATCGGTGACATTGGGTTATTCTGGGCATTACAATTTTACCATTTGTCTAAAAACCACCATCAACAACTGGGAAACCTAATCCCCACACATTCTGTGTGATACTAGTTGTGCTAAGCTAGAGTCGATTCTCCTTTCACCTTTGGTTTCTTCTTCTAAACTAGGTTAACGACTTAAAGACTTCATTGGGATTGTAAAGCCAGACCGATACTACTTTTCTTGTAGTTGTGTGATCTGATCTTGCTGTTTCTATCGTACGAGTACAATTGTAATAATTGGCTTGAGATTTCTATCTCCGATAGGAAAGATAAAAACTAGTCACGCACTTGTCCGGTTTCATTTGATCAACAAAGTTCACAAACTTTTGTTCAAGTGCTAAGGACTTATACATATATGTGTTACCACAATAATGTTTTTATCCCCTAGTGGTTATATTGTCTAAACTCTCATTTCAATCATTGAAACATTCTCAGAGGACGTCATATAGTTGTTATTCACAAACTAGTTTTCATCAGAGCGATTTCCAAAGTGATTGAAACATAACATGACTTTCGTCACTAGGTAAAGATGAACTTGGCTAAAGCGAATGCTTTACCAACACATATTTCAAGAAATAGATAAGCGAGATATACTCAGCTTGAAATATCATATACGTATATTCTTAGTCTATATAGTAATACGACTTTTGTCTCAAGATATGAGATAGAGTAGATAGACTTTTGGGTGATAGAGAAGTTCAAGTCTCCACATACCTTTTAGTCGATGAAGATCCACTGGTTCCTTGAGTAGTCATTCGTCTTGTATGATGATTGCCATTGAGTTATTGAGATCAACTACACTTTCTATCCTAGTTTGATACCTTAGCTATAGTAGACTAGAAATCAAGACTTTATAGTTTTGATCACTAACATTGACAAACATGCTTGAGATAGCAATGCATGCGAGCTCGATCGAGCAATGCTCTAACCACAAACATCTTCGTCTCATCGTTTGCGATTCTACAATATCTTCTTTCGCCGCGTCGATTAAGATTATTGCGAGGTGATTGATAATACTGAGCTTTTCTTTGGGAAAATAAGTATGGTTTATCAATTGGTTCCTGTTCACCTTGATTTATCAAAAGACGGAACAAAACTCGTAGGTATTTCTGTAAGAGACATATTTATCTATTACCGTAGACTTTTCTGTGTGATACATATTTGTTGATTAAAGTCTTCGACTTTGGGTCGTAACAACTCTTAGTTGTGGGTGAGATCAGCTAAGGGAATCTCGTGCGTAGTATCCTGCTGGTATCAGAGATATAAGGAGCACAAATGTACCTTGGATCAGTGTGACATTGATTGGGATTCAACTACAGTCCAGACCGAAGTTAGTTTGTAGTAGGCTAGTGTTTGTAGCGGCTTAATACAATGTGTATTCAATCTGGACTAGGTCCTAGGGTTTTTCTGCATTTGCGGTTTCCTCGTTAACAAAACTTCTGGTGTCTGTGTTATTTCTTTTTTCGTATTATATTTTGTTATATAATTGAAATATCACAGGTTGTGTATTGTATCAATCAATTTCCAATCAACAACATTGGAAATTGATTGATCCTTGGATATTGCTCTTTGGTACCATCTGATGCGTGTCGTAGGTGCACTCAAATTAAATTACTTATTTCCACACAATTAACTGGTAATATAATGGAAGTAAGGATCGTTCCCACGAAGAGCAGGGAGATTAAGTTGTCAAAAGTGTCACAATTGGGGGTCTTGTTTTAGATTGTAAATAAAGTAAATAAAGCAATTGAAAATAATTAAGTTGCAAGCAATGGAGAAAAATATGATCAGGGAATCCTTCTTCGTTACTAAACCGTCATCAAGTTATTATATTCATCCATTAATATAATTAATCACAGATTATTACCAACCGTGGAATAACAGCTAGCTCAGTGTTATCCCCTAAATTCCTTATATCATTGAGTACGGAAGCTCTCCAATACCAGATTTTATTCGTCTAAACCACCTAGTAGTAGCTCACTCAAGGTGTAATTTCTCCGAATGCTTTATCTTTTGTGAATTATAGATTGATCCTAGTAGTTAGACTCTTAGCTCAAGGTCCACTTTCTAGTGTTGTTTATACACACAATTGCTACACAGAATCCCTTTGTAAGTTCTTGTGTTCTCTACTTTTGTATGAATTATTCGACTATTACTTATCTCCTAACTCAATACTAGCATTTGAGTGAATCAACAAATTAATTCAGTTGGCCACCTAAACAATCTATCAATTAATCATAAATATTCTATTTAGTATAAACAATCAATAATCATGTGAAGAACTTCAAAATAGATTTATATAATAACTCAAATCATGTCTAGAACTTAGAATTCATCCCCAATCACTAAGAAGTTTAGCTACTCATGGTATTAACAAAACCCATGAGTTTCATATAATAAAATGGTAAAGAAATAGTTACGGTGATGAATTGCTCCAAAACCCTACCTTTTCTTCTCTTGAGTCCTTCTCTCCAAAAACTTGATTAAAAGATTACATGATTGATCCAAAAATATTAGAAGTTCTCTTAAATAGGTATCCAAGTTGTTGTTGTACCCGTGCGCCAAATCCCGGTCGAATGGTTGCCAAATACTAGCCAAGACTCCCAAAATACATCACGTCCAAAGCCTGGTCGTGAGTAGAATTCAAGCTAAACAGATAATAGGCCGGAAGAGGGATGAAGTCCAGCCCATTGAGTCTTAGACTTGGCTTGCTCAACTATCGGATATAGAGAACTGACAGGACAAATTATCTCTTTTCCTTTCGTTCATTCACGGATATACGAGTGACCGTGAAATATTTTTCTCCCTGGATTTTGTAACACTCACCGATACTTTCACGGATACTACTCTGTCCGTGAGCGAAATTTTCTGCTGGATTTTGTTTCTCCCGTCAGAACCACGGGCACTCAAGCTACCATGAATATTTTTATTCCCTGGAATTTCTACTCCTGCCAATACTCACGTATACCAGGCTCTCCGTGGGAATTATTTTCTTATTTTCTTTCTGTTTCCATCTTAAACTCTTCTCGTCACTGCAAAGATCGAGCAGCAGACTCGAGCTGCAATCACCTGCAAGTTCAACTGAACTTCCTTAACTCTTAACCAAATTTCCTGCCCATAACATCAATGTTGGAAAAAATTACCGGGCTGCAATGGAGATGAAACACAAACAGACTGTGGTTGTACTCAAAAGCTTTCAAGGCTCTGGTGATTTCTTTTAGACAAATATTTCTACCATTCCAACGAGTTGGCAATTGCAACAGGTATGTGAAATACTTCCTTCAGGATACAATGAAAGCCCTACAACCGGAAATTGGATTCAAGGTTTGCACCCCTTGACCCAATCAAGAACACATGAAAAAAAGGTTCTGATGATGCTTTAGAAGAAGAGAGAAAACAGAGAAAGGGTTTTCCAAGAGATGATTTCGAAATGGGTTTGGGAGATGCTACTTATAGGAGTTTTTGCATCTGTTGGGAAAAGACATGTCTTTTCACCAACAGGTCGACCACAGCCTGGGGGGCTACGCCCCCCAGGACCCCCCTTCGTAGCGCGGTTGAAAATATTCCAACATTCTCCCCTTATTTTCAAAACCATGAAACAAAGTTAAAAAACTTTTAAAAACCGGAGCGGCTGCATCACCAAAGTGACTGCCTACGTACCCGAGTGGGATCAAGCCAACGTAGTTCTAGCACAGTTGAGACTAAGCATCATCGTTGAAACCAATACATAAATGATAGGTACCTTCTGGGTTTGAACCTTCACTTAGTGTAAGAAACTCAAAGCTTTATCGATATTCTATGGTGAAACTAGTCTTGAACCAAGAATCCCTTATGACAAAACGGAGTCTCCACACATATTGATTCCATAAGACATGTGTTCTGTAGCCAAGCACTATAAAGGCCTTGTGCTTATATCCTTATTCATGAGTCTTCTTTAGAGAACGGTCTTCTTCTCTTAGGAAACGGCCCACATTTCCATACTCATATAGGTAAGTCTCGAAGGTGTTTCTGTGAGACACCTTTTACTAATCACAGACTCATTAAGGATTTACATCCATCCTATTTTCTTGCAGAAAAACCAGCACTAACTTGAAATGGGAAGTTTTATGCTAGTGCTCCATAATCTACAGCCATAACTTGTTGGTACCACATTGAACCTTGTTTATCCTTTTCAAAACATAGGTTGGGTTTCTGCTATGGGAGATCAACCTTCCTTCACAGACCTTAGTCCCATTTCATTACATTTTATTGAAGCAACTGAATATGGTAGACTCTTTGTGAATGGGTCTGCCAAATTCCTTTTTGATTCAATAAAGTTAACCATAACCACTCCCCTCTTGAGTATTTGCCTAACCAATTGGTGTCTGAGACTCGCATGTCTACACTTTCCATTATAAGTCTTATTAGAGACATTATAGATTGTAGCTTGATTATCACAATTAATCAAAACTCCTGGAGATGGCTTCTTCCAAAGTGGAATTTCCATAAGAAGGTCCCTAAGCCATTCTGCCTCTTTACATGCATTCGTTAAAGCTATCAATTCTGACAACATTGTTGAATCAGATATACAAGTATGTTTCTTGGAACTCCAAGACACAGCAGCACCTCCTAAAGTAAAAATCCATCCAGATGTCGACTTGGACTTGGATTCTACATTGTTCCAGTTAGCATCGCTGTAACCTTCCAATACAGCGGGATAGCCTTGGTAATGCAAACTAAAATCAATTGTTCCTTTCAAGTAAGCCATAACTCTGGAAACCGCTTTCCAGTGTTCAGAACCAGGATTACTTGAAAAAACGACATAACAACCCCACCGCATGGGCTATGTCCGGTCTTGTGCAATGCATAGCATACATAAGACTCCCAATGACACTGGAATACTCAAGTTGTGCATGAGTACGACCGGTGTTCTTCTTTAACTTGATAGTATGGTCTAAAGGAGTAGGTCTTTGGATCGTCATCAAAGTGATCATACCTTTTGAGAAATTTCTCAATATAATGAGATTGGGTTAAAGCCAACTCATTCCCCTTTCTTAGGATCTTAATTCCCAAGATTACATCAGCCTCTCCTAAATCCTTCATATCAAAGTTAGAGCCAAGAAACTTCTTTGTTTCTTCCACCATAGATATGTCAGATCCAAAAATAAGCATATCATCAACATATAAACAGAGAATCACACATCCAGAACTATCATGCTTACTATAGATACATTTATCTGCATCATTCACCACAAAACCATATGACAAAATCACTTCGTCAAACTTCTCATGCCATTGCATGGGAGCTTGCTTCAAGCCATAAAGAGATTTAACCAACTTGCAAACCTTCTTTTCTTGGCCTGGCAATATGAAACCTTCAGGTTGTTCCATATATATCTCTTCTTCCAAATCTCCATTTAGGAAGGCAGTTTTGACATCCATTTGATGAATAATTAACTTGTGAATAGAAGCAAGTGCAATTAAACAACGAATAGATGAGATGCGAGCAACAGGAGCATATGTATCAAAGTAATCAATTCCATGTCTTTGCCTATAACCCTTAGCAACCAATCTTGCTTTAAACTTACCTTTTGTACCATCGGCATTTACTTTTCTTTTGAATACCCATTTACTTCCAATAGGCTTTACGCCTGGAGGTAAATCGCAATATATCCAAGTACCATTAGTAAGATGGGAATCTTTTTCATCATTGATAGCCTCTTTCCAAAAACTAGCATATTTGGAACTAATAGCCTCAGCATAAGTTTTAGGGTCATCATCAACATGCGCAACATATTTGGTAATATTAAGAATTGTATTCTTATCACCTTCTACAAGATATGTTATAAAGTCTGGACCAAAGCTTGTCTCTTTTCTTGCTCTCTTACTCCTTCTAGGTTCGATATCTTCTATGGGTTCAGAAATATCCTCTATGTCTTGAGTAGGAATAGAATGACCATCATTCTCATTAGTCTCTTCAGATTCTAGACTAGGTAACAATGAATTCTCCGTGGGTTGCATTTGAGAACTGTTCCTATTCAGGTTCTCAAAAAATTCCACATCTACAGATTCTATAATCTCGAAAGTATCAAGGATTAAAAATCTGTAGGTGATACTATTAAGAGAGTATCCCACAAAAGCACATTTATAAGCCCTGTTTCCCAATTTTGGTCTTTTAGGATCAGGCTTTCGAACATATGCCAAACAACCCCAGACTTTAAGTCTCTTCAAGTTTGGTTTCCTTTTAAACCACAACTCATAAGGAGAAACATTCTTCTTTTTCAAAGGAACCCTATTCAAAATATAACATGCAGACAACATAGCTTCACCCCACAAAGAATTAGGCAAACTAGAACTTATAAGCATGCAATTAACCATATCAATCAAAGTTCTATTTTTCCTTTCAGCCATGCCATTTTGTTGAGGTGTATAAGGTGCGATAAATTGATGAATTAAACCATGCTCTTGACAAAAGAATTTAAATTCATTAGGAAAATACTCACCACCACGATCGAACGTAAAATCTTAATTTTCAGTCCTAATTGTGTCTCTACTGCTTTATATATTTTGAACATGTCAAAAACATCATCCTTAGATTTCATCAAATATGTGTAAGCATATCTAGTACTATCCTCTATAAAAGTGACATAATACTTATTTCCACCACGAGTGGCAGAACCATGCAAATCACCCACATCACTATGTACTAATTCAAGTAAGGAAGAATTTCGTACTACAGACTTATGGGAAATTCTAGTTATCTTTGCTTGCACACATATTTCACATTTAGAAGCATGATCAAAATTGCAATCAGAAATCAAACCTAATCGATTCATGTTTCTAAGGGAACCATAATTTACATGACCAAATCTACCATGCCATAGATTAACATAGTCAACAATATAAAGCAGAACCATTATTTATTATATTAAGCTTAATCATCCCATTACAAGCATATCCTTGTCCAACAAACACACCGTTTTTGGACAATACAAACTTATTAGACTCATAAGTAATCTTGAATCCAGCCTTCATTACAAGGTCGCCGGAAACAAGGTTCTTTACAATGTCAGGGACATGTAATACATTAGTAAGAGTGACAGTCTTTCCGAAGTAAACGAGAGTTCAACAGTGCCTTTCCCAATGACTTTCTTTGTGTTGACCGTTTGCAGAGACAACTTCGTTTCCTTCTCCACTAAACGGTTCATAAGTCTTGTAAAGATTTCTATCCTTACGAGATATGGACAGTTGCACCATTGTCGTACCACCATCCACTCCCAGTTTCAGCAACATGCATTGGCGGCTTGCACTACAATCACAAGATTGTCATCGACCATATTTTCCTCTTTTTTCTGGTTCTGCTTTGTTGTTTCATTTTGAGACGACAGTCCACGAGCAAAATGGCCGGGTTTGTCACGAAGTAGCAATTGCCCTTCTTCTTACTCTTCTTGTTGGGATGATTCTTCTTCTTAAACTGGGTATCATTCTTAGGTTTCAAGGAATTTGGTGTCTCTACGCTATTCACCTTATAATGGTTTTAGTTTGTGAACTATCCTTAAGTTCTCGTTTACGAGAGTCCTCTTCTATGCGAAGATGACTGTTTTGTAAGGCCTCTAAATCATAGTCAGTCTCGGCATGCTTAAGTTTCTTCTTATAACCATTCCAGGAAGGGGAAGACGAGAGATAATAACACCAACAATAAACGCAGGAGGAAGTTCAATTCCAGCATCCTTAAGATGATTAACAATGAGTAAAAATTCACTGACCTGGGCAATGACTGACTTACTGTCAACCATCTTAAAATCCATGAAGTTGCAAGTCAGGAATTTCTTGTTGCTTGCCTCAGAAATCTTGTATTTGTTGTCAAGCACAATCCATAATTCCTTTGCAGTCGCAATACTCCGATGTGCATTGTAAACAGAAGTTTCCAGGGCATTCAAAATATGACCATGGCACATGAAATCATCTTCCTGACGCTTCTTACGTTTGTTGATCAATTCAGGAGTATCCTTGTCTGACGCTGCAGGAATCGCCTCCAAACCATCTTCAAGTATGTACCACAACTTGATGGTGATCAGGAAAAACTTCACAGTCTCTTGCCAACGAGTAAAATTTTCACCATCAAAACGTTCTAGACGAGTTAGGGTTTGGTTCATCACTTGCAGGGATTGTGCAGTAGCATTCGAAGTTGAAGATTCACCTCCATTGCCAGAAATTATTTGTCTAAAACTGTTGGAAAAAATTACCGGGCTGCAATGGAGATGAAACACAAACAGACTGTGGTTGTACTCAAAAGCTTTCAAGGCTCTGGTGATTTCTTTTAGACAAATATTTCTACCATTCCAACGAGTTGGCAATTGCAACAGGTATGTGAAATACTGCCTTCAGGATACAATGAAAGCCCTACAACCGGAAATTGGATTCAAGGTTTGCACCCCTTGACCCAATCAAGAACACATGAAAAGAAGGTTCTGATGATGCTTTAGAAGAAGAGAGAAAACAGAGAAAGGGTTTTCCAAGAGATGATTTCGAAATGGGTTTGGGAGATGCTACTTATAGGAGTTTTTGCATCTGTTGGGAAAAGACATGTCTTTTCACCAACAGGTCGACCACAGCCTGGGGGGATACGCCCCCCAGGACCCCCCTTCGTAGCGCGGTTGAAAATATTCCAACAATCAACAACTCACCGTCACAGCACCATAAACGTAATCACCATCTCTGTCAGTTTCAAACTCCATTCGTTGTCCAGTGTTTCTTCATTGTATCCTTCTGCATCATCGAGCATAACCAGCAAACCAATCTCGTCTCCCTGAGATTTTCTTATTCCGATATAACAACAGCTCCAATTCCTGTTCACCAACAGCATATCGTCATTCCCTCATTCTATCCATTAACAACATCTCCATATTTCATTATCCTTCGCAAGTTCTTCTCTTTTCTCTGTTCGTCAGCAGCTCAAGTTTTCCATCTCTCAAGCTCCAAGTCCATACTCGTCATCACAGTGAAACCCTTCTCGAACCTCAACATCACAGCAGAACATAGCTTCTCACCTTCTCCTCTATTTCCGATAACAGCAACACTCAGCTAACTCTCGTTGTCACTGCCATGATGTGTTCGTACTTCATATTTTGAGCTCTACAACTCAAGCTTCATATCAGTCTTCTCAGCAGTCACTTTCTACATCTCCATGCAACCACCATGCTCGAGTTCTTCATTCTCCAACAGCGTCTATAGCTTACCCATTGACAGCTCGAGTCTCAACTGGTTCTCTCCGAGTTATCTCATTTTAGAACTGCATGCATCTCTGCCCTAACTTCCAGCATCACCACATCCATGCCATCACCAAACAGTCAACAACATCTTCCTAATTCAATCACCGGCAAA
The DNA here is from genome assembly GCA_023529315.1 of Papaver bracteatum. Lineage (NCBI taxonomy): Eukaryota > Viridiplantae > Streptophyta > Magnoliopsida > Ranunculales > Papaveraceae > Papaver > Papaver bracteatum. The sequence goes on from JAJJWX010001847.1 coordinate 503,481, forward strand.
AACCTATTCTTTTTTATCAAACTAACCGTACTCCATCTCGAGTCTCGACTATGGCTCACATCTTCTGACAATATTAACAACCCAATAAGCTCTGTTCGAGCCTCAACAAATTCTGCAAAACAACCACGGAAGTTGATGCCGTGAAGAAATAACCTGAAGTTGTCGACCGTGAAAAGGGGGTGAAGATGATGGTGCCCCTAGATAAACTGTTGTTGCCTTTAGTAATATTTGAATCATGGCTTCCCCTAAGAAGAAGACCTGAATGCCTTTTAACAGCTCCTTTGTAAATGTGTGTGCCCCTTAGTAAAGTGGACACCCCTTAGCAATTTTGTGCGCGCATCTTTGCTTGCGTCAAATGCATCTAGATTCTTCATAAAACGTCGGATTGACTCCATTCTTTCGCCGCTTGCTTCGTCTTCTCGTCCTCTTCGAGATGATATCATGCACTCCAATATTCGAACGAGTTCCACTTGATCTTTGGCCTTTCTCCGCTTGCGGTTAACTTCTTTTATTGCACAATTAAGTGCCAATTCCCTTCTTTTGGATGATTCACCTAGCAAAACACAAATAGAGAAAAACAAGAGTAATATACAATAATTCGCAAGAAAATATAGCAAATACTAGCATGGATTCGACACTAAATATATGCAAAATATGCACTTAACACCATCCAAGTTTATATCTATTATATTCAATAGGATTCGCAGATTTGTATTTACTGATTGCAGATTGAATTAGAGATTGAGATATTCAACTCTTTGATATACTTTATTAAGATTGAGTCTAGTTGATTCTCTTGGAAGTATATTGGAGTTAGTCCATACAGATTGCTAATCGAAATATTTGGCATGGTTGTTGTACCCCCGCTTTTTCAATTGGTATCAGAGCAGGCAAACACGTTAAAGACCTTATAAGTTTGTGTTTGTAGCGATCTGATTATAGACGTGTCTATCTCTAATAACGTACACGTTCAGAAATTACCAGATGATTCTGAAAGCTTGGATTCACCTGAGAGAACTGTCACATCTAAGTTAATATATAAACATTCTCTTGATGTATAAATTGTTGATTAGGAAACACTCCTAGAAGAACAGTTGGATAAACTTTTTGACGAAGGTGATTCAGATATTGATAGAGATGTCGATGAGGAAGTCTCAGAGTATAATAAGATTTTGGATTCGTTGAAAATGAATTCTCAAGTCATATCTCTTCTGACTCATATATGTCGAGAAAACAAGAAATTGAAAAGGATCTACATGGTCTTTATGGTCAGAACCGCTCTTGCGAATCGGTCCTCAAAGATACCGAGGAAAACCTGAGTAGAAAGTCACTTGAATGTGATCGGGTATATGAAAAATACTTCTTGTTGGAAGAGAAACTTGCAGAAACTGAAGGAAGGATTAACTCTCAGCAAGCAAGTTTTGATAACAGAGAAAGCGCTTTTCTGGCTCGAGAAAAACTCTTGAGGATGATTTAGCTGCTGCTCTTGATAAAATCAAGATGTTGGAAGATGACTTGCAAAAGTTCAATACTAGTTCACGCAAATTAACTACTATGCTAGGAGCAAGTAAAAATCATCGTGATACACGAGGATTGGGCTATAAGGGAATAGATGCTCTAAGTATTAGCAAAGAGGTAAAATTTGTCAAGGCTAGTGATTCTTCTCAACAAAAGGTTTCCACTGATGGCAAAAGTAAAATACCTTCACCGACAGTCAAGGTTCAAAAGAGAAAAGCATATCAACCTCCAAAGTCATCACACACAGATCGAGGTAAGAATATTCCTTATGTTTGCCACTATTGTGGAAATAAAGGTCACCTGGAAAGGAGATGTTGTTTCCGTATAAGGAATGAGAAACTTCATGATGTTCTTGTTTGACCATCACAAGAAGTTGTGAAACCAAGATCATATGTTAAGACTAATCCCCTTAACGTTACATGTTGTGAATGTCCAACCTTTAGGCAAAGAAATCAGTGCGGTGATATACCTATTTTTGCCTATAAAGGTCATACAAAGCCTTTTCACAATCGTAATGGTTATCAAAAGGATAACTTTGTAAAGACAAAGACAAGATCCGATGCTCCCAATTGGCGAAAGACTAACTTGTAAAAGAATATTCAATCCAATTCTCTTCCGAGAAATCTTGAAGAGAGTAATGGGTAGAAGGTTCCGGTTGTTCCTAAACGCACTCAGAAGTGGGTACCAAAGAAATCCAATGATGCTTTGAGTGTGAAAAGTAATGATCTTCCAGAAAATTCCATGACTATGGAGAAGGCAGTATCCATGATGTTGCAACTTAACAAGTTTTTTGGAAAAATGGAATTGGATGTGAAAGGTTATAAAAGCGATCTCTTTCATGAAAGGTCACTTGTGGTGAGCAAGACATTGTCACCCTACCACAACTTGATTGTGTTGTAAGTGCATCCTCACCAAGGAATGGCCTGCTATGTATACGGTTAGGGAAGCACGAGAATTGGGGCACATAGTTGTTTGTGGTTGAAAACCATTTCTGCTGATTTTGGTAATTTTAGGTGTGTGGGTGAGAAACTAGTCTAGACCCTAAAAAATGCACTGCACGGGAGTACTTTTGATTCAAGTGATAAATCTGTATAATCCTAGCCTAAACCAAGTAATGGCCGTTCCAGGATTGTTTCGGTCACAAAGTGAAGGGGAAGGGTTGGTCTTAGGGAGGGAAGTGAAGAGAGTGTTGAGACCAGAATTGTTGATTCTGAAAGTGTTGTTGTTTACGACTTGTATCAGAAAGTAGAACTGGCAAGCAGAATGGAAAGCTACCAGGTGATTTATGGATACTGTATTGTTGCCGACCAAGACTTGTTATTTGGTGAAAATAGGTAAAGCCTATTTATACAAGTCATATTGAAACGTACACTAGTCTCGTAGGAAGTGAAAATGATTGAGTGGTAGAGAAATAGAGTAACATGTAACCATTAGACGTTATGCTTCCATGATGAGGGAAGTGAATTCGTGCAACCGTCAGTTATTACGCTTCCATAATGAAGGTAATGAATTGTTTACACCGTTACTTTTCACCACCACTAATTTTCCTACTTCATGACACTTTCTTGTAACAGGCTCATTGCACGCCACACGCTGTAAACCGCCAGACCAATACCCTGATGAGTATCCCCCAGTTTGTGACATGTTTGATGTCTTTAGTGTTTTCGTGGAAAATGTGTAGCGGGTTGCTATGCGTGGAAAGTCAAAGTCAAGAGACTTTGCCATAGGAAAATAACATGTGATGCTATTAGGCTTGCCTTGGTCGGCCACCTAAAACTTGCCACAAGTGCGTCAGTTTGGTGGCGAACTTGAATGGATGAGATTACATCTCATGAGGAAGGTTAGCCATTGATTATGGCCACATTTTTGTTGTGTAGCAAAGTGGCGCCATTAGCATAGTTGCGACTGGCGTAGCCGTGGCGTAGCAGGTTACTTGGGGCTTGCCGAAAGTCCGTCAGTTCAGTGGCGAATTTGGATGGATGAAATTGCATCTCATGAGGGAGGGTAGCCGTTGATTATGGCTACCTTGTGTTGGCGCCTGATAATGGCGCATGGGGGGTTTTGGTGTACGTCGGTGGTAATGTAGTATGGATGGCATGGCTAGTGCATGCCAGTGGCACGGTGGTGCAAGTGGCGCCTGGCGTAGCCATGACCACTAGATTTAGGCGGCCAATGGCCTAAAACTTTCCACAAGTCTGTCAGTTCGGTGGAGAACTTGGGTGGTTGAGATTGTATCTCATGAGGAAGGATGGCCATTGATTATGGCCATATCCCGTTGTATAGCAAAGTGACTCCATTGGCATAGTGGCGCCTGGCGTAGCCATGACATAGAGGCGTGCCAGTAGTGTAGCCGTGACATTGTAGCCTGGACCTATGGCATTGTAGCATGGACAGAACTTAGGATTTAGCTCTGTGTCCAAAGTTAGGGCTTGGCGGCGGGGCCAAGGCTAGAATTTGGCGATGTGGCAAAAGTTAGGGCTTGGCGGCATGGCCAAGGATAGGGTTTAGCGTCGTGTACAAAGTTACGTCTAGGCGGCGTGGCCAAGGCTAGGGTTTGGCGGCGTGGAAAAAGTTAGTGTAGGATCAAAATATCGCAAGAAGGACGCATTTGCGAAGTTTGATCAACAACACTTTGCGAGCGACGCAGAATGATTTGAAGAATGACGTGACAGATGACGATGGTAGAAATATGAGAAGAGTGTGATGACTCTGCGATGATTAGAGTATTTGCGAATGATCAACAATAGAACTCTTGCGAGAATATCGCAAGTCAGATCCTAAAATAAAGGACAGATTAGCTGTCATCCACTATGTAATTCCTTATATAAAGAGTTGAACATGCGTAAGGAAGGGAGAGATCTTTTTCGAGTGTTGAGCAAGTCATTAGAAGAGAGAAATTCCAGAGCGGTTGTTAATTCTTTAGCTTCATTTCCTTTTCATCTTGTAAAACTTGTCAGATTAATCAATAAAATTTATGATTGTTGATCTAAATGATTTGATTGTATGAATTCTTGTGAGGGGTGTAGTGTGGGATTTCCTGCTACTACATATTGGCGCTAGAAATAGGGACCTTTTGATTGAAGATTGTGGAAATTATTGTGAAAGCTGTTTAAATCAAGAAAATTATAAAAGAATACAACAAATCAGTTGTAAAAAGGATAATTAAGATCAATGAGAATAAAATAAGGTTGAAGTGCAACAACGATGGTTAATGAATTCCATGAGAACATTAGAGGGAGGATACATAAACGAGATTTTGAAGGAAATAAGATTATGACGGTAGAAAAGATATCTCCGTTGAGGGATTGGGAAAAGCATAAAATTACGTTCACAGCAGCAGAGATACCAAAATAAAATTTGAGCCACACATCTCCTTTGGTAATCACAGTAACGGCTATACGAAAAGAAAATAAGAAATCATCAAAATCTATGGAAGAATGGGCGGTGAATAGAACTTTGGTGGATATGGGAAGCTCAGTGGATGTAATATTTTATCAGGAATACAAAGGAATGGGGTACAAAGATGAAGAAATGTCACATCCAACATATCATATTCATGGTTTCGGCAAATCCACAACTAAACCAAAAGGGGAAATAACAGTAAGAATTTCGCTGGGAGAAATTGAAACACAAATAACGCTATGTGTGGTGGATATGGAGTCACCATATAACATGCTGTTGGGAAGATCATGGAGACATGCAATCAAAGCTATAGCATAAACATTACATCAGTACATCAAGTTTCATATGCCAAGCGGGATTGGTGAAATTAGAGGAGATATTGAAGGTGCGAAACTATGTTATCAAATTGAAGTAAAAAATTGTGAAGGACGAGTGAAGAAGCGAAAAACTCGCAGGAAGATGGCGAAAGAGGCAAAGAAATAAGAGGAGTTTAAAATCTACATGATAAGAGCAGAAGAAGGAAAAGGAGTACCCAGCGAAATTTCGCAGGAAGGAGATAAACCATCGGAAATTATAAAAGAACCAACACCAATGGGACAACCTGAAGCAAGTTACACTGCAGCAGAACCAACAAAAGAAGTAAATATTGGAACTGAAAAAGAACCTAAAATGTTAAAAATTGGAACTAAGATGGATACAGACGAGGAAGAAAGAACCGTCAATCTCTTGCGAGAATATAAAGATATTTTCGCATAGAACATGGATGAAATGCCTGGAATAGATCCATCAGTTGCATGTCATAAATTGGAGATCAACAAAGACGCAAGACCATTTAAGCAAAGGATAAGAAAAATCGCAACAACTTACCATCCTAAAAATATAAGAGGAACTATAGAAAATGCTTGATGCAGGAATTATAAGACAAGAAAAATACCCGGAGTGGATAGCAAACATGGTTGTGGTTCCAAAGAAAAATAATGGGATAAGAATTTGCATAGACTTTACTGATCTAAACAAAGCTTATCCTAAAGACAGTTTTTCATTACCAGATATACCTCAAATGGTCGAATCAGCAACAAGAAATGATAGAATATCTTCCCTAGATGGGTATAAAGGATACAACCAGATTCCTCTCGCTGAAGAAGATCAAGAACATACTGCTTTTTTCGCTCCAAGAGGATTATATTGTTATACAAAAATGCCATTAGGTTTGAAAAACGCAGGAGCAACATATAAAAGAATGGTAGAGAAGGTATTCGCAAAGTGGATACACAAAACATTAGAGGTGTTCGTAGATGACATGTTGATAAAAAGTAAAGAAGCTAAAAACCATGTACAAGATCTGAAGGAGATTTTTGAACAGATGCGGCACTTTAACATCAAGGTGAATCCAGAAAAATGCATTTTTGGAGTTGCATCAGGAAAGTTTTTAGGATACATTGTATCCAAGGAAGGAATACAAGTTGATCCAGAAAAAGTGAAAGCAGTTCGCGATATGCCAACACCAGCAACATTAAAAGATGTGCAAAAGTTAAATGGTCTCTTGGCTTCGCTAGGAATATTTATCTCGTGATCATCAGACAAATGTAAATATTTTTTCAACATCCTTAAAAAAGGGACAAAATTCAGGTGGACAGATGAATGTGAGAAAGCTTTTCAAGGAATAAAATAATACCTGGTGAATACATCTATTTTACAAAAGGCAGAACCGGGAGAAGAGTTGTTAATCTATCTTGAGACAACTTCGCATGCATTAAGTTTTGTATTATTCCGAGTAGTTGCAGGAGTTGAAAATCAATTTACTACATCATCAAGACGTTCAATGCCGCGGAGGGAAATTATTCTAAGATTGAAAAATTGATTCTAGCATTGTTTTATGCGACCTTTAAAATTCACATATATTTTCAGGTATATAAAGTTAAAGTGTTAACAAAGGTACCAATTGAATCAGTGATGAAGAACTCAAAAAGATCAGGCAGAGTTGAGAGATGGAATGCACAAGTATGACATTTCGAAATTAAACATGAAGTATTATCTTCCCCAAAGTCACAAGTTGTCGCAGACTTTCTAGCAGAGTTTCCTTTAGAATATGATGAAGCTGTGGAGGAGATGATGGATATAGAAGAATCCAAAAGACTTGTTAATAGAACCAAATAGATGGGAGATATTGGTGGATGGATCATCAAATGGGGAAGGTAATGGAGTTGGAATTGTCTTAATTTCACCGGAGGGAATAAAGATGGCTTTTTCATTTAGGTTGAAGTTCACATCCACTAATAATGAAACAGAGTATGAAGCTATGGTAAATGCTCTAAAATTCGCAATATAAATGAAATTAGAAAATGCTAGAATTACAAGTGATTCGCAGCTAGTCATTCGTCAGATAAAATGGGAATACACAACTAATGAACCATATTTGAAGAAATACAAGAAACTTGTTGAAGAATTGTCAGCGAAAATCCCAAAAATAAAATGGAGGCATATATCGAGGAAGGATAATAGGCTCACATATGCTTATGCTTTCATTTTAAGCATGATGACAGATCCAACTGCGAGATGCATAAAGATATAGACACTTTTATCTCCATCAGTTAATAAAGAAGAGGAAGAAGATGTAGATGTAATGATAGTAGAAGGTGGTGAAGAAGGGACAAAAGACAATATCGCAGATTAGACAACAGAACTTCATGCATATTTAGCGAGAGGGGAAATACCAAGAAACAGATTGGAAGTACATAAATTAAAGAGCCGTGCAACAAATTATGAATTAAGAGATGGGATATTGTATCGAAAATCATTTAATGGACCATCACTCAGATGTTTAACACGATAAGAAGGAGATAAAGTGTTAAAAATACTGCATAGTGGGGATGTTGGCAACCACAGCGGAGGAAGATCTTTTTTGCATATAGTGAAAAAACACAAGGTTATTATTGGCCATATATGCATGAAGATGCAAAACAGGTATCAAGATGTTGCGAAGATTTCCAGCGACATGGAAAGAAAATACATGCACCTGGAGCACCCTTATCATCCTCAACCAGTGTATGGCCTTTTGGAAAGTGGGGCTTAGATATTGTGGGGCCATTTGTACCAGGATCTAGGCAAAAAATATACTTAATTATCGCAACAGATTATTTCACAAAATGGGCAGAAGTAAAAGCGGTATAGAACATTCGCGACAAAGACATATTTACATTCATATTTGAAAATATCATTTGCAGATTTGGAATTCCAGCACAGTTGGTATCTGATAATGGGAAACAATTTGAAGGGAAGAATATAGAAATGTTTCTTAGTACATTTAAGATAAAGTGTGGAAAATCTACTCCTTTATATCCACAGGCTAATGGGAAAGCAGAGGCAACAAATAAGACAATCGCAGATATATTAAAGAAGAAATTAGAGGGACATAATAGAGCATGGTGCGAACAAGTACATAAAGCAGTATGGGCCTACAACAAAACTAGGTGAGAAGCCACTGAAATGTCACCTTTCGGTCTAACATATGGGGTTGAGGCAGTGTTACCATCAGAAGTTGCTATTCCCACAACAAAAAGAGAATCTTGGGAGAAGAATCTTAGTGATGGCATGATCTTAAACAAACTGGATGAATTAGAAGAGAAGAGAGAAAAGTCTTTACAACATATAAAGAATTATAAACGAAGATTAGCATGAGAATACAATAAGCGTGTCAAGCCACGTGAATTTCAGCCAGGTGATTTGGTTCTTCGCGAGACGCCAATTTATCAGCGAGAAGGTGGTGGAAAATTAGCGAAAAAGTTGGATGGACCTTATATTATAAAATAAATAATTGGAACAGGGGCATACAAGTTGATGGATCCAGAGGGTAGAGATGTTGGCCAAAGACTTGACAGACCATGGATTAGACTATATTTAAAGAGATATTACTCGTGAGGAACTTTGAGAATCCTTAGATGATGAAATGATGTATGATGCAACAAAGTAAGTATGAACAAAAAAAAATTATGAAAAATTCACTGCGAGATTATTCAAGATCAAAATAAAATAAGAATATGCGAAAATTTCGCAAGAGAAAATCAAAATAGAATGGGACGAACCTTTATGGCGTACACCCTAGTTCACGAATAAAATTTCGCAAGAGGCAAATGTAAGACCTAAAGTTCATCATATAAGGGGGTATCTGTTGCATTGATAAGCGATAACGTTACACCGCTGCTGGAACCTGAGTCATGGAGATTTGGGGTCAATGAAAGCCCATCCAGGAGAGACACCTTGGATTCTCAAACTTGAGCATATGACTTGAGTTGGGAGACTAAGGTAATAAGAGCTATCCTAAGGGGTGCAAAGTATGACCAAGACGCCGAGGTACACGGTTGAGCCAAGAGTTCCCATAGTGTATGAAACTACCCTGTCCATTCTTGGCAAGTCTTGGCTGTGATGCAATCGGCCTGAAGAAAACCCCACTTAGGGTGCAGTATCGTAACCATAATCCATATATGCAAAAGGGATAAGAGGCTACGAACACAAATGGTTATTGTCAAGACTGGATGGGAAGATCTATTCTTGTATGGCAGAAGTACGTATCCTTGAAAGGGCAACCAAGGGGAAGATAAGGGCGGCACCCTCCATTAGGGAGATGATAAGTGTCTAAAAACGCAAATGTCATGAGGCTTTTTACTCACGGGATTATTAAGGATTATCATATTTATGCAACAGTCCTGAAGAGGCAATAATACAAAAAAGAGGATAAGATGAGATCAACGGGTCATTGCATGCAAATGTAAAGACGTCCTGCGATTTCATCGCAAGACGGCAATGTCATGGGGCTTTAGTTTCACAAGAAAATTTAGGCATGTCATATTGTCGCAGCAAAAATACAAAAGAACATAAAGTTAAGGCAAGGTCAATGGGTTTCTACATGAAAGTGTAGAAATGTCCTGCGATTTTGTCGCAAAGAAAAAAGATGGCAAAATAAGACCTTTACTTAGGAAGGCAAAATAAGACCACATGATAAAACAATTTTTTTTATAAAGTACTAATCATTTTTCATGAAGATCATATATAACAAGAAAGATAATGAGAGGTAAGTATGGGAATTAATAAACAAGATGTCATTATATTTCTCGCAAGCTCTTAAAATACCAAAAGGGGTCCAAAGTACATCGTTCGCAAGAAAAGAAAGAGGGATAATAATTCAAGAAAATAAAATTAGAGCTCAGACTTCAATATCCTCTTCGCCAGCTTTATCTTCTTCGCCAGCCTTATCATCTCCACCAGATTTATCATCTTTGCCAGTGTTTTCCTTATTCTGGTCGACTCCAGCTTCCTCCTCATTTGTCTTATCACCAGCAGTCGTTTCATTACCAACAATTCCTTCTTTAAGAGGAATTTCTTCTTCTTCTTCTAAATCTTCTTGAGAAACACCATCTTCACCACTTTCATAATCAAAGTCACTATCGGCAGCACGAGGAGTTTCATCTTCATCTACTTCCAGAGGTTTGATTGATACAGGAGGAAGATATTTGGATAGAAAAATCTCATTTACAAGAACTTCAGCGCTAAGATGAGCCTTGCGAAGGAAAGCTCTATCACGGTTTTAATCCCCATATCTTTGAAATAAGCAAGATAGTCATATTTTCTTTCTGCTCAATCGCGAGAACGGACAAGGTGAGCAGCAAGTAAGTCATTTTCTTTGTGAACCTTGGAAAGTTTAGAATCCAAAGTAGAAATGGAAGAATGAAGCTTTCTTTCAGATTCTGCGAAAAATAAGAACAAATATTATTTGGGCGTATACTTCGTAAGAGAATATTGCAAGGAAATTTAACAAAGAAAAAATGGCTGAGGCAGTCAAAATGACTACCTTCCTTTTGCGAAATTAGATTTTGAATTAGTGCCAAGCAAGTATTTTCCCAATGATTCATTGTATCATCGAACTTATCTCCAACTAAACCCTTCAGGCGAGATTTTAGATTATTTTTAGAAATGAGAAAAGCATTTTCCTTCGCAAGAGAGGAATAAGATTCTTCTAACTTGGAGTATTGTTCTTTGAGATGACTTGATTTTACACTTAAACTTATCTTACCTTGAATAAGTGTATTTTTCTCAGCAATAGATGATTCAGTTACTTCTTTAAGTTCATTTTTCAGCGAGCGAAGAGATTGTTCTTGATTATCACACACTTTTTGAAGAACACTTAATTTCTGCGAAGAGATCGCCACCATATTTAAAAGAGTTCATTTCTCCTGAGATAGAGTTTTGTTTTCATGTGATAAAGTTTCCATCTCTAAGTTAGCTTTAGTCAAAGAATATGAGAGGTGAGATATTTCGCTACTTAATGAGTTTTGCTCCTGAACTAATTGAGTGTTCTATTTGGTAAGATTATATATTTGATCAACATAATATGTATGAAGATTATCTAATCGGTTATATTGATCCATCCAAATATCTCTATCAACACAAATTTCTTCAGCTGCAGATTCAAAATGATATCTCTCCATTATTCATTTCTGGTTTAAATCTTAACAAGCGAAAAGATCCTTTAAGAATGAATAACATGGAAAGAACAAATTTGTTAAGAAGAAAGTTAAGAACAAAGATAAGAAGTTCATACCTTTTAATTCATCATTTTTCTTGCGA